>OX422184.1:23554916-24123723 GCA_949130485.1 Agelas oroides
GATGGAGGTTTTGTATAATCCACTTTTGGATGATTATGCATCTTCCAAATTTGGATGATTTGTACAATCCACTTTTGGATGAAAGTGAACATGTTTCTAAGTCATCCGAAATTGGATGTTTTGTACAATCCACTTTTGGATGATTCTGAGCATGCTTGTAAATCATCCAAAGATGGAACTTTTGTACAATCCACTTTTGGATGATTATGCATCTTCCAAAATTGGATCTTTTGTACAATCCACTTTTGGATGATTCTGAGCATGCTTGTAAATCATCCAAAGATGGAACTTTTGTATAATCCACTTTTGGATGATTATGCATCTTCCAAAATTGGATCTTTTGTACAATCCACTTTTGGATGAAAGTGAACATGTTTCTAAGTCATCCGAAATTGGATGTTTTGTATAATCCACTTTTGGATGATTCTGAGCATGCTTGTGAAGTTACTGCGTGATATTATTACAAGAGAACAACCAAACAACAAAAGGATACATTACAGATGCAAAGCATCTAGACTAAGTCCAAACTTTTTGTCCATGTTCTTGAGAGCTAAGAAGAGTGAGCAATGAATTTTGAAGTTCTCAACGCTCATGTATGCAAGTTGACCCCGTATCTTTTGAAGGCCCGAATTTGCCTGCTCGTTTACTTGGGAATCGATCCCCTTAATTCATTTCTGACTGTAGGCATCCAGGGAGTAGCCTTTAGAGCAGCCTATGTGGCCACGCCAGTGAAAACGGTCTACAGCAAATCGAGTGTTCTCAAAAAAGTGTGGCTCTCTGTTCAAACAGTACACATGGAGGCGACAGGCATTATCATAAATAATAATAAGAGGAAGACGAGGGAATCTGGTTTTAAAGATCTGGAAGGGATGCTTGGGTGACTCACAGGTCTGCAGCACCTCAAACCCATAGCACACTCCATGCTCACAGTATATCGTGAATATGCCCGGAGAGAGTGTCGGGTGACCATATGAGGCTTTTCGACAGCCATCAGTCTGAAGCGTGTACAGTTTCTTGTCAGCTTCATAGCTCGCATCTCCATGACACTTTGGTAGGCATGGGAAGAAGCTGAGGGGGTCATCTGTGGCTGGGGGATACAAGTCTGGTGTGGGGGGACCTCCTTGAAATGGCGCCTGTACTAGCTGCAGAAGAAGCTTTATCAAATCTTGCACATCTTGTGGTAGCTTTCCATCATCTTCAACAGGACACTTTCCCAAGAAAGCTGCTAGGATTGGAACATGTTCTTGCAGCAGTGACAGCTCTCTGTGGTTGCTTGAATCACAAATATCCAGCCTCACCCAGGTCACCATCTCACCCCAGAACAATCGTATTTACCCAGAGGCCATTCAACGTCAATAACACCTGGACGCCCAAGCCATCACCATCCACACAGGTCCAAGCAGCGTTATGATCCCTATAACCATACATGGCGAAGGCCAAGACGCCACCCCAAGTGATAAGAAACACTGATGCTAACTACTACATCTAACTGTAACTGTTGTACGTTGTTAGAAATTGTGTTGTTTGTATATTTTTATTCGATTTCGTGCAGCATGACAAAGGAGGATTAAGTACACTGTTGACAAAACTTCCATCTTTGGATGATTTACAAGCATGCTCAGAATCATCCAAAAGTGGAATGTACAAAACTTCCATCTTTGGATGATTTACAAGCATGCTCAGAATCATCCAAAAGTGGATTATACAAAACATCCAATTTCGGATGACTTAGAAACATGTTTACTTTCATCCAAAAGTGGATTGTACAAAAGATCCAATTTTGGAAGATGCATAATCATCCAAAAGTTCCATCTTTGGATGATTTACAAGCATGCTCAGAATCATCCAAAAGTGGATTATACAAAACATCCAATTTCGGATGACTTAGAAACATGTTCACTTTCATCCAAAAGTGGATTGTACAAATCGTCCAAATTTGGATGATTTCATCCACTTTTCAGTTCTATATAGGTAACAACAGACATATATCATCCAAATTTGGATGATATATCACATAATTGACAAATCATCCACATTTGGATGATTTGTGTGGATCACAAATCATCCATTTTTGGAGTCTGACCTTACCTGTGTAGAGTATGTGTGAAAGTATTGGTGTGAAAGTATTGGTGTGAAAGTATTGGTGTGAAAGTGTTGGTGTGAAAGTATTGGTGTGTCATTCCCATCTATTTTGGTTGGTTTTTGAGGGTTCCATCCCTACATGCACTTGCTATTGTTCAGAAAACTTCTTTTGTGACTTACATAAATGCAAGTGGAAATCACACCGCATGCTCTGTCCCAGACACATTGACTAGAATATTTTATGTAGGAGTGAGAAGGCTATAACATCAAAATGGAAGTCTTCAATATATATGTAGTGCATCACATTCTCCTTCCATCACTGGTAGAGCTAGTGCATACCTTGTGGTCCCACTCGACCAGAGAAGACTATACAATCAACAGATAGCTATATTGACATTCGGCATTACTCACTACTAGTTACCAATTGAAAGTAATGATCATCAACAATGTATATCACGAAGTGTATACCTTGGAGTCCCTGTGAACCAGTTGCTCCAATCTTCCCCTTCTGACCTATTTTACCAGCATCCCGATGTGTGTGTGTGTGTGTGTGTGTGTGTGTGTGTGTGTGTGTGTGTGTGTGTGTGTGTGTGTGTGTGTGTGTGTGTGTGTGTGTGTGTGTGTGTGTGTTTGTGCACGTGTATGTGTTTGTGTATGCATGCAGATGTTTGTGTATTGTCTGATAACTTTTGAGTGCCACAAATTTCACTAACTTGTTAATGCTTAGTCATTAAACTATTACATAAGGCCTGGCAAACTAGATTTATGGTTTTGCATCAGCCACTTACTCGATTTGCATGCGGGCGGGCGGTCATTATTCATTATTCATTACTAGCAAATACTATATACACTCGGCAAATGTACGGCACTACGGCCATAAAAGTGGGCGTATCATTGCTTGGAAGGTGATAATGACAGTTGAGGCGGCAGGAAGCGGGTGCTGATGCGAAACAATAAATCTAGTTTGCCTGGCCTAATGTATGCCATCCTCATTGTATACATTGTGTAACCACTATGTTAATTACATGCTTATATCAGTGCACTTTACATAAATGCAAGTGAAAATTGCACCACATGCTCTGTCCCAGACTCATTGACTAGAATATTTTATGTAGGAGTGAGAAGACTATAACATCAAAACGGAAGTCATCAATATGTAGTGTATCACATTCTCCTTCCATCACTGGTAGAGCTAGTGCATACCTTGTGGTCCCACTCGACCAGTGAATCCCCTCTCTCCTGGTATCCCTTTAGGTCCTGTGCGTCCTGTATACATGTGTGCATGTGTGTGTGTGTGTGTGTGTGTGTGTGTGTGTGTGTGTGTGTGTGTGTGTGTGTGTGTGTGTGTGTGTGTGTGTGTGTGTGTGTGTGTGTGTGTGTGTGTGTGTGTTTTAGGGGGACTGGTGAAAAAGTTGCTCAGTTATCAAGCACATGAACAATATATTAATTGCCTGTGGATTGTTGTTACTGTTGATATATCACCATGTTACAAGTGTTCATTGTCAGAATTCATGTCAACCACTCATTTATACCTGCTGGTCCTTGTGGGCCAGGGCTGCCTGGATTTCCATCTGCTCCTCTCTCTCCACTTGGCCCTGGAGGTCCTGTGTGTGTGTGTGTGTGTGTTGGTGAAGGTGAAAGTGGTAGGGATGATTTTTGCCACCTTATAAAATCAATTTTGTGGGTGCATAAAAGTTTGGCATATGTGCATACACTTAGCATTAATGCAGGCATCACACAACTCAACACATGTCATTTCCACGGGTTGAACTGTTGACAACTTCATAATCCACACCACTCTCTATAAGTGGCAAGAACCTATGGCATATGTACAGTACAGCAGGCTTGTTTTGTATGAAATAAGAACTGATTCACACTTTAGAATGCATTGAAATGCAGGAACAGCTAGATTCAGGAACAGAAATGCTATCGGGAATAATAGGAATATCTTAATTGACTGTGGATCATTGTTACAGTTGAATCCTAGTCATTATCAATATTCATTTTTCAGAATTCATGTCAACAACTCATTTATACCTGCCAGTCCTTGTGGGCCAGGGCTGCCTGGATTTCCATCTGCTCCTCTCTCTCCACTTGGCCCTGGAGGTCCTGTGTGTGTGTGTGTGTGTGTTGGTGAAGGTGAAAGTGGTAGGGATGATTTTTGCCACCTTATAAAATCAATTTTGTGGGTGCATAAAAGTTTGGCATATGTGCATACACTTAGCATTAATGCAGGCATCACACAACTCAACACATGTCATTTCCACGGGTTGAACTGTTGACAACTTCATAATCCACACCACTCTCTATAAGTGGCAAGAACCTATGGCATATGTACAGTACAGCAGGCTTGTTTTGTATGAAATAAGAACTGATTCACACTTTAGAATGCATTGAAATGCAGGAACAGCTAGATTCAGGAACAGAAATGCTATCGGGAATAATAGGAATATCTTAATTGACTGTGGATCATTGTTACAGTTGAATCCTAGTCATTATCAATATTCATTTTTCAGAATTCATGTCAACCACTCATTTATACCTGCCAGTCCTTGTGGGCCAGGGCTGCCTGGATTTCCATCTGCTCCTCTCTCTCCACTTGGCCCTGGAGGTCCTGTGTGTGTGTGTGTGTTGGTGAAGGTGAAAGTGGTAGGGATGATTTTTGCCACCTTATAAAATCAATTTTGTGGGTGCATAAAAGTTTGGCATATGTGCATACACTTAGCATTAATGCAGGCATCACACAACTCAACACATGTCATTTCCACGGGTTGAACTGTTGACAACTTCATAATCCACACCACTCTCTATAAGTGGCAAGAACCTATGGCATATGTACAGTACAGCAGGCTTGTTTTGTATGAAATAAGAACTGATTCACACTTTAGAATGCATTGAAATGCAGGAACAGCTAGATTCAGGAACAGAAATGCTATCGGGAATAATAGGAATATCTTAATTGACTGTGGATCATTGTTACAGTTGAATCCTAGTCATTATCAATATTCATTTTTCAGAATTCATGTCAACAACTCATTTATACCTGCCAGTCCTTGTGGGCCAGGGCTGCCTGGATTTCCATCTGCTCCTCTCTCTCCACTTGGCCCTGGAGGTCCTGTGTGTGTGTGTGTGTGTGTTGGTGAAGGTGAAAGTGGTAGGGATGATTTTTGCCACCTTATAAAATCAATTTTGTGGGTGCATAAAAGTTTGGCATATGTGCATACACTTAGCATTAATGCAGGCATCACACAACTCAACACATGTCATTTCCACGGGTTGAACTGTTGACAACTTCATAATCCACACCACTCTCTATAAGTGGCAAGAACCTATGGCATATGTACAGTACAGCAGGCTTGTTTTGTATGAAATAAGAACTGATTCACACTTTAGAATGCATTGAAATGCAGGAACAGCTAGATTCAGGAACAGAAATGCTATCGGGAATAATAGGAATATCTTAATTGACTGTGGATCATTGTTACAGTTGAATCCTAGTCATTATCAATATTCATTTTTCAGAATTCATGTCAACCACTCATCTATACCATGCCGTCCCGGTGGACCAGGACTGCCTGGATCTCCAGCTGCTCCTCTCTGTCCTCTTGGCCCTGTACTTCCTGGAGGTCCTGTGTGTGTTGCGTGTGTGTTTGGGAAGACATACTTACCACTCGGCTGCTGTAGCTACATCCTCGGAACTGTTACTCACTGCCAACAGTATTCAAGTCAACACAACTCTATTACATTTAAGCACATGTTAACAATACAGGAATTTCTCAATAGGCTGTGGGTCATTGCTACTACATTGCACCATTAGTCATATTTACTGTACAAATTCATCTGAGTCAACTGCTAATCTATACCTGTTGGTCCTGGAAGTCCTGTGCGTCCTTCTTGTCCATCTAACGTGTGTGTGTGTGTGTGTGTTGGGGGGGGGGGGGGGGGGGAAGGGAAGTGTGGGTGAAAGTTGGTGGCCACAGAACTTATGTGTCACTGAATGTATGTGTTCCTAGAGACTGTCAGCTGATGCTTTAAAAACAGACTTTATGCACGCATTGTAGTCGAATTGTGGACAACTCCATAATCCACACCTCTCTTTTTCTTTTTCTCAATAAAATTTATGCAGGGATGAAGTATTGAATAGCAAGAACATATGGCATACACACAGTACAAAGGCTTGTTGTGCCCACTGGGTACACATTGCAGCCAAGTGGACACACCATCTGCAGGAAGAGCGACAATTTAGCTGCCTCAACACTCGCTAGGCCTTGGCAAATTATTCCAGAATAATTTGAGAATAATAGGTGCCAGGTTTTTGCTAAGAATAATACGAGAATAATGGACATTGATTGTTTAATATTTGAGAATAATAGGTAAAAAAATTGTCTACTATTGGTCTCTATAGAAGTTGAAGAACATAGTGCACACTGCCCAGTGTACAAAGAGTTAAAAAAAAGCAGGGTTAAATTTAGACAACAACAATAGACCTTATTCAATTGACGTCATCACCTCACGTAACTAGAATCCTCCTTAGAAGACTATATCCAACTGTCTGTAATGATGCAATACAACTATCGTAATGATAAATAGACTATTAATACATGTACCGTTTTTGGTTATAGTTAAATGTATGATCTTTTTTTAGTTATGCTTCAGGAATAATTGAGAATAATGGGCTGGTTTGAGAGAATAATAGGCTGAAATTTGGGGAATAAAAGAATAGAATAATGGGTGAATCATTGGGAGTAATTTGCCAGGGCCTAACACTCGCCTGGTGTTATCAACCTTCCCTTGCACAACTTATACAGTTCAGTCACATGAAACAGCTATCTTCCACAGTAATCAAAATTCAGCAAGTTTTCCGAAAATGTAGTCGCGTTTCACGACCACATTTTTTGTTCCTGGAGGCAAGAAATCAGCATCACTCATGCCATTTTGTGGATTCTTTCACGGCAAAGTGGGCTACCTGTGAGATTAGCTTCTAAATCCATGAGAGTTGACAGGCTTCAATACAGCGGTAGCTACAAATTGGCTTGTGCTGCACAAATGCTGGAAATAATCACTTAGAATGCATAGGGCAACTGAAAAACATGAGAACAGAAATGTAGCTAAACAGAACAGAAATAGCTATAGCAATTTCTCAATTGATAGTATTATCAACAGTTCATTACAATAACAGTTTGCATGACTCCCATAGGTTCGTTATGCCAGTCATCTGGACAGTATGACTGTTGTAATCAGCAGTAAATATGTTTAGAAGATGAAGCCAATCAAGTGCAAGTGTACATTAGTTGTGTGCACAACACTGCAGCAATTACCGACCTTCTATACTGCAGTTTTTCACATTCACTGCTGATTGCCTATATGTTGCCTATACGTGGTCATACTGTCCAGATGGTGGGTGTACAAACCATATGGGAGTTGCCTTTATCATTAACCATCTACACATGCCTCCTGGACTGCCACCTCCTCCTGGAGGTCCTGGAGGTCCTGGAGGTCCTGTGTGTTCAGCATGTGTGTGTGTGTGTGTGTGTGTGTGTGTGTGTGTGTGTGTGTGTGTGTGTGTGTGTGTGTGTGTGTGTGTGTGTGTGTGTGTGTGTGTGTGTGTGTGTGTGTGTGTGTGTGTGTGTGTGTGTGTGTGTGTGTGTGTGTGTGAGTGAGTGAGTAAGTGAAGTTAAAAGTGGTGGGCATGAACTTGTTAGTTTGCCACGTTTATGAACCCATATGAAAATTTCATATTAATGCTTGAATGCTGTCAACTGGTGTGTGAGGCTGAAATGAAATTATGTGAATACATATACCACGGCATTAAAAATATCATTCATTCATATACAGTGATGTACTGTATCGAACTATAGATAATAAATATACCCTATTATCCATGATCGAACAAGTCTTCTATTATTATATACTGTATCGTGCATTTTGTACATATTAAATATGATGTAATGTTTATGTACTATTTTGTACTCATGCGCAGAGAGATTTTTAACAATGGCTCATGCAAAGTGGTGGTAGCTGCATACTCCTAGGAATCCTCTGACATCGGGCTATAAGATATCACAACTGATACTTAACATTAGTACAATATATATACACCACATAACTCAGTACACATTATTTCCTCTTAACTGTGCATGGAAAACTCCATGACCTACGCCACTCTTTTGTGGTATTAGCCTATGGCTGGTACATACAGTACAACAATAGCATGTGAAAAAATGTTTTGTTGTACATTCTTTGGGCAGATACAGGCATCCTAGAATAATAATATAAGATTGTGCATGCACTAAAATGTTTGATGTTTGTGCACTGCTAAACATGATATGTAACATACCAGCAGCTGTACTCATTAACAGGGCTGCAAACACCACAGCTAGCCTAGAATCCATCTATGAATGCAACTCCTTGAGACTTCACTCGTTCAGCTGATGTAGTCACCTGACTGATGCTTCAGAGTTCATAAGTTCACACCTGCTTGTCAGGTGATTTTGTTCGTGTCAAAACACGTACTTTTATAAGAGAACACTTGCTTTTATCCGCAGTGTTACTTTATAGTTGTATTCTTATCAGTATATACACTGTGTATTTAGCTACATGTGCATGTGGTTTGTGTGGTTGGTAGGGTTGCAGCCAAGCAGCTTCTAGTGCTTTGGAATAGATTGCATAGGTGGTTACACTTATCATTCAGAGATGCATTACTGTGCCACTATTTTCGCACTACTTTGAGCAAGGGATACACAGGATAGCTGAGAGCTAATATACTATGAACCGGACTATCTTGAAGTTACTGTAGTACAAAATTAATAATTGGGATACACATGGACATGAACCCTTTCCTAGGCAGATTATTCCAAGGTGAGATAGTGTTAGAAAAATAAACTGATAAAAGCTGAAAGTAAACTTTGGAACAAGTGATGAATAGTTTATCTATTGACCAGATGTCATAAATGCTTACTTGGGGATGTATTGGAGCAGGTTAAAATCTGTCCAGCTGTTTACAGTTTTGAAGATGACATGCAAATATAGGCTGTGTTGAATGCATCTTTTGAAGATAGAGTTAAGGTATATATCTGCTGAAAGAAATGCAGTGTAGTTGGAATCGCAAGGATTCAGACAGACTTGAAGGGTGTACTTTTGCACACTTGGCAATCTGCCCTTGAAGTAAGGTTTCCAATAAATAAATAAATACTCAAATAATGAACAGATAGGCTGCATACTGATGGAAACATACGTGTGAACGTCCATGCAATAACTAAGTCTGCGTGTCTTGTTGTAGGAGTTTATTTGCATATGATAGATCAGAGGTATTAGTAGTGGATACTCTGTCCAATATAGTCAGGTAAAACTGGTGTACATATAAGTAGAGGAGCCAGGGATACGTTCCTTGGTGTACATATAAGTAGAGGAGCCAGGGATACGTTCCTTGGTGTACATATAAGTAGAGGAGCCAGGGATACGTTCCTTGGTGTACATATAAGTAGAGGAGCCAGGGATACGTTCCTTGGTGTACATATAGGCAGTTCACTCACTTTATTGGGATCACTAAATAAGTGAGTTAATTTCCCCCAACAAACACAAACACACACACACACACACACACACACACCACATTCAGAGGTAGAGAAGATGGTCCCAAGAGATGTCAGAAATATTAGAACATCTTCACATTATATGGTATACCATTATTTCAAGGTGTGTGTGTGTGTGTGTGTGTGGGGGGGGGGGGGGGGGGGGGGGGGGGGGGAGGGTCGAGGGAACATATCCCTGGTTCTCCCCTGGCTCCAAAGTAGAGTAATTTAATTGTTACTACTTTACATGGCTATTAGCTAGCCAGACTTTTCCAAGGTATAGCCTCAAACATGTAAGTCTCCCCATGATACTAAGGTGACTGGGAGAACCTGATAGTGTATAAACATGGTGCTGATTGACCAACTTCTATCGTGTCATAATAACTTTATTGAAAGTCACTCAGTCGTTAGTACAGTATCATCTGTGAAGTTCAAGAGAATTCTAAAACTCAACTAGCAGTCTTAAGAACTGGAGTTTATGCATGTTAACTACAATTAATAGTTCAAGTAATGTCATGTCATTACTTTGTGCATACAACACATGTAACTTCTTTCTGTGCATCATATGGTGGACAGGCAATTCCATTGCACTTCACTTCAGTGTGGTAGAATAGAGCCCCATCTGTGTCTGCTTCACTGGCAGGTAATGACTGCAGGGGGTGGTCCACACATTCAAACATTGTACGATGATAATTATTGCGGTTTGCCATGAGATATCCATAGTACTCCCTGGTCCAGGATGACGGGCAGGTAAGTTGTGCAGGAATCATCAGAACAGTTTCTCGTGTTGAAGTGTAACACACTGCACATGGAACACTGTGATTATGGACAGAATCAAGTTGGCCATTAGCACCTCCTCCAGCCTTCTCAGCCCCATACAGGTGTGCACGTGCATCCTGTGTTCCAGCAGTGTAGGTGGAATACTGTGGTTGGTTGGGTAAGCAGAGGTAGTTTGCTCCACCTCCTTGTTCACCATAATGACTTCCAGCTGCCCTTCCAGCATACAGTAGCTGTGTTCCAGAAGTGCTGGGACATGTGGCGTTCCCCCACCTCGTGTATACTACACCACCAGTAGGACCTCGGGATCCTGGTATGTGCATGTGTGTGTGTATGGGAAGGGGGGGAAGTAGCTAATAACATTCTATCTGTAGTTGTTGTAATAACTGTAGTTGCACAATGTCATGAGTAGCTACACAATTACTTGCTACAAATTGTCTCAGATCTTAGAGGATTCTCACATATCACCTTCTGCATGCAATACTTCACTGAGCTCAACCAACAATGTAAGTTTTTGGGTGTGAAACATCATCAGCGTTAATACCACTGGCACTGTTCATCACTATAATAATAGTATTAATCATCATGTACTATATACACACGAGGCAAACTACGTACCTAATGGGAAAAGTGGTCCCTGCAGACGGCCACCACCACCACCTCTTGGAGAGGAGGTACCTGGCCCTGGTGGCCCTGGGGGTCCTAGTGTGTGTGTGTGTGTGTGTGTGTGTGTGTGTGTGTGTGTGTGTGTGTGTGTGTGTGTGTGTGTGTGTGTGTGTGTGTGTGTGTGTGTGTGTGTGCGTGTGTGTGCGTGTGTGTGCGTGTGTGTGCTTGTGTGTGTGTGCGTGTGTGTGCGTGTGTGTACGTGTGTGTGTGTGTGCATGTGTGTGTGTGTGTGTGTGTGTGTGTGTGTGCATGTGCATGTGTGTATGTTGAAGGAATGTAGCTAACTTAAGCATGCAGGCATTGCTTGCTGACCGTTCAGCTATTTTAGCTATACCAGTACTGTACAGTGTGCAGAAAGGGTAGCACAATGGGAGGACAATTACTATCCTCCTTTGCATGAGTGGGCTTTTGAGAAAATGCTACTCTTACCTTGTAGGGGCTCCATTCCCATTGTTAAAATAATGGTGGCCTACATTCTGCACATGCAGGTCAAGTTCAAGTACACTTTGGTTCAGTTTCTGAAGTCAAAGGTCCAACAGAGCTGAACTCGAAGGCAAATTAAACTTAAAGTTAGTTCAAGTTGTAAAATGCAACTCACTGACCAATGCATTCCAGCAACTGCAGCCATTGCACTTCTATATAGATAAAGGACATTTTCGATTGCCTACATAATACCTGGGGGTCCTCTTGCTCCTGTCGATCCCCTTCCACCTTTGCTACCAGTATTTCCTGTGTGGAAGAGAATTAATGGGTGACTCACTACCCGGCCCATTCTAAGTAATTGTGAGAAGACTATATCAATCAGTACTGTTTATGTAACTCCTTAACTGCCTGTACATCATCTATATTATATACATCACTAGTACAAATGCTCTCATTGTCAAAGTGCATACCCCGTGGCCCCTGTGGCCCCTCTGGACCAGTGGATCCTCTTTGTCCTGGTGTCCCTGGAGTTCCATTACCTCCTCTCTGTCCCTTTTGACCCCTATCACCAGTACTCCCTGTGTGTGTGTGTGTGTGTGTGTGTGTGTGTGTGTGTGTGTGTGTGTGTGTGTGTGTGTGTGTGTGTGTGTGTGTGTGTGTGTGTGTGTGTGTGTGTGTGTGTGTGTGTCAGTGAGGGGGTGGGGGGAAGGAGGGGTGGGGAAGGGAGGAAGGGAGCTGTGATTGCAAATCCCTTTCCTAACCACAAGTCCAAATCATACCCCAAGATGCCTACACTGTAGGTACTTCCTGCCTACCATGGACCGTACGTGAGACTGAGGTACATAAATCTTTCAGTGACATGTTTGCTCATCAAATTCTGGGTGTGCCCCACATCTCCTACATACTACATGCTTATACACACTAATACTCATAATTCTCACTTCCCCCACCTCCAATCTGAAGTGCCTGCTGTCACTACAGTTCATTATATTTTACTTTACTAGTTACAATAATCTCAAAGTACATACCAGATGGTCCCTGGGGACCCGCGAATCCTCTTGGACCTGGTGTCCCTGGAGCTCCATCATTTCCTCTCTCTCCCTTCTGACCCACTAGACCAGCACTCCCTACATGCATGTGTGGTGGTGAAGGTGGGGAAGGAATCGTTGGTCACAGTATTATAACACTAAGGAAACTACTAATAGAATGGAAGCCTTCAGTTGCCTGTGTATCACCTTTTGACTTCCATAATTTCTGTTAGTACTCATTCAATTGTAAAGTATACCTTGTGGTCCTTGAGGACCAGTGGATCCTTTTGGTCCTGGTAACCCTGGAGTTCCATCATCTCCCCTCTCTCCCTTTTGACCAGTTAGACCAGCACTCCCTTTAAGAGTGTGTGTTAGAAAGGGAGGCTTGCAATTAAGGTCACAGTTGACTACATGCATGCAGTGTGCTTGTGCTTACAACTTTGAGGCAAATAAAAAACACTCATAGTTGACACAAATGTCTACTCATACATACTATGCTATACCTTGGGGTGAAACTGCATGCCCAGAACAAAGCTACACTGCCCAGGCTATCACACAAATACTGTACTTTCAAAGCCAGTTGAAAGCATAAGCATACAATGATTTGATTCTGACATGTTTCTCATATTGATCATTGGTAGCTATAAGACAAGTCAAAAGTCAGACATACCTTGTGGACCAGGTGGTCCCTGCAGGCCATCCTCTCCTTGTGTTCCTTGTTCTCCTTTCTCTCCATTCAGACCATCACTGCCATCAGCTCCTGTGTGCATGTGTGCAAGCAGGTGCATGTGGTTCGTTGATTGTTCATGCACAGACCATATGTGAGAGTTTATATGTGTGTGCGCATGCACTCATCATGGTAATCAAAGAGATGCTAGAATCTCTAATGGACTTCCCTCGTCAACTACCTCCCATACCTTGTGGGCCAGGTGGTCCCCATGGACCAGTGTCCCCCTTCTCTCCTCGTATTCCTGGCTCTCCTTGCTCTCCTTTCTGACCACTGTTACCATCAACCCCTGTGTGTGTGTGTGTGTGTGTGTGTGTGTGTGTGTGTGTGTGTGTGTGTGTGTGTGTGTGTGTGTGTGTGTGTGTGTGTGTGTGTGGTTGCATGCATGTGTAAATTCATCAGTGATGTCAATTTAAACACAAGAAGTTCCATTTACACCTCCACAGAGACAGTCCCAGCTTCAAAGATTGATTCTAGTAGCTAACAGAGATTCTCTTCCTCAACTACCTCCCACATACCTTGTGGGCCAGTTGGTCCCTGAGGACCAGTGTCCCCCTTCTCTCCTTGTATTCCTGGGTCTCCTCTCTCTCCTTTCTGACCTTTGCTACCAGCATCTCCTGTGTGTGTGTGTTGATGCGTGCATGCAATGTACGTGTTATAGGTCATATGCACCCCCCCCCCCTCCCCCTCATCTGATCTCAAATGTCTTTGGCCTCCTAGTTGTCTGCGTGTAGACTTGATTACTGCTATTAATCCAAGCATAGTAGTCAAAAAAAATTCATTTCTCTCCCCCCTTCTCCTACATAAGCTCTCTTCCTCAACAACCTCCCATACCTTGTGGGCCAGGTGGTCCCCGTGGACCAGTGTCTCCCTTCTCTCCTTGTATTCCTGGGTCTCCTTTCTCTCCTTTTTGACCGTTGTTAGTAGCATCTCCTGTGTGTGTGTGTCGTGCATGTGTGTGAGAATATGTGGATTCATATGCATATATACTCGGTACATCATATCTATTGTGATCTTTATACAAGAACTTACCTTGACATCTGAGACCAGCATCATCAGAGTGCAAACAGTTGTGGATGCCAATTCCATTGTGGGGACAGTCAATGAGTCTTTGCTCCCTTCTGTTACAGCGTACGTTATCCAGAAGGATGGGACCAGTTCCCTGACCAAATGTGGCACCGCCAAACGCAGTTGCACCTGCAAAACGGACAGTAGCTACATACTAATACTTCTAGGATCTACACAACAATTCAAGGATACTATTTGGTGTATAGTGTTCATTGCTACAAGGAAAGTTGTGTGTGTGTGTGTGTGTGTGTGTGTGTGTGTGTGTGTGTGTGTGTGTGTGTGTGTGTGCATGTGTGTGTGTGTGTGTGTGTGTGTGTGCATTCAGTGCTTTGTGACCCTATTGTGTATGATGTGCACAGCTGATGTCTGCTTACTCTCACCGTTCCTAACATTTTCAGCTGTACATTACCTTACGTCCATGCAAAATTAACCTCATCATTACATTACCGTCGGTAGAAAATCCGAGCTGTCTGCATGCCACAATTGCATCAGCACGTGACCAGCGATCATCACAAACTGTGCCCCACGTATTGTTCCAGCAGATTTCCACACGACCTTCATTCCTTGTTGTCCCATCCACCAGCCTGATGTCTCCATTCCTGCAGATACCTGAAAATAATAAGAAGGATACAGACATTTAGTAATATGTCAGCAAAAAGAAGCTGCTAAAATTTAGTTTCCCATGGGCTATAGTTTGCATCATCTGTCTCCAGTGGGAAGAAAATCATAACTTTCTTTAGACAGGCTTGTTCTGAGATCATTAAAATTCCACCTTCTGCTGTCAAAAGAGCTACATGCCTCCTCAACATGTTGTCAAAATTAGATTAGATTAGATTGCTTTTAAATTAAAATCTAGCTGTTTTGGGGCCAAAAAATAAACACTTTTCTCCAGTCTTTAATACCTGTAGCTAATTTTTGGCGAGCAGAATCTGATTCATTAATTACAAGTTTAAGTCCTAAAAGGTACCTAGCTCACTATTAACCCCACATGCATGTCCTATAGGTTACCACGTGCAGTGTCATTGAAAGGTCAGGTTAGTCGTTAACAAAGTAATGTCCTAATATATAAGGAACTTGGAAAATTAAAAACCATGCACCATATCCCTCAAATCATGCATAATTATAGCTAGTTTAATAATTATTACTGATTAATATAACAGGCAGAAGAGCTATAGACAGGGAGAACGTACCGGCAACTGTAGTGGGGTACAAACCAGCAACAAATGCCACAATTAGCATGAGTCTGCAATCAACTTTGGCCAACATCTCTTGAAAATTCACGGATCTTCAGTGGTAGCCAGCTAGTGAGAATCAACTGTAGCCACTGAGAGTCTTGTGACAGTGTTTGGTTTGCTTCAGGTTTATATAGTGGTTTGTCAGATGGAGGAAGTGAAATTCCCAAATGGCAGGTAGACTCTACACTCAGCAGTACAAGTGTGACTGTAGCACTTTGGTCAATAGGGACAATTGGCATTCATAATAATTCTTATTCTTGAGTTATTTGTCCGACTGAAGAAATTGAATATCAAGATTGATGCGATGACATCATACACGAAGCTTCTTTGAGAAACTAACATGTTAATTTGTTTGGTTGTTGCTGCTGCTCTTCCGGCACATACACAAATATGTGTAAAAGTTCATGCACTGATTAGCTGAAAAATAAACTGTGAACAGCAGTAGCTTGTTTAGTGGTGTGTCTAGAAAAATCAATGACTTAAGTTCATAAGGTGCTGGATGGTTGTGGAGCACCCTTCAACATAGAGTAAGGTTCAGCAGCCTTATATAGTATTTGTATAGTCTGAAATGCATGTGTTAGTCACAAAATTATCAATTATTGACACAGAATGTGTAGGGAGACAAATGCTTTACATGTACCCTCAGGACATTAACTGAGTGAGACTTAGTAGCTAGTTTCCAGAAACCTTGGAAACCTCCTAAAACTGCCACTGACTTGTCAATTGAAGTCTTGCTTGTAGCTAACAATTTGTTATACAGTCATGTTTGCATTAATAGTATCAACAGACTTTGAAGTTCAGTGAATGTATATATAAGGCATGATTCCTCTAGTAGTCACGCGCGTGCTACTACACAGTGGTCATGGTCTCGTTCCCCGACTACAAACAGCGGTCTGGGAACGAGACCTAACTTTATAATTATTTGCGAGGTCGTAAAAATGGCTATGTCCTTGACCTCAGAAACGAGCTCAGAAAATTGCCCCAGTGGGTTTGATTGTGAGTTTGTCGATGCCCCGAAAGAACTGCAGAGTGAATGTCCTGTATGTCTGAGCATCCTCCGTGAGCCGTGCCAAGTTACCTGCTGCGGCAAGAGTTTCTGTCGAGTGTGTATTGAGAGAATCCAAGAGGATGACGGCCCATGTCCTACTTGCAACGAGGAAGAATACAGCCATTTCCCTAACAAAGGTCTTCAGCAGTCTCTTTACGGCTTCAAAGTGAATTGTGCTTATGCAAAGAAGGGTTGCAAGTGGAGTGGAGAGTTGGGGCAGTATGATAAGCATATGAACCTAAACCCACAACCGGACAAGCCACAAGAAGGCTGCATGTATGCAGAGGTCAACTGCAAATACAACCACGTGGGTTGTGATGCTAGATTGCTTCGTAAGGATATGCCTGATCACTTGAGCAAAGAAATGACCTCCCACATCAACCTACTTGAGAAAGAAAACCGTTTGTTACGAGAGAAACTAAAAGCAGCTCAAAGTGACAATGATTGGCTAAAACTACAATCAAACAATACTTCCAAAAGCCTAAGCCCACCTGTTACCTTCATAATGACAAACGTTTTACAGTATGTACGAGATGACGATTACTGGTTCTCCCCGCCATTCTACTCGCATCCCCAAGGTTACAAAATGTGTTTCAGTGTTGTCCCCAATGGGTGGGGTATAGCCAAAGGAATTTACCTCTCGAGCTACGTGTATATGATGCGAGGAGAGTTTGATGACGATCTCAAGTGGCCATTTCGAGGTGAGGTCACGATTAGACTTCTGAATCAAGATGAAGACAAGGAGAAAGAAGACAAGCACTGTGTAAAGACAAACTACTTTGATGGCGAAGGCAAGGGGAGGAGAGTGATAAGGCGGAACCAAGCTGAAGCTGGGTATGGTAGCCCAGACTTTGTGCCCATTATGGAAGTGCCACAGTACTTGAAGAATGATACACTTGCTTTTGAAGTTGTGAAAGTTGCTCTAAAGTAGTAGCAAATTAAGTCTGGTAGTTTGTGTGGTTATTTTTGCATCTGATCTTTTATACGTCAGGACAACTATATACCATGCCATGATTGTTTTTACAAATTTGTCAACTTTACCTAGCTCTGATAGTATAATAATTACTAAGGTACTATAGTATGATATGACTTCTATTATGCAGAACATTGAGAACAAGTAGCCTTTTTCCCATGCAGGCCTCCCTGCTTTTACTCTCTGTTTGTGTTCACAATAAGACACAGAATGGCTCTGCTTTCAAGCAAATGGAAGGTAATTATAAAACGGAGGAGGCCTGGGAATGATTAAAGGCAAGATAACAAGTATACATGCACTGGTTCTTTGTTGTCAAACTCCAGCTGTAAGTGTAGAATTATTATCCCTACACAACAAGTGGGGTTCTGTGATTTCCCTCCCTGAGGCCTGAGGGCTACAAGAGGTGGCTCATAATTCCCGTATTTGTAGTCTACACTACACCACATTTTGCTATACTATAGTACAGATTTTATACACAGTTGTGTGTAAATAACATTGAATTACTGTAAACACTTGCACATGTACACGTGGGATATAATAATAGTTATAGCACAGTACTAGGTGGCTATAGTAAACAACCCTCAGACTTGGTCTGTTTACTGCCATAAATCCCTGGTACTGTGCTATAACTATAACATAATATTATATATGAAGTTGATCTGTTCCAAAACAGTCAAAGATAACATATCATTCCCACTCAGCCTCCCAAGATTATAATATAACCCTGCATGATATTGGGTTTATAGATCATAGCAACAAGTCCATACACAGTAACTATATAATTATGTTATATAACCTGAAATATGAGTGATATGGATTGATAATGGATTGATAATGTGTACACACATGATTGTAAGAAATGATGGGTAGTGCCACGCACACACAATCATAATAATACTTTTCAGTGTCTTTGCAGCATAGCAACAACAGTACATAATACAACAGACCAATACGTAATAGCCCGTGAGTATGAGTTCATGTTGCCTCCACTCACACCACCAACTTCACCTATGGTATAATTTTCATCTCCACTGCCAACATCAATTTCAGTGGAGATTTCACCTGGGCCACCCACATTCGTATTGCCTCCTCCATCTCCATTGCCCCCTGTACCTCCAACATTCCCTGGAGTTGCTGGGGTTTCTGAGATAGAATTGCCCCCTGTGTTACCATTGCCTGCACAACGTTAACAAAAGTAGATGATTCACTATAATAATACTGAAGAACCTTACTGCTATAGTGGTCAACCTCACCATACCACGACTACTGTGATATCACATGAAAACAAAAGAAATCTCTACAATGAGAAACAATGTTGACACTGTAGCCCTATTATATGTTGCTGTGTAGCTAGCTTGGGCTATTCAGTGTATTGGTTGGTTGTTGAGTCATCCATCCATCCACCCATCCATCCATCCATCCACCCATCCACCCATCCATCCAACCATCCACCCATCCACCCACCCACCCACCCACCCACCCACCCATCTATCCAACCATCCATCCATCAATCCATTCATCCATCCATCTATCCACGCACCCATTCATCCATCATTCATGTTACCTCTAAACTTCTAACAGTTGTCAGCTTGCCCTGCCTACGAGGTGAGGGGAGTGGGGTGTATATAATTGTTTTTCTGAAAACTTGAACTATTTCTTGTTCTGTGGTATAAAGTGTACTCTGCGTAGCCTTAGTATGGGGGCATGCAATCTTTAAATGAAGAGGTTTGCACAGCATGTCTTGAACCAAAGGAAGGTACTTAACCAGCTAACATTAACTTTGTGAGTTTGGACACAGTAAGTCAAGAATGGTACAGCATGTTCCTGATTGGTCAAGTTGTCCTAAATTGTGTTTTATAAATCGACATGCAGAGAATACATAAAGCCTGTCTGAAGTTTTCACACGGACCTACCACTACTGGGACCAAAAGTAGGGGAGGGAGAGGACTCTGGGGATGGTTCTGTAGTAGTAGTTGCTGGGAAAACAAAATCACAAATTTGTATCATTTTGTGAACTATAATATTGCAGCAAACTGATCTTATAATTGGTGATCTGCTACATTCGATAAAAGCGATCATCATCCTGTAGTGCTTGGACAACCGACCAACCTCAAAGGCTCTATGAAACACACGATGGCTAAATAGTAATAATCTGGTATCATTTCCTATGTAACATGCCAGTAGTTAGCCTGTCACAATATCAAGCAGCATTCAACAGCAACAGAGCTCACTAAGTACCAAATGTGATACTGCATGTGCACATTTACAGTGCTGCAGTACACTATAGATGAGATGCTTCATCTTCATTGGACGAAACTAAAAGCAGCAACCAACTATCCAAAGTACACATCATTTGTAGACAAGAGCTTAACAGTTTATGATCCCAGACAGAAGAATCTCATCACATTCTACTGTCTATCAACAATCAAAAGCTCTGAGCTCAGAGGGATTAGTACCATATATGCAGTTGCCATGAAGCCGTCTTCATCACACAGTGCAGTTATTGATCCCGTCCAAGTGTTACTATGGCTAATGTGCTCACACTCAGGCCAAACTGAATCACAACCAGTTAGACAGCAACTGATTCTCTGCTATGAATGAGCAGCCTCGCAACTTAGACCAAGCTCAGTTTTCCTCCACTAACACTACACTATATGCATTAAGACCAAATACAGTATGTGCAGTCACTTCTTGGTCAGCTCAGACAGCTCTACTGGAAGTCATAAGTAGTATACCTCCTTCAGGTTGTGAACTCACACACTGTACTAACAGTCTACTCAAAACTAATTCTGTTGCTCTGGATACTTTGTTCACTGTCCGTTTTACAGGATGCATGCATAAAGTCAGCAGTTCTATACGTAACTCAATGCGAGTTTTATAATGCAAGGCATTTCTATAGTTTTATACTAAAACCTGCATGTTGCAAGGAATTTCTATAGTTCATACTTAAACTTGTATAATGCAGGACATTTTATACTGAACCACAATGCATGTGAAGATCAACCTACTGGCAGGCACAATCCCAGGAAGCTCTTATTGTCAGTCACACAATAGTTTCACACAGATTAATGTAGTCTAGAACATGTGACAACAGCATACTAGGCGATTACACTGAATGAGAACAATGTTGCCGAGTTAGTGGGATTGGACGATGCTCGATCAGCAGATTTGAAACAAAGCCATGCAGTCAATCTGTTGTAGTGAAGCTGAATACTTGTCAATTCGTTTCCAAGTTATGCACATATTCCACTAGAAAAATTCTACCTTTCCCCACGGCTAGCTCTTCACACAAAGCAAGAATGTCAGGTGGTAAAAAAAACAACCCCTGTAGTAGCATGCACAATGTGTATGTGGCACTCTCATGTAGAAATCAAACATAATTCTGTCACGTATGTCGATCATGTTAAAGGCAGGGTTTACATGGTTCACATTACCTGTTTAGCTGTAATTAATACACATGCATCTACACGGTGTGTATGCACTTTGCCCTAAAGAAAGTTCAACAGAAACCAGATATCGTTCTGTCATGTATTTTGAGCGCATCACTGAGTTTGATGTGCTACAGTGCTGAGCTTCTGCTAAAGGCGGGACTTATATGTAAATGCATTATTATCTGATACATCTATAAAGCGCGCATGAGCCCCGCTTGTAGCGGAAGCTCAGCATTATAGTGTGTAAAGCTTGGTGATGCACTCAAAATCTGGGACTGCAATGTTCATATGAGTGGCAGTCCCAGGTAGAAACCGAACATTATTCCGTTGCGTACTTTGATCGTGTTACGGTGTTCAAAGTGGTGTAGCGCAGAACTTCTGTTAATGGTGGGGCTCATACATGCAGCATAGACACACAAATACCTGATAAGTCTATGCAGTGTGTATGAACACGGTCGAAATACGCAACGGAGTAATGTTCGATTTCTACCCGGGACTGCCACACACAGACTGAGTGTTGATTGAGGGACGTGTTACACAAGATGTTAACAGCTGTTGTCAAGAATAAAAACTTTCTGTGCGGAATTACAAGACAAAAATGGTGAGAAGTAGTTCAGTTTCCTTGTACAGCAGAACCTCTATAATGCGGACACCGTTGGTGTCATCTAAAGTGTCCTGAGTAAAGATATGCCCCTCCTTCAGAGGCTTCCGGTATATTTCTGGTAGGCATGGCAATGCGTACACATGCCGTTGAGCGCTACGAAGGCGTGTTCCAGAACTCTCCCTTGCTGCACGCTGGTGAGAAAGGCTAACCAGAGGCTAGTACTATGCGTACCAGTGCTATTATAATGTCCAGTTGTTGAATCAATCAGCGGTGCCGGAAAATCTTGTGGGAGAGGCATGCTAGTGTCAGCAATATCGAGTAAATTTTGTACAGTCCAGGTAGTAGAGAGACCGAAAAACCTGTCCGCTTTACAGAATAGCAAGGTGTCCACATTTGGGAGTATTCTTAAGTATTGTATTATATAACAGCGCTTCAGTTGGTACCATGTCAAGTGCCCGTGTAAGCGAGGTGGCTATTATTGGGAGGTGTCCGTTAAGGGAGGTTCCGCTATACTTCTGCATATTTTATGATGTGCTCAAGGCCCTGCATTGCCTACGAATGATCAGCACAGTCTTAATGAATGCTATACTCAAGTTTCTTGCTTGTTATGTGAAGTGACAACAGAAATCATGTAATGTCCGACAGTGATTGGCTATGGTAGGTTCTTGTCACACAATACAGTAAACTAGTCTCATTCCCAGGTTTTCAGGCTTTCAGTATTTGATGACTTCCAGTATGCAAATACAGAACGGGGGGGGGGGGGGGGAACCTGAGAGATCCTGTTATGTAATGTGTCTATCCAATATCACACCACCGTGCACATGACAAGATCTCACAGACCTCTTCCCTCTGTTTTTGCATACTGTAAGTAGACACTGGTAAGACCTGGGAACAAGGCTAACAATAAACTGTAGCAATTCTTACCGTCCAAAACCCGGATCGCCATTCTGAGTTCCTGACACTCGCCACCTGTTCTGTGTTCTGATATAGCACTCACAAATGTACCATCAGAAAAGCCTGTGCGTGTGTAGGTGTGTGTGTGTGGTGTGTGTGTGGTGTGTGTGTGGTGTGTGTGTGGTGTGTGTGTGTGTGTGTGTGTGTGTGTGCGTGTGTGTGTGCATGTGTGTATGTGTGTGTGTGTGTGTGTGTGTATGTAGGTGGGTGTGTGTGTGTGTGGGGGGGTGGGTATGTGTGTAGGTGTGTGTGTGTGGGGGGTGGGTATGTGTGTAGTGTGTGTGTGTGGGGGGGGTGGGTGGGTGTGTAGGTGTGTGTGTGTGTGTGTGTGTGTGTGTGTGTGTATGTAGGTGGGTGTGTGTGTGTGTGGGGGGTGGGTATGTGTGAAGGTGTGTGTGTGTGGGGGGTGGGTATGTGTGTAGTGTGTGTGTGTGGGGGGGGGGGGGGGTGGGTGTGTAGGTATGTGTGTGTGTGTGGGTGGGGGGGAAGGGGGGAAAGGAACATGTTAGAATAGACACACAACCACAAGAAGCAATACTGGGTTGTAGTTCCTGACACTGTCCTACAAAGAATACTTAGCAGGTAGATGTGGAGTACAAAGTTGCAACATGAGAGTCTTTGAACAAAGAGACACTTGAACAAGTCCCAACTCTGTGAAACCCTCCCATGAAATGAGAACTATAAATCATGCAGGGCTACACTTTCAAGGGTCAACATCACACAGAGAGGTTTCACTGCATTAAGGTGGCACGGAAGTCTCTCGGCGGAGGTTAACGAAAACATAAACCTGGGTTACAGTCAGGACCAGGGTTACTCCTAGTTGCAGGGCTACACTTTCCCAAGGGTCAACATCACACAGAGAGGTTTCGCTGCATTAAAGTGGCACAGAAGTCGCTCGGCGGAGGTTAACGAAAACATAAACCTGGGTTACAGTCAGGACCAGGGTTACTCCTAGTTGCAGGGCTACACTTTCCCAAGGGTCAACCATGCAGAAAGGTTTCACTGCATTAATTGTAGAACATAATAGTGTATTGTCCTTGGTCATGGGCACCTGTCCTTGGTCATGGGCACCTGTCCATACCCATGCACACACAACTAACAAAGCTAACAAGATTCTGCAAATCCACATGACTAAACATACACAGGGTATACACCATATCCGCAGCCCCATGACAATCCTACTATTAGGAGCCCATGCACCATAATGCTGGGCTGGTACATGCATGGTCACATGTTAGCCTCGTTCCCAGGCTCTCCCCGCATGCAAAAGAACATGGAAAGCTGGGCGGGGCCTGGGAACGAGGCTAGTCACATGTAGTACAGAGCAAAGTGACCTGTAAAAGTCAACCATGTACGTAAGGACAATGGTTGCATGATTTCACGCACTTTATACCACCTTCCATGGGGTCTATTGCTTGCTTTGTTCTCAACAAGGAAACGGGTAGCCCCACATAAAAATCTAACATTACTCCATCCAGTTTGGCAGAAGATTAGGGTATTTGTACAACAGTTTCAATGCAATATGGCACATAATTTTGGCAATTTCCATACAGAAAGACCACATACTCCATACATATCCTGTTATCAATAGATACCTTATATCTCAAACGGGACGTTACCTAACACTTAAAACAAAGGGTTCTGTGTACACGAGTGCTGCATAAGTTGTGTATATCATGTTTCGACAGAAATTCGTGACATTCGGTAGTTTCCAATTTTCATACGATATGCCCTAGTTTAGCTGTGTACATGGGATGGTGTTGTCATGGTAGAGTAGGTAATATTCCTCGTGGTATTCCTTGTTTGTGACTTTCCTGGACTGTGATTCGGCTCAGCTTTTCAGACAATTGTGTATAATGTACTTATACAGTGGTTTAATGTAACTGGGACTGGAAGAAAGGCTAAATAGGTCTTATGCATTGTTCACATGTGAAACAGAAGTGGTCGTATATGCACAGTCGAGTGGGGCACCTTCTGAGCTCACAGCATCAATGAGCTTATTTGTTTCAGTGTCCTGTTGAGACCTTGTGTCTTCTGGGTCAAAATGAAATTCAGTTCTTGTGCTCATGTGAATAGGAGCTTGCAAACTGCTGTACTTACCTTCAATTGAAAGCACCATTTCTTTCCACTCAAACTGTAGCATCCAGATTTCATGTGTAAAACCCTCATAAAAAAACCCCAGCCAAACAAGATGTCTTATGTGCGGAAGGCTATGGAGTGAGCAGTATCTGTCCACTATCCATTTCATGTGTAATTACGAAAGAAGTGCGTAAGGATTATTGCATACCTACAGTACAGTGGAACCTCTCTGATGCTGAACTCTTGGGAAATGCAGCCCTGGATGATTTACAGTTCACTTTTGATAGGGAAGGTTTCATGAAGTTAATTGTTATAAAGATTTCCTTTCACCAAGTGAAGGAAGGGTGGACATGAGGAGGGGTAGAGTTCCTCTTCTGTTATGACTTGCTTTGTCACATGTCTGCGTTTATTTACACTATTCGTTTTTTTTTCTTGTTGTTGTAAGAACAGTATCAGGAAGTGTGTCAAACTTATTAGACTTAACAAACTTGACTATACTATCCAATTTTGACCCTTGTGGTTGGGTGTGTGTGTAGTAAACTGAGGAAGTAACAGCTTTTTTGGAGTGTTTGGTAGTTAGATGGTTTGGCTGAGAAATCTTCCATTGTATATTTTGATTACATCACCATCCTCGATACACTATATGGCGGAACTTCAGTCCAAAACAGGGCTCATGTGTAGCTACATCAGATATTCATGGGTCTATGAAGCGGGTATGAGCCCTACCCCTAGCCAAAGTCAATGATACAGTCCTTCAAATACAGTGCATATGTGTAATACAGTACAGCGCTAAATTTTCGTGGGTCTTTAATTTTGCAAATTTTCAATCGTTTGCGGAATTATTTCAAAGAAAAATTTTGACACGTAAACTACAGTTTTCATGTGCAAGAGCGTCGATGGACAACATCCTGGGGCTATGCTGCTGAATCCACAAGGGATGCTCTCCAAAGAGATACCATCGAAGTAAGCATTGCTTTGCTGACAGCTGTGAGCTTGAGCGCGGATGACGGTGTGACAGTGCGCATTAGATAGATGTATGCCACGCCCATACTACACGTACATTACGTGTGCGGTGTGCACATGGGTATGGTTTAGACAGCGAATTCGCAAAATTATTTCAACAAAATCTTCAAAAACCGCCATTCGAAAATCTAGACCCACGAAAATTTAGACCCTCGAAAATTTAGGGCTATACGGTATACTCAAAATACACAAAATACACACTGAAAATTAATAATCTTCAATTTTTAACCAGCACCTCTGTTAGGACAGGGCTAAACTGCCACACATACACATATTAAAAATTTCATCTGTTGGCTTGACAAAGGAGCTTCTGTATACATCAAGAATTAGTGAAAAAAGCTGTGTACTTGGAAGGCTGCCCAAGGTGTTGTGCAACCTTTTCTGGGTCACTGGCAACTGTTACCTAATAGGACCATGGTTGATGCTTCATGATGGTGGGCGTTAATACCACAGACCATGACCACAATACAACAGACCATGACCACATTACAGCCTACACAATACAGTATGCAGCCAAGTTGAGTTGGACCTCTGTAGTGCCCTTAAGTGTGCCTTATAGGGGCACCTTAAGTACACAGCGCTGCGTGTGTGTTAACTCTTTACCGACCAATGACGCGTTTTAGCGTCATGAAATTAGTGTTCCTGTATGACCAATGACGCGTTTTAGCGTCATGAATACATACCTGCGTTTTCAAGTCTTTTCCCGAAGATAGCGGTGAATTACGGATTTCCTTCTTCCGTAACTGTATTCATTACACCTACCGGAAGCTAAATTGGGCGCACTTGAGGTGTGATAGTGTATGTATGAGCCGGAAGTTCAACGTAGCGAACCGTGTGATGCTATCGCAGACGAAGACGCGATCTTTATCGAAACCGATCTCAAGAAGTAAACAAGCTACAGAGATGAACCAAAAAGCTACAAATAGCTAAAAGAAAGCTCTAACCTCGCTGCAGATTCCAAAGGAAACAGGGCTGTAACAGCAAAGTTACAAGTGTCAGAAGATACCGAAGACGGCGACTTCCGGTTTGAAAAGTTTACGTTTATCTGCAGGCTTGTACTTCAGTGGTAAGCTTCAAAACTACAGCGTAGCTAGGCAAATCCTAAGGCTATCCATTGTTTTTTACTAGAAGTTTGTAGCTGGTTTACAGCTGGAGATATAAAACGGAGTACACAACACATCGTCTTGACTGCTTCGTCCGCGATTTTTACGGTCATCCGCGTAATATTGCAATAACGCGCTACGGTCGGTAAAGAGTTAACAGTTTTCTTAGCCATTTTTATGCAGAGTGTTTGTGATCTACAACAGAACTATAGATGTATGAATATTGTATTTGTGTAAATAGACAGAGATCAAGTATGGTAGGACAGATATATGAATACTAGCAAGATGGATGTGAACAGTTTATGCATGTATATACATGGTCATCACTAAGACTTGTGACACAATGGTATAAGTGGATTGCACAATGTGTGCAATCACACAAAGAACTGTACTATGTGCCAGTGTGTATGGGATATAGCACATTCTCTATAGCGACATGAAGGTTACAATACGCATAGTGTATCCCCATAAACACTCATATTGGATGAACAGCCAAACCATGTACAAGCACACTACATAATCTATATATGCACAAAAGTATATTAGGAGTCAGTCCATATGGGATATATGACACATTCTCTATTGATATGAAAGTTACAATATCAATAATGCATGTAGTGTAGCCTCGTAAATGGACACACTGGATTTCTATGCTTAATTTTCTAGGCAAAATAGCTAAACTACCGTATAGTGCTAAATTTTCGAGAGTCCAATTTTTATGAATAGTGTTTTTGAAATAATTTCGCAAATTCACTGTCTAAACCACGCACATGCCGCACACGTAATGTACAAGATTAGTCCTATCTAACATGTCACACCGTCGTCCACTCAAGCTCGCAGCTGTCAGCAAAGCAATGCCTACTTCAAAGGTATTTCTTTGGAGAGCATTCCTCGTGGGTTCAGCATCAATAAATATACCTTATTACATGAGTTAGCGTGCAATAACCGCGATATGCACGCTAACGAGTGTAATAAAATGTTTATTATCCATAACAGCGCCGTGTCTCTACTCGCACAAAGAACCAAGTAACTCGCTGTTCGAACGCACCGGTTCTAATTAAAGCACATCATGGTTGCTAGGATACTGCGTAGTTCCGGCCGTGCAATAACTACCCGTGCAATAACTACCCGTGCAATATCGTGTGATATTGCACGGCACAGGAATAGGAAAATACTGTTGTAGAAATATGAACTGGATAATAATAGTATGGTACGGTGGGCTAAGCAGAATAACATGCATGCATGCACAAAGTAGTGTACACAATGCAACAATGCGTATGGGATATACACCATATGAGGGTTGTGTTTACAATATGCATAGCATGTTCCCATAAACAGCAATAGTGGATAGCTATACTTTCTTTGCTGAACAAAGCAGTGTATAGCACGTACGTTCAGGTGAAAGGGTGATAACATCCACTGGAAGACATACTTTGAAGGAAAGAAGCTTTGTCAATTGTTAGGGCAGCTAGGTGTTAGTGCGGTATGTAAAGACAGGTGTATGTTGTTTATGGAATATGGTATGCATAATTACTGTAAGCATGTACGTAAATACACTGCTCTCCATTAAGACTTTAGATACAATGGTCAATGTATTGCGGTACTGTAGGCTAAGGATCGAATATGGCATATGAACAATTACGCACACACAAAGAAGTGTACGTGCCAGTGTGTATGGGATATGTCACGTTCTCCATCAACTTGAAGGTAATGGCATAGTGTACCCTCGTAAACAGCCTATACCTTCTATGGTAATGCAGCCGAACCATGTGCAAAGCAGTACACAGCACTTGTTATAGGAAAACAACTGAAGATCGAATACATGACATACTTGGATGAAGAAACCTAAACCTGATATTATGATCATAACTTCTTCCACTCATGGCAATGACCTTTACACTGTGTCACGAGCGTGCATGCATGTGTTGATGGCTGCTGTGTAAAATATAATATATGAAACATTCATCTTTGAAGGTAAGTATATTGTATGTTAGACATTGGGATGGCTATAACTGGTAAATTGAATAATTGGTGGCATTCCTAGATAGAAATCTGTCACGTAGTTCGATTGCATCACCGCCTCCGAGGTTCTGTATCAATTAACCGATTATACGCGATAGACGCTTATAAGCGTCAATACGTCAAAGCGCGATAGACGCTTATAAGCGTCACGGGTGCACTTAAGCTTTATTACAGCCGTGGGCTCTTAGCAACAAGCTTTGTATCCGGTCTGTGGTTAGAGTAGGGCCTCCCCTAGTATTATGTAAGGTTTCATTCAGAAGCCCTCGAGGGGCGGAGCGTAGTAAGCGTGAGAAGCCATGATGGTTGTCGATCGACTCGATCGCAAAACTGACTTATTGGCCACGTTTTCTTCTCAACGCCTATGAAGACAGACACAACGCTAGCTACAGAGGTACAGCGGACCTCAGGCTTCAAACCTATCAAGACAGTTCCGAGGCTACACCTCGCTGTCAACGAGAAAAGCCAAAGACGGTACAGACAGCAAGCAACAAACAAGCGCTCCGCGAAAAGCAGCTGCCGTGTGCTTCACAAACACTTACCTAGGTACAAATTAAGCGATAGGAAGCTTTTTCAATCCCTTTTTTAACTCTGGAGAGCTTTGTTCAACTTCTCTGGTGCTTATATTTTCAGATAAAGGCTTTTATAACTCTTGACCTCACGTGACATTAAAAGCTTCTGCGTTTGGGGATAATTAAATTCCAATAAACATAGCGTATAATCGGTTAAGAACAGGGCTGATGTAGCCTCGTTCCAGCAACTACTTAAGTATAAGCTTTGAGGGACAAACCGCAGAAACGTTTGCGCAAACAAAACCCACCCCGACCCTTATACCCTTCCCCGCAGAAACAATTAAACCAATTAACACGTCGAAGTACTATACGTTCCCGGGCCTTCTCCACCTCAAGTTTTTGATAACACTGTAAGTGGTCAAAACTGGAGGCGGGGAACAAGGCTAGGCTGATGTGCATTTCAGCAATATATACAGTACTTCAAATCCAGTAATGCATGCAGATATCAATTTTTATTATCCACGGCTATGTGGTATCCTAGCAACCACGATGTGGATGCATTCGAACAGCGAGTTACTTGGTACTTTGTGTGAGAAGAGACACGACGCTGTTGTGGTAATGGATAATAAATACTTTATTACACTCGTTAGCGTGTATATCGCAGTTATTGCACTCGTGGGTTGCACTTTCACTTGCCTTCGGCTCATGAAAATACCACACCCACTCGTCTAATAAATATACCTTATTACACGAGTTAGCGTGCAATATCGCGAGTTATTGCACGAGTGGGCGTGGTATTTTCATGAGCCGAAGGCGAGTGAAAATGCAGTCCACGAGTGCAATAACCGCAATATGCACGCTAACGAGTGTAATAAAATGTTTATTATCCATTACCACAACAGCGTCGTGTCTCTACTCACACAAAGAACCGTAACTCGCTGTTCGAACGCACCGGTTCTAATTAAAGCACACCGTAGTTGCTAGGATACCGCGTAGTTCCAGCCGTGCAATAACACCCGTGCAATAACTACCCGTGGAATATCGTGTGATATTGCACGGCACGGGAATAGGAAAATACTGTTGTAGAAATATCAACTGGATAATAACTCCCGATATTGCACGCTAACGAGTGTAATAAGGTATATGTATTCAGGACTGCCACATGTACTGGAGTCTATGTACAGGTTAAACAAGCCAGACGTAAAATAACAGACTAGAGACAGCACTACTTGGATCCCTAGACAACAGACACTGTCGTCAGGACAGTTGGCAAGCTAGATGGTACACTTTGGATGGTTATATATATATATCACAGTGCACACATACGATGTGTCATTGTCCGAGAATTTCTTGGATGGAAAACAGACAATGCCACTTAAACCCCTACACAACAGACTACCTAGGTAGAGCTGGCAAGCCGACATGATAGGTGATGAATCAACATGTATGGTGCATAGATTGAACTAGCCTGTACTCACTGTCCAAGAGCGACGTAAACTTGACAACTGACAATGTTGTCAGGACACCTGGCAAATTAAGAGGCCCAGAGATGGTAGTAACAATTAACGATTGTCCTAACAAAACAACTTCAATTTTTGTTGTCATGGATTTGAAGTAGGTTCTTGGAATGATGTCTTGTTTATGGTTCCGATTTTAACAATAGCAGTTTATGGGTTGCCAGAAGTTCACTCAAGACAGTGTATCATAGCTATGTCACAGGTCTGGCACTCAACACACAATGATGAGTACATAGGCCGTAATCCAACGCTATTGAATTCAACAATGGATTCAGTAAAGTATATGCAGCTCTTTTCATAACTGTACACAATGAAATTCAGAACGTGAAAGCACGTACGTAGGTACATCATTGTTCCTTTAACCACTAATTAAGGTATTCAACCCCTTCAGTTTACAGTTTTTAACGATTGTACTGCATACAATAATGGTCACAGCAGAGGTACCAATGTTTGGCTGTGTTTACAATAATAATTGACCAAAGTTCGTGTCTATGTATCTGTTTCTGCTGCACCATATTGCCTTCAACTGCCTGCCGTCCATGACACCTGGTGGATTAGAACTCACAGGAAGAAAAGAACTTTAGGGTTACCCTTCCTTGGGGATGCTTCCCATTGCTACCTTTGTTGTGGGATACTTGAATGGTTAGCCCTTGTGTAGAGTACAGACTAGCTAGCTACCTTCCTGGCAGGACACACTGTCACATTGTTTGCATATGGCTGTGTGGTCACTCACTTCTAGCAATTTTAGAGACAGTCTTTGCCCAGAGGAGGGAGGACGTGATGTCATGTTGTAGTGACAATTAGTGTTGTTCCATGAACATCAAAAGGGTGAACAGGTTGGTTGCCATATGCAAAATCCACTTATGTAAAATAACCACTAATTAAATTTAATGCTGTTCACTGAAGCCTGCTTGTGTAGCAATTTAATTAGTGGTGAGTTTAAGTGGACTTTGCACGTGCAGCTTGACAACAAGATGAGCTTGATGGGCACACAGGGTTTACTACTAAGCTGAAGCCACCTGGCTCATCTTATTTATGCCTCACCTCACAGGCTAAACTTGTACCTTGCTGGTTCAACTCATGATTAGTAAGCCAGAAGATTTCATTCTGAAAACCCCAATATCCTATATGTAACTTGATTCCTGTCCTGTGGCATTGGTGACCATCTTTTTTTTTCAAGGAGATGTGGTTCACCGATTGTTCATATAGTCCCTATCACATGACCTATTCAGTGCATGTAAATAAGACTGTGGTCTCGGTGTCCATGGCAACTAAAGAGATTGAATCCCAGTAAGATTTTTCATCTAGTCATGCTTATGCATTTTGGGGACTCCTTCCCTTCAGGTAGCTATACTCTCAGTATCCTCAGTAGATCAGAATCCTCTCAAGCCAAGGCGAAGGAAGAGTTTCTCTACAAGGATGATTGTTTGGCTATGTCTCTGTGAGTGCCAATCGTGCTTCCTGTTTGTGATGGTGGGATGTATGAGTATGACATTTGAACTGGCCTACACAAGCTTCACATTCGTTTAACAGTCAATTTTTCAGCCGTTTATGGTTTTGCTTGTCTTGCCTTTGTTTACATCGATGAAATTGTTAGCTTTAGCCAGATACTGCTTACTCAGGCTTACATCACGACAATAAATCACTTGTAGAACATGCTAACAGCCAATTCTGTTGGCACTCTATCAATTAGACACTATCAACTGATGACCATATAAGGTTACATAGTGTACATTCTCAATTTGGAACACACACTAAAGCACATAATGTCATCGGAACAATCACTATAGTGTCCCATAGCACTGAAGGCAACGCAACGCACGATATTTTTTATCAGTGTACATTTAAGTGTCCCTAATTTGGAGTATGGTGGTGTCCGAGCAGAGAACTGTAAACTATATATTAAACTATATATTACGTACAATGGAGAGTTAATCTGCACTATATTTTTGTATAATTTAATGAAGTATACGCTATAGTGAATGTCCGTTAACAAAGGCTTCACTGTACAATGTATATATTCCCCCAAATGGATTTCACTGTCCTATATTCCCTAATAAATTGTACTACAAAGTCCAATCCTGATATTCCTAGTAAATTTTATTTTCTTGTAGCATACACAACACCAAATAATCCCTCTACACACCACACATTCCTGGTACATGACCCAATGAGATTGAAACTAATTAAATTAATTGATGAAACCAGGAAAGATGAAACTGAGTAAACCGCACAAATGCAAAAATTATCCCCCCCAAGAGCGCATAAGAACGGGCGGCTAGAGTAAGAGCGTGTAACTACGTAAGATTCGAAACTGTGCACGCTGCGTTGACATAAGCCCTTATGCATTGTTGCTAAGCGCGCACGTGACCGGGTGTTCTATTTTTAGTACGGTTCAATAATTTTGCTCGGACCACGGGCTTCTATTGGAGTTACACGCTCTTACTCTAGCCGCCCGTTCTTGTCCCCCCATATTCTGCTCATAGGCTCATACCAAATGTGTGTGATCATTTTCACCTGATGTAAGTGCCCTACAAAACTAATACAAATTTGAGGCAGAAATTGAACACTAGTTAGTCTATTGCCCCAGAAAAGTGAGAGAGTCTAGCAGATGTTATTAGTATTCATAGTTCACAGCTTGTTTAATCTGCAGCCCTAAAACTGCACCAGTATTAGTCTTACATACTGAAGCCAAGGTGTCTCAAAATGGAACAGTGAGATCTGATTGGTCAGCATCTCATGCATACTAATAACATCTGCTAGACCCTCTCTCACTTTTCTGGAGGATGAGAGAGGGTCTAGCTTGATAAACTAATTGCATACATGCAATATGAATCAAAAGCGCATAAGAACAGGCAGCTTAAGTAACAGCGTGTAACTGAAACTAAAAGGCTGCTGAATACAAAGATCGTAAAGATTGAACTTAACTAAGTTGCTTTGCATATCAACAATTATTACTCCTTGAGTATCATGCTACCGTGTGCTATGATATTCAACGATGGATCTTGGACTTTCATGGTACTTGGCAAAATTTTGCTTCAATCACACTCTGAAGAAGATTATCAGAGTGTGATCAAAGCGCTGCAAAAAACATTTTGCCAAGTACCGTGAAAATTGTTGAATAACAATTATTACATTCATATTAGGGGTGTGGTCATGAATTATTATTTACGCCTGCCAATGAAAACAACAGCACTTACTGGTGAAGTAGTACATCTGTCCTGGTTCATACACAGCCACAGTCGCCAGGTCTCCGGAGTTTGCGTTGATGCTCTGCGTGAAGTTCCTCACTGTGCCAGTGCACTCCCCAATCCTTTGACAATTTGGACTACCAATAGTACAGTCACAACTGTTATACTGTGCTATATCGGGCTGCAAAGATGCAAAGGAGATTGATACTTGATTACACAAGTAGAGGAATAATGAAGACAGGTAGCTGGGTGTGACCCATGCAATAATATTCAGTTCCTGTCCATGCAGGTCTGCCACACACACACATAGTTTTCAGTATAGGAAAAACTGGGCAGGCCTTGCGGGAGACCTCAGTAGCTGTCGTAAGGCTTCTCATTTCCAGTAGTTGTACAGTAGTATATATATAGTTATAGTAACTATTACATGAGACCATCACTGCTCTAAAGACATGTGTACACAAAGAGCTCACCCACCACAATACCACAAACTGAATTGCACACAGTACCATAACTGAAAATGAAACTATCATGTTAGAGTTCATGAGTGAGTGAGCCTATATACCACTGGATACACAGCTCACATGTATACCACATCTCACACGTTTTTTTCATTGTGTCTAAAATGATGCAATCACATATGACATGTTCCAAACGTGACATTCTTACAACACATGTACATGCGTTACAGTTCACGAGTATCATGTACATCACCTGACCCTCACAAACTCTCCCATGTAGCATTAGTGAACAGCACCGCACATGAGACTCTACCAGACAGTGAGCTGCCAACAACTCCTTTCACAAGTTCCCTGGTCACTTATACTGCGTACATGTGTCCTTGAACACAAATACACTTGTACAAGACTAATGACTGCTTTGTCTAAGGTATACATGCGAGACATTAGGCCAATCACATGGTGTGTATATACAGCCCATTGCATACGTATTAAAGTGATAGTTGTTGATTTTGCGTATGTATTAACATACCAGCACTACCAGTCTCATTTCCAGCTGAGTGCAGCTTTAGGGTATGGTGCCCTTGGAAGCTTCTCTAAGGTGCCTCAAAACCCTTGGGTCTACCCTTAAACCAACAAATATTTAGCAGTCACTTGAACTACTTGAGCTGACTGGCCTCTGTGTAGAACTTAGCAAACATCAAAAAGTGCCTTGGGAGGATTGATTGACAATTAAATATCATTGCATTACTTGCACAAGACGTTCAACAATTATTTTTTTGTGTCCTTTGGGTGGTTAAACCTGGTGAGAACCCTGGGTGGGCGGAGCCTTGGAATGAGGAGCAGACCTTGAGAAATTGGTCCAATCTTGAAGATCATCTAAATACCTCTTCTGTCTTCAACATGTATTTTAATCAACATGAAAGTGAATGTGAATTTTCATAGATTATTTGGAAAATCAAAGCCCAATTTACTGTATCACCAGCAAAAACAAAATTGATATCTTTTTCTCTATTGCTATCTAATTGACATGGGGAAAATTTCAGCTTAGCTTTTGGTAAACACAATCGTACAGAGTTGTTGTGCTACACGCAACCCACCACATAAGCCTTTAAAACTACATCTTATTTTTATATGCAATCTTTTAGAAGTGATTTAGATAAAAAATAGCATGAAACATTTTTGCTTGTACAGCCAAGGAGGGAAATCCAGGGTTTGTATACATCAATTTACACAGTAATCAGTGAGGGAGGAGATCAGCCCACTGAGGAGGGAGAACACGTGTACCTACACAACCACACAACCACAAGCCAGCCTTACAGGTGCAGCTTGTGGTTGTGTTTTTTTTGCACGTTGCTTGTCAAATTGCAAACTGCACAAGCAGGAAGTGCCAAGGCCACTTATGTAAAATACCACTGATACAATGTAACATGTCTAACAATCTAATTAGTGGTTAGTTTAAACTTTGCATACAGCTTCTTGTGATCAGCAACCTTGGAATAACCTGTACCCATAGACTTCATAGGCAACTAGTACTACAACTTGGCAGCCTGCTTAGGCAAGTATTTCAGCTTTTACGCAGCTTGTGCTCTGTCAAATTGTTCACACATACGTATTTGACCTGCAGGACTAGCTTTGATATCTTTTCTCATAGCCTAACAATGGCAAAAAAAGCAGAGCTAACATCACACATGATATCAAGGTCACATGACAGTATCAGTCATACAAGATCTACAATGTGTAAACTTGTATTCTTGTTGTCTCTTACAAGATATACACACTACTACTGTATACAGGCAGCTGCTCCCCCTTTTCCTCACACTCCACAGTATGGGGAACAACCTTCACTCTGTACGCTCAGTGATACTCCACATACGTAACCTGGCAGAATAGCTGACTAGCGGACAATAGCGTACTTTCCCCTCGGATCGACCGATACTAAAACTCACAGAACAATGTGTAACTGACCTATTAATTATCAGAATGTGACTAATAGTACGTAGAAGCTAATTTCCCCTAAGGTGACGGATCAACAATGAAATTTGCAAATGCAACATTGAAATCTAAGGTAGTGGAGTGAAGGAACAATGCATCACTAAGTCCCGAAACTACGTGCTCAGCAGTGAACTTCTCGGAACAAACAGTTATCTGAAGTCCCAGTGCATTACAGAACCAACAAACTATTCAGACAATGGGAAGTTCCCATCACATGTCATACTTGGGTCTAATTTTAGCAATATTATTGCAAACAACAAAATAGAAAGTAGAAATGGAAGTGAGGGGTTGAAAAATTGTCCACAAGTAACATTTTGTTCAAACTTGACTTCATCGCTGGCCAAATAAGGACCATTCTCAAGCCAATCAACTAAATGCTCAATAACCGTGTTCTTCGTGTTTCGTGTAAGCAGAAAAGTAGCGAAAAATGGGAAGGTTTGGGAATACTTATCATGTGAATGAAGTCAGGTGGACACGTGTTGGATGTAGTAGGGGAGGTGTCCACATTCAATAGACCTCATCATCCAACACTCCACCGGTAGGGATCAGTAGGGGACGACATCAAGAGTACTTATAACTAAAAGTAATGGAGAACATTCTGTTCAAACTTTATACTTCACTTTTGAGCATCTAAGGACTATTCTCAAGCCTATCAGCTAATAGCTCAAGTAGACAGATTTCATTTTGTCCCAAAGGGAACTGGTTTACCCACTCTATCATTGTTGACTCAAGATCAAGGCCAGTTAGTGATGGACTTCAGTTTGTCCCAAGAAGGTTATAAGGGAAACCATTTTACTACTCTACCCACTATTGAGTCAAGATCAAAGCCAATTAGATACTTTGGTTACTAGACCAGCAGGCAAAGCCTGTATGATGTTCTTGTTAATACAAAGTGTTGTTAAGTACACTGTGACAGCTGCCAGTGTGAAGTGTTGTGTCAACTGGAAAACTTACTACCCCCCCCCCATAGCCTTGTTCCCAGAGGAGAGACCCCACCTGATTTTCATTGGTAACAATTTCACATACTGCATCATCTTAGTAGCCTCATTGTTCCCAGGCCCCGCCCAGCTTTCCGTTCGCGTGGGGGGAGCCTGGGAACGAGGCTATCATTCTTCTCAAAACAGGAGAAAGTCTGGGATAGTACACACAAGCGATGTCAAACTTTGTCGAAACAAATGACGCTGCCTTGCAAAGGCTGTGGCTTCCAGCCCTTGGACAGACATTACATCAACGGTCTTTGTAAAATTCTTTTTTGGGCATAGACCCCATCCTGTGCTCAGAAGGCTACACAACTGCAGGGGGCTTAGCACAACAGGATGTACACTCCTCTAATATTGGTTTCCTTCTACTAGTAACTTTGGCTAAAATACTCACCATAGTGAAAGTTGTAAAGGTTAAGTCCCTCCGCCCCCTCCCCCCCAATTCCTCCCCAGATTTTGTGCATAAGTGTACATATTGTACACATGTACTTTTTGTTTTTTGTTCCCAACGTCATAGTGGAGGTCAAGGAAGGAGCATCGCATGATTGCAATAAACGTGTGGGAAACAGTAAGAACTTCACTAAGAAATGCCTGTGATTTGCAGCAGTATGTCTGGCCCTTCTGAAGAGTCACTTTCGTCATTATTCACATCAGCATGCCAAAAGATCTGTTCTGATCTGTGATGTAAACAGTTGCACATGTATACACCACGTGACGTAAAACTAAGTGAATGAGTAAGGTTACACGTACACACATACGCACACACGCATGCACACACACACACACGCATGCACACACACACACAGCACACACACACACACACATGCACGCGCGTGCACACACACACACACACACACACACACACACACACACACACACACACACACACACACACACACACACACACACACACACACACACACACACACACACACCTGGTACCACAGGTTGCTAAGTGATCCATTGGGACACTGAAAGATGAGCTTATCACCAGAATTAACCTCCAAGGGGGAACTGAGAGGGGAAGAGAAGAAGAACTAAAACCATCAAAACACAGAGGAAAAGACTCGTCCCCCACCAACACACACAGATTTGCAAATCTTTAAAAAAATTAAAAAAACACTGGTTATGCACATAAAGACAAATGCAAGATGACCATCATGTTGACACACCATCATGCACTCGTGATGAAATTTATTCCCATCATTCTCCTATTTCCCTACCAGACTTGTAGAAACTGTCAGTTGCTGAGAACTACACTCTAAAATTTAGAGAAGCAATTCAATGCTGCTCTGCAACTAACATGCCTCAGGTTGCACATTCATCTAATGATTTAGGCTAGACATAACAATACAGCACTGGCACTTGCTTCACCAATCCTAGCTTGCTCCCAAGGTCGCTTTTGTTTGAGACATATAAACATCCACAGTAGCAGAGAGCAGGCAGTGAGCCATCATGTATCCTAGCCACCACCATGAGGAGGCAGTTCAAGGCTACCATACACACTGTGCAACATGCATTTGCCACGTAGTCTTGTTCCCAGGTTGTTTTCTACCAGACTACATAAACAGCAGCAGACAGCATGCAAGTATGCAAATAAACAAGCTGTCCTTGTTGCTTAGACTATTTCAGGCGAACATACATATACAAAGCATGTAACATTTGCATACATTGTACGTCATATTTAATAGTACATTAGTGTGCACTGTTGGATATCGCAATGTTTTACATGTAGTATGCACATGAAATTTGAGGGGCAGAGCACTAGAAGAAAATACATACGAGATTTATAAATTAAAAGATGTACGAAGATCTACATGAGATTTTTCACAGTCAAGTTTTCAACCAAACGTGTATGAGATTTCAACCATGCAGTGAAAAGTCCCTCAAACTTCCTCAGTGAAGTTCACTATGCAGACATTGCAGGCATGCAACACAGTAGCTCTGTTTCCTAAAACTTTTCAATATGATCCTCTACCTTTTTATACAATGCAAAGGAGCACCAAACCGATAGACATTCAGGCAATATCAGTGCAGTTGCATGCAATCAGACTAGCTGCACGCAAATTATGGTAACACGCCCCCACTCCACATGTGGACGACTATAGTCCAGACTATAGTCTGGCGTTTCTTGCAAGCGAGAAGTTGGACTAGTGCACTAGGTACTATCCACTTACTCTGGTGTATACTGTTCGACAGCTGTTCTATTCCACACCACGACGATCGTGTCAACGTTCTCGTCTTCTTCTTGAGTTCTTGAACTCCCGATCAGAGACAGACACAGTAGTAACGAATAAAGAAAAACTAATAACCAGTTCGCCATAATTTCTCTTACTTTACACGTAGCTACGTTTTCAAGCTCAACAGTTGCATGAACAACAGCTCTCTTTTCTCTTTACTTTTATTGCCGTTTTAACTTCCGGAAGGGATCTAATGCTGCAAGTGAGTCTAAAACTGGAGACGAATAAGACCTGGGAATGAGGCTAGTACGTCAATACTATACATGTACATATGTGCATGTAGTATTGAGACCTAGCTAAAGGTATATTAGCCTCATTCCCAGCTAGGCCTTCACAGTCCAGTTTATGATCGCTTGTAGCTGAGATTGCCACATTGCAGAGCTCAGGTGGTTACCCAAAAAGAGAAGCCCACCAGCACAAATACGTACTCTCCAGTGAGGAAGATCTATCTGCAGTAGTTGAGGGTTGCGTAGTATCAATAGACTGTGGTCATCTGGACAGGCAAGTGGCAGACTGATGGTCATGCCATTGGGGTGCCCTACCCTCCACAGGTTACATACTGAGCCAGGCTCTTTCTGGGAACGAGGCTACAAGTTCTGAGGTAGAGGATGTAGTTCAGTCTTTATAACATAATATAGTTATTGTACTTCACACAAGTGACCAGTTTGGAAAGAGGCTAAAGGTATATTAGTTGTATACAAGTTCCCACATAGCCCTTCCACATACATGTCTTCCTCCTTCTTGTTGCACACATGCACTGAGTTATTGCAAACACGAGAGCCTGTGCCAATGTGTGCTAGCTACGCAGTACTATTGTTTTGGTCCAGTAACCCAAGAAGGAAGACAGTTTGAAAACAATCTGAGACAGGTTGTGTTGACCATATAAAGAGGCTTATTAGCTATTCAATTGTCAGTATAGTACTCAGCCCCGATCAACTTAGCTAGCTAGTTCTGAGCTATGTAGGGTAGCAGGAGAGGGAGGTATGCTATACAACGATAATGACACAGAGACAAGACGACTGGGAGAGGCAGGATTGACAGCGAATAACTAGCAAGGGCTAATTACCAATGCACTCATGTTATAAACAAGATCATCCAGAGATTGCAGCTGCCTGTTCTTAATTGTTATGCATGTCTGATAGACAGCTTTACTCATGTAAAGCGCTAATGCTTTTGCATGTTGACTACACATTTGTTGCATGCATTAATGTTAAAACCTTCACCAAGGAAACTCAATTTGTTGCATGCATGCAGACACTGTGTCGATATGCTACTATAGCGAGGATAACTGCAGACAGTTGTTGTTATTGTATTCAGGCCCCAGATGTATATAACAGCATGAATATATATGAAGGGCGAATGCTGTTCAATCTGGAGAATGCAAATTATATTTGTTAGATGTTACCCCTAGCACCCCATGGCCAGAGCAGGATTGTCTAGCAGTATCACAGACTGCTTTTGTAATAAACTTGTTATCACTGCATTGTTTTGTGTGCTGATCATCAGTTGTCATGCTTTGTTGTAGGATACATGTCATATAGACACTGTATGGCTATAAACCTGTGCCATTGTAATACTCAGCAGTGTTTCGCATGTATTTTGTTCTAATAGACAAAGGGAAACACTTAGTAATAATGGCACATCAACATCTCAGTAAGCCTTGTAGGTATATACGTGTTGTGATGATGTACAAGACATGCAGGAGACAAGTTGTTCTACTTCAGTGTTACTAGAGCTTGTATCTCGCAGTCCTCCAGCATTGTATATACAATTTAATGTGTACAACACATATATAACTTCTTAACTTATAAAATACATTTTAGTATGGCCATTTCAGTTAATCAAACTACTCAATATAGGTGTACGTATTCGCAGTGTATGCCTCGCGCGCGCGCATCTTATTAACCTTTGAACCGACACGTGACATTACAGTTAGTAGGCGTGGCATGCGCTTTCTTTGTTTCGCTAGTCGCAGCTCCTCTCTCTCGCACTATCACAATCCGGACTTCACAGGGTGGTGGCTGCATTTGGACCCTTTGTCGTTGTTTCCGTTTTCGCGCCAGTCTCCTACCTCTTTCTTCCTCGCTCTTCTCACAATTCTCAGCCATTTTGACGTCGCAACAATGAGACCGCTCGCGCCGCTACAGCGCTGGATACGATAAACTTACGTAAGTGTACACAACTTTTTGTAAACAGGATCTTTTAATTGCATTCCTAAACGGGACGGATGTTTGCGCACAAGCCACACCTTTAATTGCATGCCTGAAGCGTGACAAATTGCATTCCTAAAGGGGGACGGAAGTCAAAGCCACACCCCGCCAACCGAGAACACGCACTGCAAGATTAGTAGCTAAGGCGCTCGGCAATAATAGTGTATGTGGCTTCTGGTTCAGTTTAGTTCTAGTTTCCAGTTCAGCCAGTAAACATCTCGATAATTAAGCCCTTAATTGTAGGTATGTTGTACAAGACTGGAGACAAGCTGTTCTACTTCATTGTTATACTAGAGCTTGTATCTCAGTCCTGTATGATGCACAACACAATTTAATAACTTAACTTATAAGTATGTTATAGTATAATTATGGCCATTTCAAACTTTAGTTAATCAAACTATAGTAGTATTCAGATTCACTAATAACAGCAATAATAGCAAAAAACCATCAGGTATACTTTCTCAAGAATTGAATAATGTGTACAACAGTCCAACTAATAACCATCGAGTAAAAATGACAATGATCTATTTTTCCACAGAAGAAAAATCAAGAAATTCAAACAAGTCGTTAGTAATAACCAAGGACGGACACATAGGCTTCAGCAACTCAATAACCCCTTGTAATGATGTGCATGGCTGGAGACAGGTTGTGTGTAAACACCAATTCTGTCAAGATTGCAATCACATGCACATGTACAACAATGCTACCAGAGCTTGCATCCAACTGAAATTCATCAGGGATAATGACAATGATGCATTTTCCACAGAAAACAGATCAAGAAAATCAAGAGATTGAGAAAATTAAGAGATTGAGAAAATTAAGAGATTGAGAAAATTAAGAGATTGAAAAAATTAAGGGATTAAGAAAATTAAGAGATCGAGAAAATTAAGAGATCAAGAAAATTAAAAGATTGAGAAAATTAAGAGATTGAGAAAATTAAGAGATCGAGAAAATTAAGAGATTGAGAAAATTAAGAGGTTGTGTAAACAAAAGTTCATTTCTTAGCGTGAGGTTTCTTGTTGCCACTGTTTTGCTTTTCAGTTTCTGCTGTCGATCCTGGTGAGGGCCGAGGTGGGGCAGGTCTCTTAGGAGTCACACCACCTACTGAAGGCTTCTTCACTAACTGACTTGCAGTACCTACAAATAATGTAGGAAAGGGGATTAGATGAAATGGTTATCCTATGTACCAGGTACTAGTTATATCTAAACTTGGGCCAAGTTTACACCAAAAATATATAGAAATGGGCTGATGTGTTGATAGATAACACATTTACAATCTGTATTTTGTAATTTTGGTAGAGGCATGCATATTAATTTTCTAGTCTTGAGATATTGTGCTTAAGAGCAAAGCAAGAGTCAGTACTCGTCATCTTAGTGGTGCTCAACTGGATATCAAAATACAATGTTACCAAATGCACAGGATTATCTCATACTTTCCCCACGCACATTAATGTCATGCTTGTGTTGGCTGTGATTGTGATGGTATGACCTATCCTCTGACCCTAGTGCTGGGTAGCAAGCTTCCGTCATTCCTCTGTGCACAGACCAAACATTTGCAGTGGGATCTTCACTACAAACAACCTTGTTTGTCCTGACTAGTGAGGTGTCCTTCGGGAATGTCTGTTAAGAGGTGTTCCACTGAATCATAATTCCTCCAGAAAAACACAAAAAGCCTGGAAACTACCTATGGTGTTTCTGGGTATCTGTACACAATTCCAGCTAGATAGATAAATTTTATTTTGACATCAGTTAGGAATGCTGTATCTACATATTAGTAGATTTTCATACAGGTCTTATAAGACTGCGAAAGCATGCCTTCACGTTTCCACGCATTGTGATTCTGTACAAAACCCAGCTATACACTCACCATGCTTGCGAGAGCAGGCCTTCACGTTTTTCTTGTGCAACATGAGATCTAATTTTATGTAAGAAATTCAATTTCCGGAATTTATGACGAATCCAATATAATTTAAGGTCACGACCTAGTTATTTTTTAAGCATACATAGTATTAGAATAATTACAGTATTACATTTTGAAATATGCAATGGAATGATCTTTGATTTCTACTGCGACATGTAAAATACCTACATGTGTATATCAAAATTCAATAGTGCTATCACATTTGAAATGCCATTGGTAAACCTCTGTTAAGGCTTCAAGTACAAGATACTTATGCACCTTCAAAGTGCATGTGAGCCCCGCCTTTAGCCCTTTAATGGAGGTCCAATGATATGGTGCTTTGAACAATCAAAATACACGACTGTCACGCATACTACCTGTAGCCAAATCAGTAAACTAACTTTTGTATCATTACTGTACATCGATATATTTCCTCACCTGACTTTGCTTCTTGTTGCTTCGTTGCATTTGATGGCTTAGCTAGGGGTGGAAGACACTTCACCGAGCCATTAGTATGCTCACTTGGTGCTGTCAGCTGATCAGCAGAACTGCTGTTTTTCCTTGGCTCAGATCTATTCCCTGTCTTCTTTCGTGATGTCGCTAGATCTTCTTGTTTTGGTTGTTTCTTGGAAACAGGTTGACCAGTACTTTCTCCTCTCTGAGATGTGGGTGGTGGGGGAGCTGGCTTTAGACTGTTGCTTTCTGGCTTCTCAACCTGAATTGATGACTTGCCCTGTACATTATTGGTAGCATTTCCACCTTTGCTTGTTGTTGTTGTTTTGGCTGTTATTTTTGTTGTTGTTGCTTTTGTTGTTGTTTTTGTTGTTGTTTTTGCTGCTGCTGCTGCTACTCTTATTGTTGCTGTTGTGTTTGCATCAGCAAGTTTACCTTTCTCAGAAGCAATTTCAGAGTCATCACATACAACCTTTTGTTGAGCTGGCTTTGGTTTGTTGCTTTTCGCATTCCCTACTTTATTTGTACCACTGCCTTTTTCAGGATCAATTTTGGTTTCTTCAGAGCCAACTTTCTGTGTAATTGACTTTAGCTTTAGATCAGATTTGTTGTTTTTCGCTTCAGTTTGTTTGTTCACACCAGAACCTTCACTTTTTTCAAGATCAGCTTTGTTGGCTCCATTTGGTTGAGTTGTCTTTGATTCTGTAACTGGTCCAATGAAGATTGTACCTTTTTTGCGAGAATGGCACCTCACAAGAACTACCACTACAATTACTGCAGTGATGATGACAACGATGAACACCACACCTCCTACGGCTCCTGCAATAATTGGAATGTTTGTATTGTCCCTGGGGGTTAGCAGCCCTCCATCACCTGGTGGAATGCTAGAGGAGAACGTTGGTTCTGATGACGTGCCTACTACTACTACTGGGGGCACGGTGCCAATAGTATCGGTAGTACCAGTAGCACCTGGTGTGGAGACAAGGTATACAGCTCACAACACCCTTTCGTTGGGTCACTTACTGTACTTCATTGTATAGAGCTACTGTGAAATATTTCCCCAGTCATAATGCATGCACGCCATTATCAATCGTGTAGCTACATACATAGAGGTAGTACGGTGTTACAGCTCACAGTTCATCTGTTGGTCATCAAGAGTTTATTATACTTGACATCATTAATAAAATCTAAGTATATGTTAATAGGTAACAGTGAGTATGAATCTTAGTTCAATGTAAAAACAACATTGTAATTTTTGACTATGATTGGTTTCAGCATAAGTTGGTCATGACAATTGGATTGCTAAAAGGTTAAATTGTCACATGTAACCTACTAAGCCTAGTATGGTACAAAATTGGTGAGTACCCACACCTCTGGCACTCACTGCACAAGTTGTTCCTGTTTTCTCAAGAAGAGATACTACACAGGAAGGCACAAACTTGGACTTCACGAGACAAAGGTCTCCAACTTGTCATACACACAGTACATGTGTACGTGTGTAGTAACCACAGGAAGTCATATGGTTGTATAATCAGTATGCAATTCGTTATCAATGAAGTCAGTCTTTGTGATGTGGGTACTAACCAAACATACTTGGTGCACTTTACATGTTTGATGCAGTTGAGGCTATGTGGCAAGGTTATAAGATACCTGATGTGGTACAATCAGGTGCACTTCTTAAGGTTTCAACCATGTATGTTGAGCATACTATGGAACCACAGTTCACTTCTGAAATCATTACTGCTTCCACATTTTTTATTGTGTTTTGTTGTATGGGTGCATTTTTGCACAACATTGGCCTAGTCTCATATCTCATGTAGTGCTGTGAACTGGTTACTGTAGTTAACTGGTTACATAACTGGTGTAAATTATCCTGCAGGTTTACAATTGACTGCCACTGAGTATACTGTACACAAGCGCAAATTACGTGAGTGCAAAGATGAAGTCTGTGTCCCCCTCCATCGTCCACATCCAGTCGTGTCTCAGTTGCATGAAAAACGAAAAGGACAACAGCGGAAAGCTACTCAAAGGAAGTGGCGCAATCTGCAAGTTATGCAAGCAGAAGGTTGCCCATGGTGGAGACACGACCAACTTAAAGAACATTCTGTGAAGAAAGCATACAATAAGCTCTTTGTAAGTAGCTGGTTGGAGATTCAGAGTTCCACTTGATTATAAGTGCACATGTTAAGCACTGGTTTGCATGAGATTAATGTGAGACTCTAAATAAAGCACACACAAAATGCACCTCGCTGACAGGTGCATTTCGCTGTTAGGCACTTCAATTGAGATATAAAAATAATTATGTATTTAACAGCGTGCTAGTACAGCATTTTAATTTAATTTCAGATTAGACTAGCACTACACTGCATGCTTTAACAGTAGCTGTAGACCAAGAAAATGACACCAAGAACTGCCAGAAATGCTTAGAAGCAGTTCACTTCTTACTATGCGATCGCACTGTATGTGTGTTTCTTACACTGCTACTTTTAGTTCAAACTGTCCTCACCACATACCACTTGCTGCGATGCTCAGAACCGTTGCCCGCCCTTATTACTACAGTCCTAGAGAGTGGAAACACTAACAAACTACTAGTAAGAATACTAGTTTGTGGGCTAACTTTGTTTCGAAGAGAGAAGCCACAAAACAGTACAATGTCACAAGTGTGACTTTGGTGCTATGGGATCCCAGGATCGTCCTGGGATATCCTGGCCTGTGAACTTGGACTACTCCGTACTTGAAGTTGCTAAGGGGTGCTGAGGCATCCCAGGATCGTCCTGGGATATCCTGGCCTGTGAACTTGGACTACTCCGTACTTGAAGTAGCTAGAGGATCATCCCAGTATCATCCTAGGATACTATGCTTCCTAGACTTTCCTAAGACCTTCTCTGACAATTGAAGGCAACACTGGACAAGAGTGACCAACAAGGCGATAGATAATTGAGTACGTACATTTAAGTGGTTACTGAGGTTTCAGCCAATTTCCAGCATTAGACATGGACACACCCTTGTAGATGTAAGTGGTATTACTCATTGCCATCACATTGCTGCTCATCATTACATGTGTAGAAATCGAATATTATTCCGTCGCGTATTTCGAGCGTATCACCAAGTTTGACGCGCTAAGGGCGGGACTGATACGCGACGTGTAAACGCATGAATATCTGATATGTCTATGAAGCGTGTATGAGCCCCGCCCTTAGTGGAAGCTCAGCGCTATAGCGCGTCAAACTTGGTGATGCGCTCGAAATACGCGACGGAATAATATTCGATTTCTATTCGGGACTGCCACACATCTTCTCTTTTTATTAATCTTTAGGTGTCTGGAAAGACAGTTCCCTGTTACCAACTCTTCTGTTACAAAACTTAAGGGTTGCATAATATCATGATGCGTTCAGAGGTTTTCACAGTGCTGAAGGTGTTTTGTTGGTCAAAGAAACATCACTTGCTTCTGTGACCTCCATACAAAATTTATGTGGCTGTTGAGGACTACAGTGTACAACCAAATGGGCAGCTTCAGCATGCATGGTTGATGATACACACAAACCAACCTAGTTGACCTAGCAGGCTAAAAGCTCCAGATGCCCAGAAATCGCTGTTGAAATGATGGAATGCAGCAGCTTAGACAACTTGGCAATCAATGTATATGACATCACATGTGTCAGACCTCTTCTCTGAGCTCATGCAGTCCTTTACCTAGACAGACTGTCTGAAACTTTCATGTACCTGCTCCAGTAGTTGGACTCATGGTGTTGTTGACAACTTCAAAGGCAAGTTTGAGCCCTTGCAGACACTCGCCTCCACGTGTGACATCAACAGAAGCGCTGCGAAGACTACTGCCATCTGAGTAGCCTAATAGGAAAATAACAAAGATTAGCAACACTTCACACATGGTTCATCACATTACCACCTTTCATTACAAACTGTGAGAGAATTTAAGGTCTGGAATAATTTTATTGTACCGTAATCTGCCAAAAATACGCCCATGAGCGATGAACTTAAGTGCTCCTAAAAGATGGGTGGGTGTATTTACGGGAGTTGTGATATTTCGTTTGAAAATACACCCACCTCACACACAGTTAGTCTGGCCCTTGTTATGTGCACATGCAGTGATTCTGCAATGCCTCTTTTGTCATGCGCTTGCTTACTTACACAATAGCAGCAAATGGTGTCTGCTACTCCCCCTCCCCTTGCACAGTGCTGCTTCTTCGGTGCTTCTAACAGCATGCACTGCGGCATAAATAGGTGGGTGTACTTTCGAGAGAAAAGCGCCCTTTCCAACAACTTCATTCAGAAAAGGGGGTGGGCGTATTTTTGAGGGTGAGCTTATTTTCGGAGATTACGGTATAAGTGACATAGATGATAGAGAAGGTGGAGCTAGGGGACTTAATACAGTCCTAAGCATAGAATTACTGGTCTACTGCTGCCGAAATGGGCTACTTTCTGAAACTGGAGGCAATAAATTGGTTGTTGATTGGGACGCACACATACAATCTAGTGCTCATGCTGCTATCAATGGTAGCCAAACATTAGGTAGGTGTAGGGACGAGGCTATTATGCTCAAAAATTCACCCTTTATGCTATGCTAGAATGCTTCAAACTATGTCCGATTATGTTCTTGGTGTGTCCCTATTATGCTCATGCAGCAAGTTAATCAATTAATTTAGTTAAAACTGTGTCCCCACACCAACAAAATTAGCGTTGCTGATCCATCCTTTAGAGTGGACTTAGCTGATTTTACTTTATCAAAGCAAGCTTCACCACAAAGGAGGAGTCAGACATGAAACATCCCTCACACCTCTAACAGCTTTATACCTGTGCGCGCAGCCAGAAGCACCTAGCGCGCTCAATGTTGCCTTTCAATTATTCCCGATCACGCTCGCTCTGCCCGCATATTACCCGCATTCCTAGGTAGGTGTGGAGTAGGCTTGATAGAAGCCAAGAAAACATCTGTCTTGGTATGTGATCATCAGTTTGCCAAAGAGAACTGCATCAGTGTTGCTAGGAACATACATGTATGTGAGCAAGTTACTGCAGTGCAATTCACATACTTATAGGCTTGTAAGCACACACCCATGGGTTGCCATAGGACCAGGCAAAGTACCATAGTTTTGTCAGTCATAAAACTTGTAAATTGAATAGAACAGTATTCTACCTGTTACGTGATGTGAGATAGACTAATGTATTTATAATCAGTATGTTGTGCATGCCAACAAAACTTTGTGTACACAACTTTAAACTACAGTATCAAAGACACGCCATTCCGGTATACAATAGATCGGGAAATTTTCACGTTAAAAATAATTCACCCGAAAACTTTCATGGTGTTTAATTTTCACGGTTTCATTCGATCCGCGAAATTTTTATAATGGTTGACAATTACAATATGGACAAGTGCCTGGAGCATTCCTAGCATTTAGTCTACTACAAGGTATCGGGAGAGCCAGGTATGTAGTCGTCGATCAGACATTTACCTTGGGGGGGTGTAGACTTCCACACACGCTTATTCATTGATCATTGCCACATAAGTTTTTTTTCCGGGTGTGAAATTTTCGCAGTTGGTCTTGACCGCGAAATTATTTCCCGATCTACGGTACGTATTGTGTATTTACGCAGACAACAGTCACTCTCACTGGTGAAGTAGTAGCTTCTCCCAGGTTCATAGTGAATGGTAGTTCCCAGGGAGTTGGAATTCTGTGTCACTTCTTGATGTATGTCACGAGTCTGATTGTCACACTCTGCAATTGTCATGCGGACACCACCGGTCACCGCACTGTCACACTGTTCATACTGCTGTCTATCAGCCTAAGAGAGAAACACCATACATACTTTTACCACTTCACCTCTCTCTCTTTCTCTCTCTCCTCCACCACCTATCTATATCTATCTGTCCATCTGTCCATCTGTCTACCTATCTATCTATCTATCTGTCTATCTATCTATCTATCTATCTATCTATCTATCTATCTATCTATCTATCTATCTATCTACCTATCTATCTACCTATCTATCTACCTATCTACCTCCCCCTCTATCTCTCTATCCACATATATCTAGAGCATGGTAAAAATAGGATTTATAATTTTCCGAGTTAGGTGGTTGTTAACAATAAAACAGAATAGCCTTCAAATTAATGGGGTACCCCAGTAACACCACTGCAGAAGAAAGATAAGAGCAACATTCCTACATGTTGCCATGGTAACAAGTTATATTTATTGTACAATGTGCCAAACACTTGAAATAAGGATTGCTACGTCTCGGTGTAATCAGTGTAATTGACAGACTTCAACAAGTATTTGAACAATTCTCTACATGTCCATAAAAGGAAAGCACTGAAACACAATAGTTGTTTATTTATCATGTTGTGGTTACGATACCAGGGGAATATTCTAGCAGACACATCACTGTCATTGTTCCTGGAATAATCACTACACAGTGTAGGAGTAGGCAATATGTAATATTACTGTCATAATACAGAGGGAAGTCAGTGAAAATAAGAAATTTAGTTGCTTGGTGAATTTGCCAGCATATTACCATAACAAATTCCACTACTGTCATTGTCGTACATTCTTCCAGGTGAAGTTTTGTACAAACTGACACTGCTACGATTAGCTTTGAAAACAGAGTGTCTAGCATGCCCTGTTTAGGTCCCTTCTCTGTATAAAAATGACGTCCAGAAAGCAAACAAAAAAATGAAATTAAGATTTCCCTCAGTTACATGTCTGACAGTAGTCTTAATGTCTCACCACTAAATTAAAGAAAGATATTGGCTGGCAGTAATGACAGTATGTGTATAGCTACCCGAAGACAGAGAGCCTGGCATGCTCTGTTTAGGGTTTTCTCCTTGACAGAAAAAGTCTTCCAGAGTTCAAACAAAATTACCAAGTGTATGAGGCAAGGTCTTTCTCGGTGTATGTCCAGCAAGCTTGTCAATTAACGTCCCTCTGATACTGGTATTTATCATACGTCTAACTTAAGTGAATGTATGGGAGTCAATGGGGAAGCCTTGCAGCTGTGTGCAGTTTATAAAAAGCCGTATTTATTACTACAAGTCATGCGAGAATCCGTATCAGCACTACAAGTCACGCGAGAATCCGTATCAGGTACTACAAGTCACGCGAGAATCCGTATCAGGTACTACAAGTCACATGCAGGACGTCTGAACATGCAATGAAATCGAAGGTCGCATGATAAAATCATTATCACCATAGTACCAAGCTATACCAGAAAAAATATCACTCGTTTGTTGCCATTGGCATTGCTGCGCACTCGTAACAATATAGACGGCAACAAACTCGTGATATTTTCCGGTATAGCTTCGTACTATAGTGATACTTGTATAATACAAGATTTATATAAACATGTGAGCATCAAAATGTCTCCTGATATACTGCAGTACAATTGCATAAGGAACCTTTTCACAGGTGAATAATATTGCACTAGTCAATGACGCTCTTGCAAGATGTTTGCACAAGCACATTTCCTATAGCCTCGTACCCAGGCTCTTCCCCAGAAAAACGGGGAAGGAGTCTGGGTATGAGGCTATACATTTCCATATTAGGCAAATGAAAACACAAGTGCAGATACACAGTACTGTACCTAAGTGCTCACACATGCTTGTTGGATGGTGCTTAGCAACCAAATCTTTGAATTGAATAACGCAAAGTGGAATGGGCGGAGGTGATAATGGATGTGGCAGCAGGTTGCTAGGGGTAACATCCAACAAGTAAGTTTCATTCCCCAGCATTTGCTCTTTGGGCTCATGCTGGCTAACTATTACTGAGTACCAAGTTCACCTCCATATATTTACATGTGTAGGTGTTAGACAGATTTGGGCCTGACACTGATATTCCTGGTATGCTGTGGGCTATAGTTGGTATTCAGTGATATTCATAGGTTTGAAGGGTAAAAATACATTTAAACTCTTTCCTAACTAGAAGTTAAGAGTCATCATCAGAGAAAGTTCATAGCATTATGTACAAAGTCTAGCCTCGTTCCCAGGCTGTTCCCACCTCCAGTTTTTGATTGCTTGCATTATATAAACGGAGTGGAAGGCCTGGGAGAAAGAGTCACGTGCGTGACGTCAGGTAGACGTGAGGGGGGCGGTGCCCGACAAAGAATTTCGAAGTCCTTCTTGTAATATCTTGTCCAAGAACTTGAGACTGTAACATTCGAAAGACAGATTCAATACAGCTCATTGTTTGGTAGACTTGAGGCTGATCAACGCAAATTTTGTGAATTACAACGATCGGGCACCACCCCCCTCACGTCTACCTGACGTCACGCACATGACTCTTTCTCCCAGGCCTTCCCCTCCGTTTTTATACTGCAAGCGATCAAAAACTGGAGGCGGGAACGGCCTGGGAACGAGGCTATACAAAGTCATGTACTTGCAACATTGGCACATAGTCTGAACTACTGTTGTTTCTTTTACTTGCCGATAGATACAATTGAAACTCATTCATCATGAATGCTGAATTGATGTATTCGGAAATGAGTATTTTGTGGCACTTGTACTTCATAGGGGACTCACAAACTTATGAATAACATTTCTTAGCAAAGTTAGTGTCATTTCAGTTCGCCTCACACACAAACATAAAACTGCACTGCAAGCAACAAAAAGCTGGGAATAAGGCTATTGCAAAAATTAATTTTTTTATCCTGAGATCAGTGTAGTGCATTATTCTCCAAAGTTTTGCATACTGTCTGCAGTACACAAGTTTAAGTACCAATAAAAAAACTTCAACATATAACACAAATATGCAATGGTTGACATAAACTTCATCATAGCAAAGACAATAAACTTGAGACGTTTCGGCTCGAGAGGCTTCGTCAGTCACAATGCCGAAACGTCTCAAGTTTATTGTCTTTGCTACGATGAAGTTTGCTCACTTATGTCAACCACTGCATATTTGAAACGTAGCAATGAGCCTGACAACTTTTTGTTAATGGGGTAACCTTCTTGCCTTTATGTTCTTTATGTTAGATCCAGCAAGAAAACGGGTCGGCGACACAAGACTAATCCTTAGGGTAACGGAAGTGTAGGTTTACAAAATGGTCATGACATCACTTTGAGCAGTAGGATTCGAGTGCATTGTTCTTGTGCTTGTCGCTCTGAGATTAATCTTGGATTAATCTTGCACGCTTCTGGAGCTAGCCCAAGGATTTGGGCTTGTGACACCAGACCCTTTTCCTCGTGTGAGCTACGTACGGCCTGGGCACATAAAAACCACTCTTAAACTCTTCCAAGTGGCACATTAAACCTTTAATTTAAATCTATTGTCTCTAAGTCTTTGAAATAAATCATGCTTGTTGCTGTGTGCTAGCTAATTTGTAGCCTGGTGCCCGGCGCGGAGGAAGAGCGCCTGGTACACACTGATGCGCTTGTTGCCGGGTACACGATATCTGTTATGTCCTAATCATGTGACTGAACTATAAATGTACTCTGACATTAGATATAATGATGCCACCCCATGTTTGAATCGCTCCACAGTCGAGCTAACCTGGTAGATGATGTTACTGTAGGAGCCAACTTGACACTGAAAAATCAACACACTACCAATTGGCACTTGCAACAGAGAAGAACTGTGCGCATGCATGTGTGTGTGTGTGGATGTGTTTTCATGTGTGTGTGTATGTGTGTGCGTATGTGTGTGTGTGTGTGTGTGTAAACTTTAATGCAGTAAGCAAAACTACCTCACGAGACAACAGTATTATGTGTGTATGCCCATGCACACTCAAGGATACAGTACACAGGAGATCTCTCCAATATGCAGGACTCCCACGTAGACAAGTAATACTGATTGTACTTGTTACCAATCACTCAACAATCAAGTATACTAGAAATCCTCCGAAATGGAGGGCGGGAACTCAAGTATCATACAAACAGCTTACTTTTGGTACTGCGTGACACCTTCAACACTCCACACCACCCGTACTTCGTTCTGACATACCGCAACGTGCGCTGTCAGCAGAAGCAAGGCAACAATAACGATCTGTGCCATCACTTTTAGTTTTAGTAGTAACTTTTTAGTGCGAAGACGAGTATAAAGTTAAAGCGGCACGCCCAGGCGCAAAACTCTCGCTCGGCCCTGCCCACGCGCCATACACGTGACTACTAATCATCGTCTGAGCCCCACCCACAAACGAGTTGTGAAGGCATGAGCACTGTCAGCATTGAGCCAATTCAGTATCATGACAACTGGTGTGCTCACAGTCGGAGGCCAATAATATTTCTGAATTTAGGTCCTCTGAGATTGCAATCCCGGAGATAAAATCATGCCTAGAACTGCATTTTTTATTTCAGGTAGTTTTTAAAAAGTTTTGTTGGGGGCGGGGGGGGGGGGGGGGGGGGGGGGGGGGGGTAAGCTTCCCTTCCAAAACCCGGCCATTGAATAGGGAAATGCAATATGCAAGAACTCGAGGCCAAAATAACATCCACTTGGGGAGGCCCTGTACAAACTTTTATCAAAATTCGTTTGAATTTCAAGCTGCTCTATATCGTGGAACCGGCTTCCATCAGAACTAAAAGAACTAACTAACTCAGCTGCTTTTAAAAGGGCAGTACGTGCATACACAGTGTTGTGATTTTTTATAGTACTACTGTGTATATTGTATAGTACATGATTATAATCCTTTTGCTTTTTGCTTTTTGTTCTGTATTATGTCATTGTCCTTTTGCACACTCTTATGCGTGTTTGTACTTCATTTTGTTTTTGTTTGCTTGTTTCTTTTTGTTGTTGGTTTTCTTTCTCTTTATCTGTTTGAGGACCTCCTGGAAGACCGGCCATTACAGGCTGAAGGAGCATTCCTACAGAATTAAAAACAAACAAACAGACAAACCCCTCTAGATAGAACCCTGACTATCAAACTTTCATCTATAAGTAATAGTTATAGCACAGGTGCCAGGGATTTATGGCAGTAAACAGACCGAGTCCGAGGGCGTAGCCCGAGGACGAGGTTTGTTTACTACAGCCATAAATCCCTGGCCACCTGTGCTATAATTATTATATATCCCACCTGATTGGTCCTTTGTTGTTATTATTGTAAACACATCTGTACATGTGCAAGTGTTTACAGTAACTTCGATATTATTTACTGTCACAGAAAAATGATGTAAAATCTGTACTATAGTCTGACAATGTAGTAGACTGTAAACTAAAAATACATGGAGAGGGAATTATGAGCCATAATTTCCCTTGTAGCCTTGAGGGGACAAATTATGACAGTTAAAGTCCACTCTGGCCTATGCATGAAGTATAGTAGGTGGGATATATATGCAGTTATTTCTAGTATCATGTGGGTTTTTTGCTGTATGGACAGAGTATAATAGCAGCTGAATGGTCAAAGAAGAAAGTATATACATGTTCATAGCAGCTACTGGTAAGGTCACACAAACTATGTTCTCATTGCCAGACCACTGACTGCATTCTATACTCCCATCTCCAGATCCTCCCCAAAGAGTCTGGTTCTCTGAGATAAACCTTTCTACACTTTATAGCCTGTTTTGTATGTTTGTAGATGCATTGTTGTTGTTGTTGTTGTTGTTGTTGCCTGGCTCTTCCCTTCAGAAGTCACCTTGTGCCCTAAGCTGTCCTAGTCATCTGTATATGCCTGTCATTGTCATGTACCCAAATACATGATGGTATTTCTCCTTTCATTTCTTGTCACATGGAGGATGCTCATAGCTACTTATCATAAAAATTAAAAAAATCTGAGACTTGCATGCATGAGTTTCTGACACTGCTCAATGTCGAGTCAATGCTGCACAAGAAGGCCACAAAATCTCTTGGGAGTAACAATCTGAGTAACAAGTTAACTCCAAAATGTTGATTACATTATTTGTTGGAGCTTTCAAATATCAAAGCATGTGACACAAAAATGTCACTCAAAAGCTGAGAACCTTGATGTACATGTGGGCAGTTTGTGCATGTGACTGGACCACTGTGTTGCCTTGGAATGAAACAATAGAGACTTTTAGCTAGTGGGTAGTTAAATATCTGAGTTTGTGGTAACATGATTGTGCATAGCCAGTTCACTTGGATGGCTGTTTGGAATTCCAAATAGATTCCAAACAGAAGAACCCGGTTACCATTCTGGCAAGATGCAAAGTTTGACATAGCTGGACACTTGAAGGTCAGCCAGTGTACATAGATTTCATAATCATAAGCCAATCCACCAGTAATGGGTACTATATATACCTAGAATGTGTGTGTGTGTGTGTGTGTGTGTGTGTGTGTGTGTGTGTGTGTGTGTGTGTGTGTGTGTGTGTGTGTGTGTGTGTGTGTGTGTGTGTGCAGTGGCGGATTTAGGGGGGGTAAGGGGGGTGCAAATGCACCCCCCTTTGGCGGCTAGTAATGTATTTTGCGTACATAACTGCACGAGTCCATCAAATGATTATGCAGCAGTGGCATGCAGCAACAACAACCAGGCACAGTTACACACTCACGTATCAGTTCCTTACTGATCTCCAGACGTTTGACTAGGCCTAGAGTTGCTTCGAGATATTCAGTTCGGCCCGAGGGGTCCTGTCACGAAAATTTTGGTCCGGGGCCAAAACCGGTCCGGGGGGACCACTTTTGGGCGCCAAAACTGGTCCCCCCGGACCGGATATTGATGCCATTATTGGTCCGCCCGTACCAAAAGTGGTCCGGCCGAGTATAAAGTGTCAAGCGCACAGCGAAAATGCCACCGAACTGTCAGAATCTGTCAAAGGAGCGATATGGATGCATGCGTGGAGTCAGTGAGCGATGGAAGCGAAGAAGGAGGAGACCTGATAGAAGACGTGTACGAGTACATGACGCAAAGGCGCTACCCACTCGGATGTCATTACCAGAAATCCGTGGACACGGAATTTGATTTTCCGTGAACTACCGTATACTAATCTCGGACCACTATATAGTAGCTTCAATGGAGAACTACGGTCATGGCTTTCTACACCTCGCACAATCAACGCTTGACAAGTTCCGTTCGTCTGGGCAAAAAGTTCAATACCATCACGAGTCAGGGACGTAGGTACAAAGTAGCTAAGTGTCGATCTGATTTTTCGGCAGGCCGCAATTCGCAGCCGCTTTCCAGCTCAACTTTTCCCTATCACTCTAATACTTAACTGGCCGGATAGTAAATTTTTGTTCGACTACTGGGTATCTCTTTAATATTTTTTCTACGGTCCGTTCGTCTTAGCAGCGGCTTCACTCGTCAAAAAAGCTGGAATGGGCCACAAAAAGGCAGATAACCCATCCCTGATTTTTCGGTGAAGCCACAAATTTTGACAAAAAGTGCACTATAAGGTCAATGAATCATGATGACGTAATGCATAGCCGTCTCGCTTGGATGTCCCTGAACTGTCGTGTTCGCGCCCGTACTACAACTGCCTATGAGCCCAGCGGCCTTGTTTCATCTGTCTCAGCGGGAGAGACAAGCAGGTAAGTCGAAGGTAAGTTGTTTTAAGTTAGATCTAATGCATTGTCAGAGTGCTTTTCTGTATTTGACCCTGGCTAGCCAGGTTGTTTACATGAAACTTAGGTAGTACAAGATATTTTTGGCGGGTTGGATTGCAGTTGCTTTCAGAGATAGCTAAAGCTATGGCGGAGTGTAGTGCTAGTGAGTCTGTTAAGAGCCAGGGAAAGCAGCAAGATGTAAAGAGGGCCCGTGGGAGGCCTAGGAAGAGACCTGTAGAGAAGGTGGAGCCTTTTGAGGAGGAGGTACTGATAGAGGGTGCAGCAGCCTCGCTTTCTAGCTGCAACCACCTGAGCAAGCTAGAAAAGCCTGTCTGTAGCCTGCAGATTCCCAACGATCTGCTGCTGAAGTGGCACAAGGAGAGGGTTGGAGTGCCATACACTGCCTGCCTGAATAAGAGCATTTGCCAGCAAGCTCTTCAGGTTAGCAGGAGGGTAGAGGATAACTTGGCTAAGCGTGCTGGTTCTCTCCAATCGAAGTACTCTGCTGCTTCAGGGGAGAATCGGAACAAAGTCAGGAGAGGGCACTATACAATTGCAATCTGTGCAGGAGAGTTAGAGAGCTGTGGTGATCTCATGAATGACATTGAGTCACTTGAGATGCAGGTGACTGACATTGAGGAGGTGATGAGGTCAAAGGAGCAGGAAGTGGCAGTCCTACAACAGGCCATAGAACATCTGGTGCAGGAAAGAGAGGCAGAGAATCGAGAGGTGATGGCAAACAGCGGCAAGCCAGTTAACCAAGTGTCTGATCGCCAAAAGCGGAGGAAGCTCTCCAAGTTCAAACAATCAGCAACCAAGGCATTGTGGTTTGCTGAGACTTTTGGACTTGAGGTGGAGTCAATCACTGCAAGAACGAGCAATGATGGAAACGAGTTGGTGATTCCGTTGAGCTCTCAGCAAGACAACCATCCCTCCGTAGTGCCAGCCACGTCAACAGCTCCAACCGACAGGAACTCCCACTCCAATGTGATGCAAACCTTGTATCTGCTGGAGCGGTTTGGAGTCAGTGACGAGTTCTACCATGAGCTGACACAAGTATGTTTTTGGGTGCTGAGCTGTGTATTTATTATTATTTTCATTTGTGTGTACAGGTATACCCTGAGCTGGCGCGGAGCTACCAAGTCAAGCAAGCCCGCCAGGAGACATGTGCTTTCGACATTGAATCCGCTGAATTTACCCAAATTTTGCACAATGGGCATGGTCACTGGCTGACAATCAGCACTGTTGGCGCCCAAGAAGCAGAGATATTTGTTTACGACAGTCTCTACCCCAGTGTATCCTCCTGCGTGAAGAGGCAGATTGCTGCTCTGTTAGCAACAAAGAACAACATCATCACACTGAAGCACATGGACGTTCAGATGCAATCTGGAACTTACGACTGTGGGCTCTTCGCAATCGCATTTGCCACCGCTCTTGTGCATGGTGAGCATCCTGGCAAGTTCTTATTTAACCAGGATTCAATGAGGTATCATCTTATTGAATGCCTAGAGCTTGGTGAGATAACCATGTTTCCAGTTAAACGAACCAGACGAAATGCAGGCCGCGTCAAAAGCGAAGACATTATTGAAGTTCATTGCTCTTGCCGGATGCCTGAAGTCCCAGGGGTGGACATGATTGAATGTAGTAGATGTAACAAATGGTTTCATTTTCCATTGTGTGTATCTGTACCACAGAAAGCAACGGCAAAGGGGAGTGTGTGGTATTGCAATACTTGTCTGCACTTATAAAGCCTTTTAATTTACAGTACTTGTTGTAATTGTGCATTATGTAGAGCAACATATTTGTCACAGTTTTTGTTGTAATTGTTCAGGCATACTTAAGTTTGACAGCAGGAGGACAATTTTTGGCTTTCAAGAAGGGTGTGGGGGAGACTGTTTTTGGCTACCAAAACTAGTCCGGGAGGGGGACCACTTTTGGCATGGGGGGACCACTTTTGGCAACCAAAACTGGTCCGGGGGGGGGACCACTTTTGGCAACCAAAAGTGGTCCGGGGGACCACTTTTGACCCGGACCAGTTTTGGCGTGACAGTCCGCCACGGCGCGCCTCGGCGTACGAGATTTCGAAATCCACTGGATTTGACGTGGATTTCGGGATTTCACAGTGGATTTCTGGATTTCAGTTTGGATTTCTGCCGACAGGTTTCTTCTTGTGTGTTCTTGGATATTTTAGTTGTAGTCCCCAGCTTAGCAAAAATTTTTAGCTAGTTGTAGTTTTGGTTAACTAAACTTTAAAAAGGCCATACTGAAATGTATTTAGTTAAAGTTATAGTTAACTAAAACAACACCGTCGGACAGTGTACGAGATTTCTTTTGTGACGGACCCCTCGGTTCGGCCTTCCAGCTATATTTTATTTTATTGTAAGAATGCGTGTACGTGACCGAAAGTGGGCGTGGCAACCCCCAAAATTTCCGGCGCGCTTCGCGCGCCGGTCACTCAACCCCCCTTTCTAAATTTCTAGATCCGCCACTGGTGTGTGTGTGTGTATGTGTAGATGGAGTTTGGTGAACTCCATGGACAATCTCTCTCACTCACTGGAGAAGCAGTCAAGCTCAATAGAATCATATACAGATAACAGTTTTTAACTTTACTTGCTTGTGGTTTGCTGTGTTGCAAAGTCTAATAATGCATCTTGCTCTATCCTCTGGTCCCAGCAAATGCGTGAAGATGGCAGAAGAAGGTTGGTCTGATGTGGACTCAACTCCCTTGGGTAAGCTACTGACTATATATAATAAATGAGTTATACGCTGTGCAAGTTTGAAACAGTTCATTGCACATGTTATATACAACTTCAAACTCAAAACTTCATGTAGCTAGACTAGGAAAAGAATCAACTTTTGTTCACTGGAACAGATGAAGATGACCTTTGTGACGCTATCAGAGAATTGAATGATGTTGCAGTTAAATGGAGAAGCATTGGCATTCAACTCGGAATTCGAGATAGCCATCTGGAAGCTATCCAGGGAGACAGCCCACTAGACTGCCTGAGGCAAATGTTAGCCACTTGGTTGCAGAAGAGTTATAATGTGAAGCGATTCGGAGAACCAACATGGCTGAAGCTGGTGGAAGCAGTCAATCATTCTGCAGGTGGAGGAAACCCTTCTCTTGCCATGAGAATTGCAAGGAAGCATGAAGGTACATACATGGAGAGTCACTGCAAATGTACTCACTTTTTATCCTTTCCAGGCCTTACTGCTGTCCAGTGTTTGATCGCTTGCCAAAACTGCAAGCAATCAAAAACTGGATGAGAGGAACCCCAACAGCATGAGGTGACTCATTTAGCTATAGAGGTTCTGCATGTGATGTCATCAAAAGGGTTAAATTTATTAATTTTAATTTAATAGTCTTGCCAATTTTTCTAGGCAATAAGGAAGGTCTAAATAGCTTAAATCTCAAGTGAAAATTCTAAATTAATGATAGTTGATTTTATATAAATTGTCAAAGTTTGATCTTTTAGCATTAACTTGTATGGCGAGTGGCAAATTTTGCCACTCGCTGTACAAATCCTATGCAAAATGTTTGACTTTAAGAATTTATATAAAATCAATGGAAAGGAGTTAGGCCTTCAAATTTTAGATTTGAGTTAGCTGGACCATCAGTATTACCTGCAAATGTTTGGAATGGCTAATTATGAATTTTAAATTGGTGATGACGTCACTGCAGAACCTCTATAACCACCCCCCACAACTCCATTCAAATTTAACAAGCTTCAATGCAAAAAGAACTAGCTTCATGTAGGTGTATCAACCATTCATATTTATATATGATATTCATGGCACTAGGTAATAGCAACCTGCATATTCGTAGATGGGGATGTCAACTTGTATAGCTTGTACGTCCTGTCATCTCTGTGAACCATCATTTTCAACAAAACATGACCACTTTTTAAAGTAATGTTTAGTTAAACTCACATATATAGTAATACATATTTTCCAGTTACATATGCAGTATTTGAAAAACTCACATAGTAGTTTATAACAGTAAGAGTGTGCAACTCCCATATGGTTTCCATACCCGCCATCTGGATAGGATGACATAGGCAATCAGCAGTGAATATGCTTAGCTGTGAAACACAGCACCAAAGAGGTGGGCTTTCACATAGCTAATGTACACTAGCACCTAGAATGGCTTCATGTGTACCTGCTAAGCATATTCACTGCAGATTGCCTACGTCATCCTATCCAGATGGCAGGTGTAGAAACCATGCATATGGGAGTTGCACACTCTTACTGTTATAAACTCTTGGTTATACATATTTGCTAGTACATATATGCAGGTAGTCTGTGCCACTGCAAAAACGCTTGGTTACTTCAACCACATTTTTAAGCTGTCTCAGTTGCATCAGTGTAAGCAAAGAATGCTACCAAATAGATTTTCTTGAAATATCATTGGGGAGTTCGAGGAGCTTTTTCATTAGTTATATTCGCTAGTGTCTTTTTTTCCGGAAGACGTATTTGGCTACATTCCTGACATTTCTATACCTCAACCATGCAACCAAGGAACTCTCCAGGGGCAGATGTGTAAGTTCAAAGAAAGAAACAACGAACCTCACCAGAAATGATTTATAGGGTTTCTGAAAGGAAATACTAATTTAAAAAGAGGGAAGCTTGTCAACTTGCACTCTGATTCAAATTGTAAGCATTCCTTGAACTTTACGTGTCATGCACACAAAAGGAATGTAACTGAGGTGACCAAAATATGATTGAAGTAACCTAACCTTTTTACAGTGTATAGTTGCTAGTGTCATTTTATGATGTTCCATCAGCTCAACGTGAAATTGACCTCACCACAACACCTCAAGTGAGAAGCAAACAAGCCAATGCCAACCAAGAGAGACTAATCGGGAATTGCAACAGCGAAAGAAATGTGATGAGCAAATTCAAAGCCTCCAGCACCAATTACAAGTAAGTTATGATCTAATTCGAGAGAAAGATGCAGTGATTGCTACAAAACAACAAGTGATTCAGCAATTTCAACAAGCAACTTGGGAGAAAGATCATGTTCTTGAGGCAAGAGCAAGGCAGTTTCAAGAGCTGAACCAACAGCTGGCTGCTGCAACCACTCAGTTCCAGCAAAACCTCCAACATTTACAGCAGGAGGTGGACAAGGTCTTGCAACAGCTGAAGGCAACACAGAAAGGGCAACTGATTCTGAGCTGGAAGATGTGTAGGGCAGCAGCACGCAAAATGTACAGAGGTTCAGCCACTGCGTATGGTAGTACAGCATACTTTCGACCAGGAGGTAGTAGTCAAGTACTGTCATACAATTCCAACACAGAAGAATGGTCTACCCTCCTAGAATGCTTTAGAGGGGATTTTACGCTCACTGTTGTCAATGGCCTTGTGACTGCTGTTGGTGGGAGACAGTCTGGTAAGTGCACCAACACACTCCTCAGCATTATGGAGGAAAAGTGGATGGAATACTTTCCACCCATGCCGACTGAACGTCAACTCACTGCTGTTGTGTGCAGTAGAAAGACTCTGGTGGTGGCAGGGGGTTATGGAGAGGGGTATGTTAGACTGGCTACAGTAGAAGTGATGGACACTGACACTCTGAAGTGGTCAACAGCCAGCAGCCTGCCTCACCCTCTTTCTGATGCTTCAGCCACAGTTTGTGCGGACAATATCTATCTGGTTGGGGGATGGGACCAACACGGCCAGACAAAGTCAGTCCTCACCTGCTCTCTGAGTGCCCTCCTCCAGTCACAGACTGTGGGAGCAAGGATGAAGGGTTTCTTCCGAACTGGGAACCATTCAGTATGGCACACGATCACTGATCTACCGGTGGAACGTTCCACTTGTGTCACACTAAGTGGACAGCTATTAGCAGTCGGTGGGTATGATTTCGATGAGACAGACTCTAACAATATCTACTCATACAACATAGCAACCAACTCTTGGCAGGTTATCAGTCATATGCTCAATCCTCAGTCCTATCGTCTAGTGGCACTCCTCCCTGGCAACAAAATGATGGTGGTGGGGGGCTGGACTGGTTATAAAGACACAGACAAAGTAGAAGTTGCCACAGTTCTGTAAAACTACTTGACCCCTGACTAAACGATTTACTTGTCATGCCAATTGTTGATGCTAGATGATGATATGATATCACCTCAAAATACACCTTGGATACTAATTAGCTACATTAGATCTTGGAGTCAATGAAGCTAGTACACAGTATTACATGATTTATTTATTATTTTTGTTATTATTTAGCAAAGATTCTTTTTTGACACTGTGGTTGGCTGTTGCCTGATGTAGGTGATGATATTGCTGATAAGTGGTACTAAGCAGGACACTTATTGCAAGGGTTTAATTAAGCTAGATGAAGTGGTCAAAATTACAGTGGTCATGCAAGTAAACTTTGCCAAAAATTACTAGGAAGTGCATGGTACAGTATATGGCTAAAGTTGAATAATTAACGGCGTTACATACAGCAGCAATTTTCAAATGTGGTCAAGTTTATTAGACAAGCATGAATAAAGTTCACCAGTTTGCTCGATCTTTTTGCAATTTTTGGGGGTAAAGTTTGATCAATGTGTTACTGGCAGTCACTCCTACAGTTTAGCTAAACTGTATTGCTCAGTGAGGTTTATTGTAAATCATGCCTGTACGTAAGGCTATCTGAGCTATCTATTTCTTTCCATTTAGTCAGTTCAACCCCCTGTACTTGATTTTAACACTATTCACCAATGGTGTTGCAGACTATCAGTGTGAAGTGCAGGAACATTTAGGGGGGTCTGGGGACATGTGGATTTTAGAGCCTCTCAAGTCAGTCGTGTGACTGCTTTGGGGGGACATTTTCAGGTGACATTTTGAGGGGGAATTTAGATTATCACTGCCCAATGTGGGTTATATCGCTACCTACATTTAGTTTATCACTGCCCATTAAGGCAGTGATACTCCCTTACTGTAGCAGTGCATAATCTATATCAATAATTTATACATATTGCACCACTATCCACATCAGTTGTGAATTATACTTGCAATGATTGAGACCCTATACTCTATATTGAATGCTCTCTATATTGGGTATCAGAGGGTAATTGTAAACAATTCCTTTTGAGCTGTTATTCAATCTGGTTATGTTTGATTGGGCCCAAGTGACACCAAGCGCCTCAAAATTGCAAGCATTTCTTGTCCTCGGCTCATTTTGACGTGAGCTTTTTGTTTTCATCACTTGCATTGGACAGTTTCATCTAAAACGATACCCTTCCTATTGATAAATTTTCTTCATCAGTTCCCAGCAGTATAAATAACCATGTCATCCATACCTTAGTAAATGAAATAGCTCATTATGGTGCATACGTAGAAAGCAGTGGCAGATTTAGGGGGTGCAAATGCACCCCCCTTTGGCGTGTATTTTTTGCGTATACATAACTGCACGAGTCCATCAAATTAGTGATACCAAATGAAAATTTCATTTGTTGATAATATTCTATTTTTTGACACCAAAAAATTTTATAACTCTTGCTCTACCATATGCTTCAAGAATTAAACAAATATCTCATTCAGTTCCTGAGATAGGAATTTTTTAAGTATGGCAAGTCATTGAAAGTCTGTGCACTACTTTGCTATATAAACTGTGGCACCAGTAGAGTACACTATCACTTCATTAGCAACTACTTATCAAAACCACCATAAAACACATCCCAAGGGACCACATAATTACACAGATATGGTACAAAAAAATATATTCAGTCTACAAAATTTATATCCCCTCTCTCAATGTCTATAAATAGGTTCAGTGACAGTACTGTATCCTCACCATCGTATATCACGTTAAACCAGTCAGTAGTTCCTGGAACCAGACTTAAAATCTTCCCATAATACAAGTGTTCTGAGCCATCAGGTTCTCTCCATTTGTGGCATATACGCCTCCCAATTAAACTCTCTTGTGTAGCAATGAAAGGTGAGCTAGGTGTTGACATAGATGTATGTGACGGAGAAATTAGTGACAATAAATTGCCCATAACCTCATCAACTGTCAGTTTCTTCTTGTTCTTGCTCATGAAAAACAACTCCCGTGGACCACTTTGCTCAAGTACTTTGAATGATGAGTCACATATAGATTTTACAGATTCATAAAACTTTATCCACGAAGTGCCTCTACTTTTTCGAATTTGACTTAGTTCATATATAGGTCCCTTCTTGATATTAGCAATTTTCATTGTTGGTGGATGCTCATCAATAGTTAGTCCAAGGTTCTTACAATACTCGCCAGCGTACTCAGCCATTGTAGCCATTATCCTGCAAGTGTACAAGAGTAGTGAAGGAGTTAACCTCGGATAGAGAACACATTGGTGTTATATTTAAAACTTAGAGCAACAGTAATTGTACAAAAAATGGTTCACTACCTCCCGCACTTTTCCGTTAGAGATAATTTATGCTTAACATTCCCAACAAGGGTAATTTTGCCTGCTGATTCTGAATATTGGTGTTACATTGTTGTACTCTCCCTGGATATGCCTAAAACGACTAATACCTGACCTTTACGTTGTAGCTAGCATAAAAATAACACCAGATTCAAAATCAGCAATACAAAATACCCCTAGGTACGACTTACTTGTTCGTTTCACGCGATTGTTGACTTATAATTCTTTACTGAACTTCGGTGCCATTGCTTGAATTCAACTTTTCATAAATTTGAGCACGCCCATTTTTATATTGAAATGCATATGCGGATAATTGGAGAAAAAGTTTGACGATCATTATCTAAGCAACCGCTGGACGAAATCTCACCGGACCAAGCTTGTTGTGAAGGTCTATCACTCTAGAATAAGGATCTGTTACTAAAATAGACTACAAAAAAGTGAGCTAGCTTCAGTGATTTTTTCTTTAAGTGCAGTAGTTTTGGTTAGTATCTGGAATGGCTAATCAAATGATTATGCAGCAGTGGCATGCAGCAACAACAACCAGGCACAGTTACACACTCACGTATCAGCTCCTTACTGATCTCCAGACGTTTGACTAGGCCTAGAGTTGCTTCGAGATAGGGATCGTTACTTTCACAACGACTCATGTCCCCTACCACGTGATTATCACGAGTTGACATGTAATTTGCTGATTCAGCTGTACTATCTATCAGCCCACGGTGAGAACATTGACCAGCAGTCTCGCAAGCCGGACCCACTTCCGCAAGAGAGGGAAGGGTCTGGTGAACTGCGTATACAAGCCTTGTCCCACCACTCTTGAATTACCTGTTGCGGGGTGACCACGCTCCCTGAAAACTATTCTCGAAGTGTTTTTACAGTTCCTGTAGTAGCGGGAAAGATGTCCTAGCTCTCTTTCGCTGTTTTCAAGACTGCTGAACAATGATGTAATGTATCATGTGACAAAATACTGCAACGTGATTGGGGCGCACTGTACAGTGCGCCGGTGTCATGTGAGATTAGGGACCCTCATTTTTAGGCACCCCGGGTGACTAATCTCACGGGGAAATTTAAAATTTTGGTCACCCGGGTGACCATTTTACCATGAGATTGGGAACCCCGGGTTACTGATTTACATGGGAAAATGGGGACCCCCTCATAAGAATGGTCACCCCCTGCAAAATTTCTATTCTATGCATGTTCAACCTGATGAGAATGGACATTGTACAGAGTGTACAATGTCATAAATTACAATAATGCTTATTTACAGTTAGAACAAAACCAGTCATCATCAGGGGGCTTTACAACTTTCGCACATGTATAGTGAAACCAGACACCACACTGGTCACACTGGATCATGTTCTGGAATGAGTCAGGTTTCTTGCATGGGCAGTACACAACAATAACAAAGTTTTGTGAAGCTGGTCTAGTAACACAAAGTTTTTTACTCTGTGGAAATCTTGTTAATTTCTTCTGCTCAAAGCACTTGATGAGGTGTGCTCTCAGACGACTCTCATTAAATGTCAGTAGGCTAATGTCACTTGACAGCTGCGTGGTATGCTGCTGCAATGCTGAACAGACCACAGTTGTTAGTCCCTTGTTGTTGCTGGATACACGAGTAAGCCATTCGACCTAATAAGTGGCTTGTAGAGTTGAGCAATCTGGAGCTCGGCACTAGGTGTTAGAGTGCCATTGAACAGGCAGTCAAAGAGGTATACTTCTCCATGAATCATGGCAGTGGTAATCCAGTGCTGTCGCTCTTCCACAAAAAAGATCTGGACAGCTATAAAGTACAAACAAATGAAAACATGTCTTTAATAGCTTGAACTTTTACATGTGCATATAAAGTTTCTACAATTACCTGAACACTTGACACCGGCCACCGAGGGAAATTTCTTGAGCTGTAGAAGAAGAGTACTGTGGCAGCCTTGGAGATGAGGAAATTGTATGCGCAACAATTTATGAGCTGCATATATGTGCTTGTCTGTAAGCATGGCACCATCTCTCTCCAGACTCTCTTGTCTCCAAATGTTAAATCCAATTCTTTCACCCAAAAAGCATTTTCCTCTATAAAAAGCACAATATAATTACTTCTACCATAAATCACTTACAAGATTGTGGTTAGATTTGTAAGTTACTTACATCCCCCTTCACTGAGGCTATACTTATTATGACCAGGTGTACAGAAAAAGCCGTATCATGGTAGAAGTAAGTTATACCCCTCAAATAATTGATTGATAGCACCTGTTATATTACAATACAGTAATTGTGGTAATATCTTACCCTTTGGTGTTGAGAATGTGGCTTGGTGGAAGGAGCTTTCTCAGGCTGGGTGTCAGAGGGAGGGGGGGGGGGATTTCTCGGGCTGTCACAGGGAGGGGGAGATTTCTTGGGCTGGGTGTCAGAGGGAGGGGGAGATTTCTCGGAGTCCTGTACGCAAAAAACTATGATAATTGTATGGCATTGTGAACAAAACTATCTATTGTATCGTTTGAGATGTACATGTATCTTACATTTAGTGACTTACATCTTGTGCCCGTTTGACATATTCTTTGAGTCGTGCAATGTTGGCCTTTTTCTTCAGCACCATTCCAGCCTGGTTGGACAACTCATACAAGCCCTTTCTGTGGATGGTATAAGGCCCTAACCAGAGAGGCTCAAGCTTTCCTCCCTTGCGCTGCTTCTGCATAGTATTTTCTAACAACACTTCAGTTCCAACTTTGAGCACTTTAGGCTGATGCTTTCTATCATATTCCTCTTTCTGTTTTCTCTGTGCTGCTGTGATGTTTTCTTCAGCTTTGCTAAATGCTTGCTTGCGTACTGCAAGTAGCGCCTCAATGAGAGCATCAGTGTCTCTGGAAGTGGTGCTTTCATCCAATTGGGTGTCTGGTGGAGTAGGAGTTTTCTCAGAGTCCTGTATACAAACAGAAAATAAATTATTGTTCACAACCACATGTATAACACACATGACTTCAAACACATATACACACAGGACAATTAATACATAACACACATGACTTACATCATGCTTTTCACAATCACTCATACTACTCTTGGGTCCGACATCGTTATGGATCGGGAGTCTCATTTCCTGCTGGAAAAGCATGAAGTAGGGAGAGAACTTTATTGATCTCTGTCATGATGCCCTGTAGCCTAACAGAACTGTGTCTATCTTCATATCCCAGTCTGAGTGAGATTCGTCCGTGATCTTGGCCAGGCATCTTGAAAGTGTTTGGTTGAAGCGCTTTGTCAGTCCATTGCTCTGTGAATTAGTAAGTACTTCATAATAGTAAGCCTCTCAGCTAACCTAAACAAAAACAAAACAAACCTGTGGATGATAGGCACTAGTTATCCTGTGATCAGTGTTGGTGATTTGGTATAGCTCGGATGACAATTCATTTACAAACTCTCAACAACATGCAGTTAAGAACAATGTAGAGGTAACAGAAGAGGTAGTTCATGTGAACTAGTTAAGGAAAATAAAGGCTAGAATATCTAGACTTAAAGGTAGCTGAAGTAGTAGATGAGTACAAAGACTGATCTAATGAGTTCCACAAAACAGCACCTTGGTAGTAAAAACTATTTTTGGCTATAGTAGTTCTCACAAAAGGAATGTAAATGTGGTAGCTATTATGCAGGCAACGTTTAGTCTTATGTACAGATAATTCAAATGTATTCTGTAAGTAAGGAGGGGATAAACCATTCAAAACCTTAAATTATATTCAGTTTGGACAAAGCCTTTGTAGCCTCTGCGGACCGATGCGGAGCCACGCCTTTTAAGTTCTGCGAGCGTTTAAATGCTTCAAAAACAATGAATAGATTTGGCAGTAGGTTGTCCAACTCTTGCTATTTCACCCCCCTAGTGGGCGCGCTTCGAGCGCTTTATTACGCTCCGCCAAATATAGCGATCAGTCAAGTGCACACTGGAACCCCCCCCTTTGAAAATCCTCCGCCACTGGAAAGGCCTTTTCCACCTGCAGTTTTTTCATCCTTGCATTATGATAGAAATGAAGTCCTAACTCTCCATTTTGCGATACTACAGGTAGCTAGTCTAAACTAGAGATGATACCTACAAGTGCTGAGGTGTGGAATGAGGCTAGTGCATTTCCTTGATCATGAAGCGAACTTCATACCAAAGATTTTTGGTGAATAGTTTGTGTTAACACCCACCAGATTACTACAGTTAGGAAGTGAACTGCTTTCATGTGCATGTTCATCTAAAAGGATATCCTTCCTATTGATAAATTCTCTTCAGCATCAGTTCTCAGGGAGTATTGACATTGTAATTCTTTGTGTACAATTGTCTCTCTGGGTGCCCTAGGATGTAAAAGCAAGGTTATTGCCCCAGGCTAGGCAAATAGCCACGTTGTCCATACCGTCTGTAAATGGAATGGCTCATTATTGTATGTATACATACATACATACATAGAAAGGCCATTTCCACCTGCAGTTTTTTCATCCCTTGCATTATGGTAGAGATGAAGTCCTAATTCTCCATTTTGTGATACTACTAGTGCTCAAAGACAGAGATGTGGAATGAAGCTAGTGCATTTCCTTGATCATGTACTGCACAGTTGGAACTTCTGATGTGGAATTTACCTTTGTGGATGGTGGATGTGTGATCACACCGCTAAATTAACTTCAGCCAATCTTTGATGATATCATTGCAATTTTAGTCATGAAGATTGGCAAATACTTTACAAGGAAGTGGGCGACGTTTGCAGTGAAAATCTCAAAAAGACATCACTAAAACAGTGAGCAAACAACCCATGTAGTGTTTACAATGCCTATCCATCCTTACATTGTCATTGTCATCTTCTCAAAACACAAAACACACAACCTACTGTTATGAGAGTAGGGGTTTAGGGAAGTTAACTATACATCCTCCACCTTATACAGTTGTGTGATTAGTGAACGCATCAGTCCCCCTTCCCAACTCTCCCCCCATGTTCATCATGTGTTCAAGTGGATGCGAGTTGGAAGTGGGGGGAGGGGCCCATATTCAAATATGTACACACTAAGCTTGAGAGCAGGTTTCTTACCAGTCAAGCTGAGTATGTAGTTCTGACGGTGCAAATATCTGGAGTCCTTTACTGGCAAGGAACCACTTGAAAAAATGGTCTGATGCACTATTCTGTAGTATGCCCCCTCTCGTCCACCTTGTGTCCACATGACATCATTCACGTGACAAATGCGCCCTAGCCGTTCCCATTTTTTTGCTGCTCTTCTGCTTTCATGTATTAATTCCAAAGAGTAAAAAAATTGACACATGGAAAGTTGATACAGAGTTGGCACTCTAGGAGAAGGGGAATAACAGCCAGAGAGTAGCCCACTCTAATAGTCAGTGTGGACATGGAACCAAACGACGAAAGCACTCGCTCTCACCTTGACTTCTGTAAGTGATGTATTCAGCATCATGTCAGAATGGTCATCTTCTCCGCCATCTCAAACACACATGCATTTTCTGATACGTATACTCTCTATGAAACGGCAGCTTGGTAGCTAAAACCCGGGCCTTCCTCATTTATCATCACTCTTTTGCTTCCATGTATTAAAGCGAAGACCATAAAAGGGGGGAGGTCTGGGAACTTTCACCTTCAAATTCATCAGTCACTGCCTTTCACTACACACACACACACACACACGCACACACACACACACACACACACACACACACACACACACACACACACACACACACACACACACACACACACACATACACACCCACCCACAAACACACACACACACACACAAACACACACACACACACACAAACACACACACACACACACACACACACACCAGGGCAGGCAGAACTGAGATGTTTGGAGCATGCAGGCCCACTCATGAGCTCTACACATGCAACTGCATGCAGATATCAAGAATTAAAGCCATTACTCTCCACCTGCTCCACCCACTGAATATCAAATTCATGTACCAATACTTGCAGGCTTGACAAATTCACTCATTGTGAATCAAACATGAAATTTCAATTTGTAGTGATGTATTGTGAAAAATGGTTGCACAATGTCATGGGTGTAAACAATATGTGCTTCTTACATAAAGCGAACAGTAGATCTAATGTTTACTGTACACAAAAGCTACTGTGACCACTATTTGTTGCTATGTAGGTGGATTTTCAATTTGTAGTGATCGTTGTATTGTGAAAGAGTTTAAACAATGAAGCAAACATAATTCATAATGTGGTACTGTACACAAAAGCACAAGGAGCCAGTGTAAACACAATGATACATGTTTGTATATGTATATGTCTTAAAAATCACCAGTAACAGAATTTGTTGCCATGGTGATCTGCAGAAGTATGGTTGTGTTCAAAATACTTGAATGCGATTGTTCTCACTGTCACAGATATACAGGAATCCATCCTGGTCAATGGTGGTCCCAGTTGGGTTACTCAGTTCTCCCTCCCCACTGCCTCTCCTCCCAAATGATGTGATAAATTCTCCAGATGTGTAGAATACTGATACACGGCAGTTCCCATACTCAACAACATAGACATAGTCATGGTCTACATGGATACCACATGGGGTGGCTAGCTCACCTAGTCCACTGCCACGTCTGCCAAATGTTCTCACAAATGTTCCATTCTGTGAAAAAACCTGGACACGATGATTATAATAGTCTGTAACGTACACATCACCAACAGGGTCAAAGGTTAGATCATGGAGATAACGGAACTCACCCTCACCCCTTCCTTCTTTGCCGAAACAACTGATGAATTTCAGGTTAGTGTCAAACACTTGTATCCTGTGATTGTTCCTGTCACAGACAAAGAGCTTGTTATCCTTACTGAGTGCAATGCCCCAGGGACAATCAAACTGTCCTGTCCTACCACCCTTACCACCAACTGTCTTCACTAATTTTCCATCAGAGTTAAACTTAGACAACCTATGTGACTCCACATCAGTTACATAAATGTTATCATCCTCATCAACAGCAACTCCCGTTGGGTTCAGCTTGTACCTCCTGATGCCTGATCTAACAGATGTAGTGTCAATGTTCCTGATCCTCTCGCCATCTCTTCTGATGAAGGAGATTTTGTAATTTTTTTCTCTAACAACAAGCTCTCCACTGCCAGTAGTGGCTACCATCCATGGACAATGAAGTCCTGTGATGACTCGGACTGGCTTGCCCAGTAGATGAGGAGCTTGCCTGACATACACTGGGAATGGGCTCCCTTGCACTGGTTCACCGTTCACTGTCACATTCAACACATGTCTTCCTCGTGTGGTTGGCTGGTATGAAACCACATATGTGTCTGGGGTCTTGTGTGCTACACTGGAGCCATTCACATTGGACCTCAGCTCTCCAGTGACCTGTTGTTCTATGGTGCAGGGATCCCCAGCTGTGTCCACCAGGTGAACCTCAAAGTGTGCTAGTTGGCCCGTCTCAGCCAGCTGCAAGCCCTGCCCAGTTACTGTAGACTTCTGGATGTCAGGCTGTGGGAGAAAGGTGATTTTCATATGATGTTGCACAAGCACAATGTTTATTTTGTAAGGCTCTATTAGACAACAAAGTTGAACAATTATTCATAATTCACTTCCTGTCTACCCTGCAATCAGCAATCACTACCAATTACTGTACAAATACTGAATTTTCAGAATGCGTACTTCCTTCACAATCTAAATATCAGTAAGGAATGATTTAGAATATCAAGGAGAACAACCACGCTACAAATTACATTAGATGTTGACATGTTCCTATTCACTTCCTGAGCATGTAACCTGTAAAACACTTGGAAACAACCACTTCTGATTATCATTTTACACTTATTGCAAATTCCTGGGTAAGTAAAATATTTAGAGATGGGGTAACCTAGCTGCAATTTTCAGGCCACTCAAGATCTGGCAATATTGGTGCATAATTTAGAGCCTGACCAAATCCCAAGGAATGGGCAACTGCTACCAGCAATTGGGCTCACCACACTGCTATACCTGAGACTACTAACATATTCTGTGCCCTCTCTACTGCAGCTACACAGAAGCTTGCTTCACCAAGCAGACACTATACTCATAATTACATGCAGTTTTAGCTACGAAAGAAATAAGCACAATGTCAGGACAAGATCAAGTTTTAACTATAGCACAAGATTTACTGAGAAAATGAGTAGTGACAAAATGCAGATTTCATAACTCGACACACACTGTACACAACAGTCTACCTTGGATGCAGCAAACTTCTTCTCTCTGAGGTCTGCTATCAGTTGTTGGAGGCGCTCCATCTGTCGGTGGATGGCCCCCATCTCTCTCTCCCCCTCCTGCTTCTCACCCTCAACCTCCACCAACTTGACCCTCAGCTCTGAGGTCTCCACCATCAATCTATTCACCTCCTCCTCCTTCTCCTCTGATGGGTACTTGTCCACTGTCTGCAACTGAGCCTGTAGTGTCTGCAGCTCTCCTGAGAGCTCTGCAATCTCCCTGTCCTTGTCAGCAATAGTTTGCTTCAGAGCCTCCACTTCAGACCCTGCTATCATATTAGACTCTTCCTCCACAGCTGACAGTTGATCCTGGGAAATGAGTCCAGTGGAAATATCTCATTGTCTAATATAATATAAAATTGCTATGTTGCCATGGCAATAATGCAAAATCTTGATGAATGTCCAGTTGGCGTAGAAATGTAATCATGATCAGCATGTTAAAACTAGAAAGTGCAACAATTGTCCATTGTCTGAACATTTATGTGACTAGATTATCCATAGTCAGGCTAAATAAATCTATCTATGATTTGTATTCTGCAGCATGCTAAGTAGATGTGTAGATAGCAGCGAAAGTGTTAGTGCTAGCAAGAATGTCAGTGAGCTGCTTAGAGGTGACCCAGGCCGTATCTTATGGTAGGGAAAGGTAAGTCTGGTTGCTATGGAAGCAGAATCATCACGCCAAAGCAAAAAATTTATCATGTTGGCTGAAATAATACCTTTCCAGATGTGAGTACCTTAAATTCTCTGAGAAGAGCCTCATTGGAGCTAGCAGCAGCAGTGGACTGTATCAGTGACATCTCAACCAGCTTCCTCTGCCAATTCACACTCTCCTCCAACTTATCCCTTGTCCTCTCCAGTTCCTGTACTCTGGCTGACTTTTTTTCCAGCTCCACCGTCACCCTTTGTAGTTCCTCCCTCAAACTGTGGGCCTCCTCCCTCGCACACTCCAACTCCTTCTCCACCTCCCTCAACTGTTCCTGCAACCGCCTCACTTCCACATCTTTGTGCATCAAGACCTCCCTCAGCTCTTCCCTCTCCCTCTTCCCTTCCTCACTCTCCCTCAGCTGTCCCTGTAACTGCTGCAGAAAGTTCAGCTCCCTCTTCCTCAACTGTAACTGCCTCCCCATCTCCTTTCTCCTCTCCAGCAACACCTTCACTCTCGCATGAGCACTGGCAGCTTCACGTCTGGCATAAATCCTCTTGTTTGTGACATTCTCTCTCCATTTTCTAGCCTGCTCCAGAGAGTGAGTGACTTCACTCAGTCGTTGGTCGTAGGTCTCCACCTCTTGGTGTAGCTGCTGTGCCCGACTGAGTAGCTGAGAATGGAGGGAGGATACTTTCTGTAGAGAAGAGAGAGACAGATAGTAAAGGTACTGAAGGGCGAAGGTGACATACACAGGTGACACGGAAATAAAATAACAAAGAGCTGTGGTTGCTTTACTCAACCGTACTACTATTTATTTATTGGGTGGAACTCAGTTACACACAAGGGTCCTGTTAGGTAGGACAACCTTGGACCACGAAATCGGATGGTTAAATGGGCAAAGTCAAAGTTTACACAAGATTGCCAAAACTTTGCACCAAACTGCTCCCTCAAACTAGAATGTCAATTTTCAGGAAAAATTTGCACCCTCTCCAAGGGCCCACCCACATTCTGACCATGTTATCAACACATAACTGAGACAACCCAAGTTGACACTATAACGATACCTCTTTCACGACAGGAAACTGCTGTAGTTCTTTCCTCTCAACAGCAGATGGCACTGCCACTCCTGCACAAAGAATTGAAAACCATATAAATATGGCTAGTACACTAAAACCTACGCTTCAGTGCAGTCTGAACACCTGCAATTGATGAAAAACACTGTGTTACAGTTCTGTTTGATGCTCTACTTTGGTGGTCCGAGTACTGCACCAACACACATTCATGTGCTGTGAATAACCAGAGCATAATTGCACTTTTGTTAGAACTCAAACTATATTCATACATTGTTGCATTGACTTGAGTAATATTCATAAGCTATTATTCTGTGGGCAGTAATCATGTGGTAGTGGAACCATGAGGTTGACCAGTTCTCCACTTACAATTGACAAACTTGAAAAGTTGGTAACAGATAACCTTCTTCCATATGCCAACTGAAAAGCCACTGAGAGGCAGTCTATCTTGGGTTAAATTAACCTCTGACCTTTAACACTGCAATTTTTGTGAGACGGGACTCACCGTATTTCACTGCTATTTTCTGAGCGAGGGCTCCCATCCTTATCCCCACCAGAGCCCTGACTACTGCAGACCATGAGGCATCTGTGGTCTGCTTCAGCCATGCCACCAACATCTCAGTTTTGCAGTCATCTGTCTTCTCCCTGTGGTCTGCTCTGATCTTCATTAGCTCTGAGGGAGAGATGTCCAGGTAGATCCCCAGCTGGAACCAACTGACGACATCATGCAGTTCAGTGACAAGATCCTTTATCGTCACTGCAGCTGATGAAAAAAAAGTGTTGACATCACATACATATGATAGTATTCATACATACATACATATACAGGTATTGCTAATACCGGTATTCATACACAGCAGTGAAAACATGGAATATCTTGGCATTTTAATTTTGTGGGAGTTTACTATTAGAGTATCCTTTTGAATACCAACTATATACCCATATTGCCCACACTCCATCAATTTTAGTAGCTAGGGTTGCTGTACCACACACCATACCCAGACATGTGACTTTACACACCTTGACTGGGAGTCTTGTTGAGACAAGTCCTGTATGCCCGAAAGAGAGACCAGTAGTCGAACATCTCACTCTCCTTGAAGACAGCCATGCAGGCAGAGTGGTTATCCAGGGTCACCTCCATCACTCGGGCATCCTTCACCACTGCATCAGGAGACACTAGAAACAGTTGCAACTTGACCTGGGTGGGAAGTTTCGGGAACAGGGACCCCAGCTGCTGTTGGGCAGTGTCTCTGTGGAGGAGAAACTTCCTCAGGTTGTACTCTGAGGAGAATGAGACTCGAAACAGTGGCACTTGCTCAACACAGGCATCACCAACTCGAGAGACTCCATGAGTCTTCACCACCTCTTCCAGAGAAGCTCGAATAGAGTGGAGGGGGAGGCTGAGGTTGGGGTAGCGGCAGCTGAGGGTCAGCTCTCCCCCACTGGACCACCCAACTTGAGCAGGCTGGCCATTGACGGTGACTGATGTCCTCAGCAAGAAAAAGTTGTTGTAGTATGCTGTGTGAGGGGTGAGGCGAAGCTTACTTGGGACAATCTCGGTACGGGACAGAGGCTCTTCAGAGGACATGGCTGCTGTTTTGTGTGAGCTGTGCCTTCAGTAAATGTCCAATGTAACTTCAGGAAATATCCCACTTGGCAGTCTGTGTCAAATGACAGTTGAAGGTCAGTTATAAGCTTTGACTGGACGCTTGAAGAGAACAGTTACTAGACAGCCAGGACCTGCATGTAACACAGATACAGCATCCTGTATGAATCATGTTAGGAAACAAAAATAGCTAGCTGTATAATTATATAAAAATGAAATAAAATTTCACTGCCGCTACTTCAAGGTCATTGATTCAATAGTCCGGTGGGCCAGACGTTCAAGATGTAATGGTTGTGGTAGTTTAAAAGAGGTGAATATGAACATGTCACATTAATGTGGTTAAGAATGCACGGACATATCACACACAATCCACCTAAGTTTGACAGTTACTCACCTGCATGTGAATAACTAGTAGGTAGGCTAGCATTGTTTGTTGCAGATGAGTAAGTAAATGGAATGCAAGAGGTTAGTTGCTGTTACTGTGGCATCCTGAACATCAATTAACTATCCAGGTATTGTAATGAGTTCTTCCCAAATGTCAACTCTCAAAATGTCAACTTCCCAAACTGGAACACAGAAAACAACCCTTACAACCTTACAAATGGCTGATCAGAATATTATCTTTTCTCCTTTACAGTGACACTGTAGTCATGGCTGAGATTCCAGAATTGCAGAGCAGATTTTTTTTATGCTGCAATACTGAGAACTAATCTAACAGGCTTAGCCAAATTTATCTTCAGTGGGAAACAGTCGATAATGTTCACCACGGGAAAAGCAGGTTTTTGATCGTTATAGATAGGTGGTTGCTTTATGCAGGTCACTTTGCACAGGCCTACAGTATAACTGGGACCAGGAGTAATGGCTGTAATACAGAGGTGGCTGCCTTTAACAGTTCAATATACAGTTGGGCTCCTCAAGCTACGTGTAAATTACTCTCAGCAACCTCAGTACCCTTCTTCTGTGTGCTAGAGGAAAGCGCGAGGTTGCCTTTAACAGGACAAGTTTCACTGTGTGAGCTTTCCTCAAGCTACATGGTACATGTAAGTTACTCTCAGCAACCCGCTCGAGATGGTACCAGCGACTAATCCGCGCTAGAATTGGTTAGTCTGGCTTGCTAAGGTACTAACAGACAGCGTTATGCATGACAAGCAGGGGGCTATTGCTTCAGACATCAAGGCGTACTCACCGTTTCTTGCTGTTTGGAGTTTCAACAACACCGGCCAGCCACACCCACGTTTGTCTCAGCCTATCTATTAATCCGTTACCCATTAGAAATGTTAAACTGTACTCGTCATGCATGCAAGATGTAGTTTGGTGGATCGTGGTGAGCAGCCTAGCTACCTGAGACAACTTGGAGAACTCTGTGTCACCCTCTATTAGGCCTAACAAACTACATTGTTTCTCATCCCTGCCACAAGCCTCTGGCACACCCGCCTACTGCTTTGTTACCATGTGTTGTTTAGTTCTGTTGATGCTGTTGCTCATCAATTAATTTGGCTGTGCCTTCTACCGATGCTTGTACTGAGCCAGGATTAATATTTGTGTCGTCTTCTTTCAGGCAGTAACTCACCCTGGGTTTATAGTAGACAAAGAAATGTCCATTCTAGCCATTCATGGGATAATGAATAATTCCTCTTGCCCACTTTTGTTTCTATCTGGAAACTAATAATCTAGTTTGTGTGGCCTTATAAGACCTCTCTCGTTAAGTGTTTCTAGCTGCACCTACAATGTGCCAAGTGCCAGCTAGTTTCAGTACATTTTTGGTTTGGAAGTAGCTCACACCGCATACACTTTCTCATAGTGATGGACCCTCAGTCAACACCATCACCCTTGCATTTGAGTTGCTTGTGTTCTGCGAAACTCACATTTAAATTTCGTATGGTTTGTTGTGCAAAAATTGAGTTTAGGATATATGGTGGGTATCTGCAACCAAGCAAGCCAATAAGCACATACATGTGCACAACACAGTTCCACTTGTGTGGGACTCACTCAGGGTTGCTCCATGGAAGAGCAGGTCTGTGTCCAGGAGACAAGGAGATTGTCTGGCTTTCAAGACTAGCTGAAGGTTAGGGCTATTGATAGCTATTTCTGTCATTGTATAATGTCAGCTCATGCACACACGTTGAACTTTGAACTTAGTGCTAGTCACATGAAATTTTTCGTCCCCAGAATAAAATTGTGGAGGCCGATTTGGAACTGGTGAATAGCGTCAAACTACACAGCAATGCTGTGTGAAGGATGATATGAAAGAGTTTTTGTGGTAGTGCCTTCCATTGCAACATTATGTCATGGTACTTCAAGGAAGGTGGGGTAAAGGGCACCATGTTTTTTTTTGCCTTTGCCTGCAGTTCTTTTCAACTACCATTCACTCATGTTAATCACCCTCCCTGCTTTGTCTTCAGTATGATTTGCTGTGCTTGGTTGTATTCTGAGAGAGATACCTGACTTGTTAATATTTGTAATTACACTCACTGTGACCATCCCATAACATGAAGCTATTCCCCATCGATTCACAACTCGATTCACAGTTTCGTAGCTCGATTCGCAGAACTGAAGCTCGATTCACTGATTCACAATTTAGTTACAGGCTACCTACCATCACACTCTCAATCAAGCCAGACTATTTCCATATGATCTTTTTGTTTTCATCACTTGCGTTAGACGCTTTCATCTAAAAGGGTACCCTTCCTATTGATACATTTTCTTCAGCGTCAGTTCTCAGGAGTGTTGACACTCTTGGATCACTGCAAACTTCAGTATAGTTCATGTAATTCTTTGTGTACAATTATCTGTGTCCTAGGATGTAAAAGCAAGATTGTTGTCCAAGGCTAGGCAAATAATCACGTCATCCATACTTTAGTAAATGGAATAGCTCATTATGGTATGTAAGTAGAAAGACCGTTTCCACCTGCAGTTTTTTCATCAATTACATTAAGAAATGAAGTCGTAATTCTCCATTTTGTGGTACTACAAGTGCTCAACACTAGAGATGTGGAATGAAGCTAGTGCATTTCCTTGATCACAAGACATACTGCATACTGTGGTTGGAAACTTCTGATGTGGAATTTACCTTTGTGGATGGGAGATGCGCTAAATTAAATTCAGCCAATCTTTGAGGATATCATCGCAATTTCTTGAGTATGTAGTCATGAAGATTGGCAAATACTTTACAAGGAAGTGGCCGACATTTGCAGTGAAAAAGTCAACCAGCAGTTGAGTTGGGAAGGGAGACCAATGTGTTCACTAACCACACATCTGTACAAGGTGGAGGGTGTATGTATATAGTTAACTTCCTAAATCCCTACTCTCATAACAGCAGCTTGTGTGTTTTGTGTTTTGAGAAGGTGACAAGGGCAACAGATGCATAGACTATCTGTATTATTATTGGCTGTTTCCTCACTGTTTTCACAGCTCAATGTAGAGTCAACACTGCACAAGAAGGCCACAAAATCTCTTGGGAGAGCCAGAAACAAGCTGAGTAAGAAGTTTACTCCAAAATGTGATTGAAGACATCATTTGTTGGAGCTTTCAAACATCAAAGCATGACAAAAATGTCACTCAAAAGCTGAGAACCTTGATGACATCATTTGTTGGAGCTTTGATTTGCTGGTTCTAAACCTTTCTACACCATATAAAGAAGTTGGAGGACATTTGGTCTTGTTCACACATTAAAAGGTGCCATCACACCATATAAAAATCAAAGAAATATAGACATTTTTGAGTGTAACTTTTTACTAGAACTCTAAAACAAAAAGGTGAAGTCGAAACTATGTTCTGCTTGAAGGCAGCTCTCATTTGATACCATATGAAGAGAATTGATTGAGGTTTAGGCTTGTACTTTTGACTTTGAAGGTTGTTGCAAATCTCTATAGCTTAAGCAGAAAATCTGAACAGAATTTGCAAGGAGGCAAAATCTTAAGCTTTCCAGAGTATTTGATGTGACTTTCAGGAAAATCAAAACAAGTTTAACACTTAGGACGCAAAGCGCCAATATATTGGCGCACGGGCTGTACACGTGTAGCGCGATGCGCCAATATATTGGCGCGGGAGAGTTTACGTAGTAAGTAGCGAAGCCAAGCGAGCTTTTGGGGTAAATCCCTTCCTGTTGAGTAGTAATAAGTGTAGACCACACCTTTCTACTTACATCACCCGCAGGGAAGGCAGAAGGGGGCGGTGCTAGTTCGTGATCATTCGTGAATTATGAGAAGGGCCATCAAAGCGAAGCTTTTTCTTCAACATAGGGAGCAAGCGGCTTCCAGATTTCACATAAGGCTGGAGTACTAGCTTCAAATAACTTGGAAAAGGGCTTAGTCGGTCAGAGCTGTACGTAATAAATGAAGAAAATCGGCGCCGTTTCAAATTGCTGGTAAGCTACGATATATACCTACAGATAATGGCTTCAAACAGGTGCAAATCGCTTACCTAGCAGTGATCAGCAATTAGATAAACTAGTCCAGCCTTGTTACATGCTACCTATGCAAATCAGGCCACTGGCAAGGCCTAGGGCTTGCTAAGCAACGCTTGTCACTTTGACCTCAGACAGATAATTTTAATTTCCGCGTTAATAAACGGTGACATATACATAATTTCCGCGTGCAAAGTGTTAAAAGTGTACAATTAGGACTGAAGTAAAATACCCAACAGTATACAGCTACACCACAAGCAGTCAAGTGGTAATGATTTTAAATTAATTTTAAATTGTACTTCCATTTGATGATTCTATGTGTTAATTGTCAACCAAATGTCCTAAAATAGCTCAAACTTCCCCTTATGTGTATAACCTGTTTTGTATGTTTGTACATGTAGATGTATTGTTGTTTTGTTTGTGTTTCTTGCTGCCTTGCCAAGCTCTTCCCCTCAGAAGCCACCTTGTGCCTCAGGCTGTCCTCGCCGTATGTAGCCAGTCATTGCTCATGTATCCGAAGGTATTTCTCTCTCTCACTTCTTGTCACATGCAACACACTCATAGCTACAAATTTTCAAATCTGAGACTGAAGTTTCTGACAGCTCAGTGTAGAGTCAATGCTGCTGGAGAGCCAGAAACAAGATGAGTAACAAGTTTACTCCAAAATGTGGTTGATTACATCATTTGTTGGAGCTTTCAAACATCAGAGCATGTGACAAAAATGTCACTCAAAAGCTGAGAACCTTGATGTACATGTGGGCAGTCTGTGCATGTGACTGTGTTGCCTTGGAATGAAACAATAGAGACTTTTAGCGGGTAGTTAAATATCTATTTGAGTTTGTGCTAACATGTGCATAGCCAATTCACTTGGATGGCTGTTTGGAATTCCATATTGATTCCAAGCAGAAGAACCTGGTTACCACTCCGGCATGATGCTATTGACATAGCTGGACACTTGAAGGTGTACATAATCATAAGGTGTGTGTGTGTGTGTGTGTGTGCGTGTGTGAGTATATGTGTGTATGTTTGAGGTAATGTAGCTAAGCATGCAGGCTCTGTTATTAACTATTTATGGGTGTACCTAACATGCTTCTGTGGTATATATACTGTACAGCGAAGTACAAAGGGGCACTCTAAGAAAGCAATGATGTGTGTGTGTACTCATTATTAATGAGAATGACCAACAACACAAACTGTTGCCATGGTGATCTTGTATACATGTGTTCATTAAATTAATGAGAAAGACCAAAACAAGGATTCTTTGTCACGGTGATCTGCACCAGGTGTGGGTAGGTTTAAAAATACTAGAATGCCTTTGTAAATGTCACAGACAAAGGCACAAATGTAAAAAAACAGTGTTACATATGTATATGTGTTAAAAATGACCAGCAACAGAATTTGTTGCCATGGTGATCTACAGAAGTGTGGTTGCACTCAAAATACTTTAATGCAATTGTTGTCACTGTCACAGACATACAAGAATCCATCCTGGTCAATGGTGATCCCACGTGGGCCACTCAGTTCTCCTTCCCCATCGCCTCTCCCAAATGATGTGATAAATTCACCAGATGTGTAGAATACTGATACACGGCAGTTCCCAAACTCAACAACATAGACATAGTCATGGTCTACATGGATACCACATGGTTCGGATAGTCCTCTGCCATATACTTGCCAAATGTTCTCAGAAATGTTCCATTCTGTGAAAACACCTGGACACGATGATTGTAACAGTCTGTAACATACACATCACCAGCAAGGTCAAAGGTCAGGCCACAGGGATCTCTGAACTCACCCTTACCCCTTCCTTCTTTGCCAAAACAACTGATGAATTTCAGATTAGTGTCAAACACTTGTATCCTGTGATTGTCACTGTCACAGACAAAGAGTTTGTTATCCTTACCAAGTGCAATACCATACGGGTACTTAAACTGTCCTGTCCTACCACCCTTACCGCCAACTGTCTTCACTAATTTTCCATCAGAGTTAAACTTAGACAACCTATGTGACTCCACATCAGTTACATAAATGTTATCATCCTCATCAACAGCAACTCCCATTGGGTTCAGCTTGTACCTCCTGATGCCTGATCTAACAGATGTAGTGTCAATGTTCCTGATCCTCTCGCCATCTCTTCTGATGAAGGAGAATTTATAGTCCTCACTAACAACAAGCTCTCCACTGCCAGTGGTGGCTATCATATATGGATTATTAAGTCCTGTAATGACTCGGACTGGCTTGCCCAGTAGATGAGGAGCTAGTCTGACATACACTAGGAATGGGCTACCCTGCACTGGTTCACCATTCACTGTCACATTCAACACATGTCGTCCTCGTGTGTTTGGCTGGTAGGAAACCTCATATGTGTCTGGGGTCTTGTGTGCTACACTGGTGAGAATGATGGAGCCGTCCACATTGGACCTTAGCTCTGCAGTGACTTGTTGTTCTGTGGTGCAGGGATCCCTGAGTGGGTCCACCAGGTGGACTTCAAAGTGTGCTGGTTGCCCCGTCTCAGCCAGCTGCAAGCCCTGCCCAGTTACTGTGCACTTCTGGAGGTCAGGCTGTGGGAGAAAGGTCATTTTCATATGATGTTGCACAAACACAATGTTTATTTTGTAAGGCTCTATTAGACAACAAAGTTGAACAATTATTCATAATTCACTTCCTGTCTACCCTGCAATCAGCAATCACTACCAATTACTGTACAAATACTGAATTTTCAGAATGCGTACTTCCTTCACAATCTAAATATCAGTAAGGAATGATTTAGAATATCAAGGAGAACAACCACGCTACAAATTACATTAGATGTTGACATGTTCCTATTCACTTCCTGAGCATGTAAAACACTTGGAAACAATGACTTCTGATTATCATTTTACACTTACTGCAAATTCCTGGGTAAGTAAAATATTTAGAGATGGGGTAACCTAGCTGCAATTTTCAGGCCACTCAAGATCTTAATTCATCTCCATGGCAATATTGATGGTGCATACTTTAGAGCCTGACTAAATTCCAAGGAATGGGCAACTGCTACTAGCAAGGCTCACCACACTACTGCTATACCTGAGACTACTCATAGTTTTAGCTACGAAAGAAATGTCAGGACAATCTCAAGTTTTAACTATGACATTTACTGAGAAAATGAGTAGTGACAAAATGCAGATTTAGTAACTCGACACACATTGTATACGACAGTCTATACCTTGGATGCAGAGGACTTCTTCTCTCTGAGGTCTGCTATCAGTTGTTGGAGGTGCTCCATTTGTCGGTGGATGGCCTCCAGCTGTCTCTCTCTCTCCTGTTTCTCACCCTCAGCCTCCACCAACTTGGCTCTCAGCTCTGAGGTCTCCACCGTCAGTCTATGCACCTCCTCCTCTTTGTCCTCTGATGGGTACTTGTCCACTGTCTGTAACTGAGCCTGCAGTGTCTGCAGCTCTCCTGAGAGCTCTGCAATCTCCCTGTCCTTGTCAGCAATAGCTTGCTTGAGAGCCTCCACTTCAGACCCTGCCATCATATTAGACTCTTCCTCCACAGCTGACAGTTGATCCTGTGAGAGAAATGCTTCCACTGTAAATATCTGTCCAATATACATAAATACTATGTTGCCATAGCAATAATGCACAAATCCTGATGAATGTCCAAACTAGAAAGTGCAACAATTGTCCAGTGTCTAAACATCTATTATCCAAAGCTAGAATGAATAAAGTCTATCTGTGATTTGCAATATGCCGCATGCTAATTAAGTGTGTAGATAGCAGTGAATGTGCTAGTGCTAGTATGAACATAATTATCATCAAGTGAGCCACTTGAGGTGACCTCAGAGGCCATATCTTATGTTAGGAGGAAAATTAGGTTTGGTTGCCATGGAAGCAGAAACATCATGCCAAAGCAAAAAATCATGTTCGGCTGAAATAATGCTGAGCCACAAATAAAAGGTGAGAGTACCTTAATTTCTCTGAGAAGAGCCTCATTGGAGCTAGCAGCAGCAGTGGACTGTATCAGTGACATCCCAACCAGCTTCCTCTGCCAATTCACTCTGTCCTCCAACTTATCCCTTGCCCTCTCCAGTTCCTGTACTCTGGCTGACTTGTCTGCTAGTTCCACAGTCACTCTTCGTAGTTCCTCCCTCAAACTGTGGGCCTCCTCCCTTGCACGCACTAACTCTTTCTCCACCTCACTCAACTGTTCCTGCAACCGCTTAACTTCTTTATCTTTCTGAATCAAGACCTCTCCCAACTCTTCTCCTCCATCCCACCCTCCACTCTCACTCCCCGTCAGATACCCCTGCAACTGCTGCAGAAACCTCAACTCACTCTGCCTCAACTTTAGCTGCTTCTCCACCTCACCTTTCTTCTCCAGCAGCATCTTAACCCTCTCATGGGCAGTGGTAACTTGGCATTTGGTGAAAATCCTTTTGTTGCTGGAAGCCACACTCAACTGTGTTGCCTGTGCCAGAAGGTTGGTTACCTCACACAGTTGCTGCTCATCAGCCTCCACCTTATAGTGCAGCTGTTGAGCACGATCAAGTAGCTCAGACTGGAGGGAGGACACTTTCTGCAGAGTAAGGGGTGGCAAGAACAGTGCCTAAGTCATTGAATGCAACTCTACTGCCAAACAGATTTTTGCACCATTTATAAACATTTGTTACAGTATGACTATAGTATAATGTTACAAATCATCGGTGAGTAAAGTTGTGAAATTATTCTTAAAGATTCATATGACAAAAGGTGCATGCAAGACCAGCCAAAGCTCCATGGATGAGGCTAACCTTCAACTAAAGCAACCCAACATGGGCATCACAACTATACCTCTTTTACAACAGGAAATTGCTGTAGTTCTTTCTTCTCAACAGCAGACGGTACTGCCACTCCTGCGTGCACAAGAAGTTGGATATAACAGTCGCTACACTTCAGTGCAGTCTGAACACATGCAACTGCATGCATTAGAAGATTATCGCACATTTGCTGGTCTTGTAATGTGGTATAAGCCATGAATATAGGCTACACATGACATTAAACTATTGAAATACGCTGTGTTACAGATCTATTAACAGGTGGTCCCAGTACTGCACCAGCAGAATATTCATGTACTATGAATATTGTATGTTTGTTGGATCTTCAACATGATGAATATTATACTATATTTAAACTCTTGACAGTATTCATGTGTTGGAACCATGAGCAGATAGTGGGCCAAGGCTAAACTACAACAAAGGCAATCCAGCTTGGATTTATCAATTCACATTTGTGTGGAACTGACTCACCATACTTCACTGCTACTTTCTTAGCAAGGACTCCCATTCTTATCCCAACCAGAGCCCTGACTACTGTAGACCACGAGGCATCGGTGGTCTGCCTCAGCCATGTCACCAGCATCTCAATTTTGCAGTCATCCGTCTTCTCCCTGTGGTCTGCCCTGATCTTCATGAGCTCTGATGGAGAGATGTCCAGGTAGATCCCCAGCTGGAACCAACTGATGACATCATGCAATTCAGTGACAAGATCCTTTATGGTCACTACAGCTGAAGTAAGGAAAGTGATCACATCATGCCATGCGGTTGTAGTAAAGTATACTAGCATTTCTATGAAAACATGACACATATTAAACTTGTGGGACTTTACTATTAGATGGATACCAACTACCAACACTATCTATACTCCATCAAGTTTAGCTGTACCACACACCATAACCAGACATGTGACTTTACACACCTTGACTAGGAGTCTTGCTGAGACCAGTCCTGTATGCCCAAAAGAGGGACGAGTAATCGAACATCTCACTCTCCTTGAAGAGAGCCATGCAGGCAGAGTGGTTCTCTAGAGTCACCTCCACCAGTCGAGCATCCTTACCCACTGCATCAGGAGTCACCAGAAACAGTTGCAGCTTGACACTGGTGGGAAGTTTCGGGAACAGGGACCCCAGCTGCTGTTGGACAGTGTCTCTGTGGAGGAGAAACTTCCTCAGGTTGTACTCTGAGGAGAAGGAGACCGGAAACAGTGGCACTTGCTCACAGCAGACATCACCAACTCGAGAGACTCCATGAGTCTTCACCACCTCTTCCAGGGTGGCTTGGATGGAGTGGAGGGGGAGGCTAAGGTTGGGGTAGCGGCAGCTGAGGGTCAGTTCTCCTTCACTGGAGCACCCAACTTGAGCAGGCTGGCCGTTGACAGTGACTGGTGTCCTCAGCAGGAAAAAGGTGCTGTAGTACACTGTGTGAGGGGTGAGGCGAAGCTTGCTTGGGATAATCTTGGTATGGGACAGAGGCTTTTTACAGGACATGGCTGCTTTGTGTGAGCTGCCCCTTCAGGAAATATTCCACACTGATACACAGCTTGGCAGTCTGCATCAAATGACAGTTGAAAGTCAGTTACAAGCTTTGAGTGGATACTTGAAGAGAACAGTAACCAGACAGCCAGGACCTGCATAATGCAGATACAGCATCCTGGATGAACCATGTTAGGAAACCAAAATTGCCTTCTATATGAGTGAAATAACATGTCCGCACTGCGGTATTGCAAGGTGATGGCAATAGTCCTGTGGGCCAGATGTTCAAGATGTTTAAATGAATAGCATCTATAACAGTTGTTGTATTTTAAAAGAGGTGAATATGAATATGTTACATTAAATTGTAGCTATGTGTGGTTAAGAATGCACAAACACATCACAGTGACTTACCTATAAGCTTGACAGTTAGCTACTCGCATGTGAATAACTAGCAGTAGGCTGCTGTTGTTGTTGCAGGTGAATAAGTAAATGGAAATTATGCAGAAGTTATTTACCGTTAATGTGGCATTCTTAACACATCAATTAACTGTCAGGGCAAGGTAATGGGTTCTTCCCAAAATGTCAACTCTCTGAAGAGGAAAGCGTCAGGCAAGGCCCGGGCACTAGTGACTAATCCACGCAAGGATTGGTTAGTATGGCTTGCTAAGGTACTAATACACAGCTGTATGCATGACAAGCAGGGGTTTATTGCTTCAGACATCAAAGGATACTCACCCTTTTTCGGAGTTTCAAGCTGCCACACCCACGTTTGTCTCTGGCTATCTATTAATCCGTTACCACATTAGAAATATCAGAGAGTCGGTAGACTCTCTATGTAGGGATGGCGCCGACGCGCAATATATGCAATACTTAAGCAAAAGCCGTATAACTTCACCACAAACACTCTAAAAGCTTATTTAAGCGCGCAGGCGTCCTCTTTGAGTGGCTTTGTGATCAGCAAGACTCATAAGTGGCCAAAAGCCACGCGGAAGACAGCTAAACGCAAAAGTGTGCGGTCATGAAAGTGCCACTTTTCGTATTCTTCTTTCTTTCTTTCTTTCTTTGTTCACCACTTTGTAAATTATGATAACTCGAAAAACAGCTCAAGTACTCACCTGGATTTTAGCACGAAACGGATGCTCATCACAGCGCTCAGCTTCCCAACCACTCAGCGTCTTCATAGCTTCATATTCACCCTGGTCAACAAAAGCCATTCACAACACTCTGAGGCTGCTGTCCGTTGCGAAGGACGCCATTTTCTAATTTTGTACGCATGCGCACACGAAGTCTCGTTCCCAGACCGAAGACCACGGTCATTGGTCTGGAAGCGAGAGTACACAAGCGAGCGGGCGGGCATGGTTGGCACGGTTTTTTTCCCCCGCGGCATTGGGCAAGGCTTATGAACACGTAGGTAAGGCGCTGCATTCAGCTGCCTACTTGTAGCTACACTAAAACTAGCCTACTCACAGCTTCAGTGAACTGTAAAGCTAGGATGGTCTGTTGTCAGTATGATAGTTTTCTGTGCTGCAGCTGGTCAGTCGTCATGTGATTGACAACTGAATCATGAAATTGTTTTCACAAAGTTTGGTACGGAGAGTGGTTGGCCCTTCATCAGGTTCTAGCTGGCTATATTGTTACACTTTTCTCCAGGGAGGGCAGATGTCACACTGGAATCACTACTAAACTGTCAACGCCGCTTCAAGTTCTGGTGTTGTGGTTACACTCGAAATATTCTTCTTAGGCTTAGGTTTAACTGTAACTGAGATTAACATCAAAAAAAGTACAGAAACAAGTCTTAAAAAACATTAAAAATGTAAAAAGATGTAGGGATGGCATGCCAAAAAGTATGCAAACAAGGTAGAGATGATGCATGAAAGCAAAGGTCTACATATTGGCAAAGCCCCATCCCTACATCCTTTTCACACTGCAGTTAGACAGCGTGCTCGAGAGCTGAATCTGCACCCATCCATGCAGTTATTAACGCTGTGCATGAGTGCTTGAGTTTTACACACTGATTACTATGACCAGTCTGCAGCCCACTCGAGCTCACTGTCTAGGTTATACCAGAGGCATATAACAAGGGTACCACTGTCACTACAAGTAGTATGTTGGCAATAAAACTACTAACCTTGGTAGCCACCTACAATATTAACCTCGTTCCCAGGCCATGTGGGGGGAGCTAGAAAGTGCATGGCCTGAGAATGAGGCTACAGCCATGAACTGCTAGTAAAGACTACCCATGCACTGTCTAACTGTAGTGTGAAAAAGATGTAGGGATGGAGCTTTGCCAATATGTAGACCTTTGCTTTCATGCATCATCTCTACCTTGTTTGCATACTTTTTGGCATGCCATCCCTACATCTTTTTACATTTTTAATGTTTTTAAGTCTTGTTAAACTAGGGATACACATTGTGCAAATGACCTCGCTCCGCGAACGTCCGCGTTTGCCCTCGTATTTCCCAAGTATAGTTTCTACGTTCCCAATCCATGTATCCTGGGAACCAGACCAGTCTTACCATGTAAAAATGGCTGCTGTTGTAAGCTTGAGTTGGTAGAACAAATAGCGTGTTTGTCTTATGGTACAGTCGCTATTTGTCTGCCGTGGGTTGCTCACAGGTGGAACTGTCATACCAGTAAGTTTGGTAGCTGTTGTGCCTACCGTTCTGGAGAAATCCGTGTTTTGCGGATATCTCACTGCTGCATCTGTTTCCCTTGGGCTACCGACACAGTTCGCTCACAATTGTTTAGTAACAGCTAGAGCTTTCATGCCTGCCAGTCTGATAGTGATCCCGTAGACCATTGTTGAGATATCGAAGTTTTTAGGCCAACTTCCGTTTGACGACGACGACGACGAGAAATCTCAATTGAACCCGGGTATAGCCTCGCTTCGCTCGGAACTAATACTTGTCAAGATGCTGGTCGGTGGACCATGTCCATGGTCTGAGCTACGATAGACCGTCCGTGCTGTGGTGCAGCTCCAGACCGTACGCATGGCAATGTGGAACGACCACTAGTCGTAGGTCTACCCACCACTTGCAAATGAGTGAACTTCTCCGACCTCAAAATTTCCCGGGAAACTCAAATTTGTGTCCACGAGTGAGATGCAAGGGGATTGTGGGGCCAGTCTGAGCAAGTGCATATTTAAAAACAGAGCTGCAGTCATTCTTCCCAGGAAGCTAATATGGTTGAAGCAATATGGTAAGCTAATAAGCTTCACACACAAAGTGTCTAGATAACAGGAGACCCTCTACCGCCCACTGCTACCTGTGAGCAGCCTAGTCTTTACTTGAGACAACTTGGAGAACACTGTGTTACCCTCTATTATAGGCCAAAAAAAAACAACATTAGTTCTCATCCTTGCCAACGTGCCTCTGGCACACCTGCCTACTGTTACCATGTGTTGTTTAGTTCGACTGTGCCAATTCCATCTTCTATGGACGCTTGTACTGAGCCAGGATTAATATTTGTCGTCTTCTTTGTCGTAGCTCACCATGAGTTTACTGTAGACAAAGAAATGTCCCATTCTAGCTATTCATGAGAAATAATGAAATAATAATTCCTCTTGCCCACTTTTGTTTCTATCTGGAAACAAATAATCTAGTTTGTGTCGCCTTGTAAGACCTCTCCCTCATGGCTCTTAGTAGATTTTGGACTTAAAAGTAGCTCACACCACATGTACTTTCTCATAGTAATGGACCCTCAGTCAACACCAACCTTGCATTCGAATTGCATGTGTTCTGCAAAACTTATATTTAAATTTCGTATGGTTTGTTATGCAAAAATGATTTATGGTGGGTTCCAGCAAGCAAGCAAGCAAGCAAATAAGCACACACATGTGCACAATACAGTTCCACTTGTGTGGGACTCACTTAGGCTTGCTCCATGTAAGGAAGAGCAGGTCTGTGTCCAGGAGACAAGGAGATTGGCTTTCAAGACTAGCTGAAGGTTAGGGGTTACTTGTGTGATTGCATAATGTCAGGCATGTGCACAAATTGAACTTTGAACTTAGTGCTAGTCTCATGAATTTTTCTTCTTCACCAGAAATAAAATTGTAGAGGCCGATTTGGAACTGGTAAAGAGTGTCAAACTACACAGCAGTGCCGTGTGAAGGATGACATGAAAGAGGATTTGTAGTAGTGCCTTCCATTGCAACATTATGTCATGGAAGGCTGGGTAAGAGCACCATTTTTTGCCTTTTATCTGCAGTTCTTTCCAATTACCAGCTATAGCAGTAAAAACGCTTTGTGTCACCCTAGAGCTAGCTTATTAATGCTTGTCTCCAGCAGTGAAATCAAGTCACTAGTGAACTTCATACTGGAGATTTCTGGTGAATAGTTTGCTGTAACACCCACCAGATTACTACAGTTACGCAGTGAACTGCTTAAAATAATTTTGTTGTGCATGTTAACCATCCTCTCTGCTTTGTGTTCGGTCTGATTTGTTGTGCTTGGTAGTATTCTGTGAGATAGCTGATGTTAATCTTTGTAATTCATAAAACACACTCACTGTGACTATCCTGTAACATGAAGCTATTTCCATTTCAGCTAATTATCTACCAACACACTCTCGATCAAGCCAGACTGTGCAAGCATTTCATGTTTTCATTTTACATGAGCTTTTTGTTTTCATCACTTGCATTGGACAGTTTCATCTAAAAGGCCTATTGATAAATCTTCAGCATCAGTTCTAGCAGTATTGACACCCTTGAATCACTGCAAACTTCAGTATATTCTTTGTGTACAATTGTCTGTCTGGGTGTCCTAGGATGTATAAGCAAGATTGTTGTCCCAGGCTAGGCAAACAGCCACATCATCCATACCTTAGTAAATGGGATAGCTCATTATTGTATGTACATAGAAAAGCTGTTTCCACCTGCAGTTTTTTTTCATCCCTTGCATTTTGGTAGAAATTAAGTCCTAACTCTCCATCTTGTGCTGTATTGCAAGTGCTCAAAACTAGAGCTGTGGAATGAGGCTAGTGCATTTCCTTGATAACAAGACATACTGCACAGCTGATGTGGAATTTACCTTTATGGATGGTGGATGCCTGATCACACCGCTAAATTAAATTCAGCCAATCTTTGATGATATCATTGCAATTTCTTGAGCATTTAGTCATGAAGATTGGCAAATACTGTACAATGAAGTGGCCAACATTTGCAGTGATAATCCCACCTCACAGAAAAGACATCATACTAAACAGTGAGCAAACAACCAATTGCCAGAAATTTGAATAGCGCGGCGGTCACGGCGTTATTTCCGTAGCGTACGGAGTAATAAGTAAAACACGGAAGTTTACGTTGTACCGTATTTGCAATTATCCGTAATTGTATATGCTAGCATACATTTTGTACCTATTTTGTACCAATTTGGCAAATTCTGCGAACAAAATCTGCAAAAACTTTACGGCCGGTCGGGCAGAGAACATCAAAAATAAGTGAATTATATCGTTAACCAATCAAAAATGAACTGCAAAAGTGTATATTTTTATTTCAGAAAATTTGAAATGCCTATTTTTTCACACTTCAAAGTGTGAAAATACGGTAGAAATACTATCACGAATGGCAAATTCTGTGACCTTCAGGAGCCAGCACTGTAGATATCTGTGGCTAGTAGAGAGAAAGCAGAAGGTGAGTATATCGTTAACAATACGGACAAGGTAAGCTCGTTACTAAAGTTAGAGTTTGAACCGCCATAGGCTCTCGTAGTAAAACATGAAGTACGTGTAACGGAAATGTAACGGACGTTTCCAAAGAGTACGAAGTCCGTGTCGTTGCATTTCTGGCAATGAATAATAGTGTTCACAGTGCCACTTTGTAATACAGCTAGTCTATGCATTCTTGCCGTGCCATTGTCATCTTCTCAAAACACAAAACACGCAAGCTGCTGTTATGAGAGTAGGGATTTGGAAAATTAGCTACATACATTCTCCACCTCGTACAGATGTATGCAAATCAGTCCCCCTTCCCAACTCAATTGCTGGTTGTTTGCATGGTCAGTTGGGACTCCAGATATTTTCATGGTCAGAACTACATACTCAGCTTGACTGGTAAGAAACTTGCTCTCAAGCATAGTGTGTACATATTCGAATGTGGGCCCCTCCCCCCACTTCCACCTTGCGTCCACTCACATATTGAACTCTCCCGGGCCTTCCACATTTTTCACCACTCTTTTGCTTCCATGTATTATTGTGAACACAAACCAAAGAGCAAAGAATGGGCAAAGCCTGGGAACAAAGCCACAAATTTTACAATCACATGCTCTCCTTCAAATTCATCACTCACTACTTTTAACGATAGCAAATGCATTTACCAATAGTTGCAGAGTTGGCAAATTCACTCATTGTGAATCAAATCAAGAAATTTATTTTCTGTTGTATAATAATTATTGCATGTACATGACCATCATTATTACTATTTGTTGCTATGGTGATCTGTACGAGGTGGATTGAATTTGTAGTGATGTAATTATGAAAATGGTTGCACAATGTCATGTAAACCATGTAGTCTCTTACACTGCAAACCAAACAGTATATTTTTTAATTCATAATGTGGTTGCGTTTAAAATACTTGAATGTGATCGTTCTCACTGTCACAGACATAAATGAATCCATTCTGGTCAATGGTGGTCCCAGTTGGGTCCCTCAGTTCTCCTTCCCCATAGCCTCTCCTCCCAAATGAGGTGATAAATGCTCCAGATGTATAGAATACTGATACACGGCAGTTCCCATTCTCAACAACATAGACATAGTCATGGTCTACATGGATACTGCATGGATTAGATAGTTCACCTGATCCACGTCTGCCAAATGTTCTCAGAAATGTTCCAGTCTGTGAAAACACCTGGACACGACCACTGTCCGATTCTGTAACATACACATCACCAGCATGGTCAAAGGTCAGATCATAGGGCCATCTGAACTCTCCCCCACCACTTCCTAATTTGCCAAAACAACTGATAAATTTCAGATTAGTGTCAAACACTTGTATCTTGTGATTGAAGCTGTCACAGACAAAGAGCTTGTTATCTTTACTGCATGAGTGCAATGCCCCAGGGCCAATCAAACTGTCCTGTCCTACCACCCTTACCACCAACTGTCTTCACTAGTTTCCCAGAGTTAAACTTGGACAACCTATGTGACTCCAAATCAGTTACATAAATGTTACCATCCTCATCAACACAAATCCCATTTGGGTCCAGCTTGTACCTCCTGATGCCTGATCTAACAGATGTAGGTTCAGGTCTTCTTACCATCTCTGTCCTCACTAACAACAAGTTCTCCACTGCCAATGGTGGCTATCATCCATGGCTCATTAGGTCCTCTAATGACTCTGAATGGCTTGCCCAGCAGTTGAGAATCTTGCCTGACGTACTAGGAATGCATGGGCTACCCTGCACTGGTTCGCCATTCACTGTCACATTCAACACATGTTTAAATTGTCCTTGTGTTTTTGGCTGGTAGGAAACCTCATATGTGTCTGGGGTCTTGTGTGCTGCACTGGTGAGAGTGATAGAGCCGTCCACATTGGACCTTAGCTCTGCAGTGACTTGTTGTTCTGTGGTGCAGGGATCCCTGAGTGGGTCCACCAGGTGGACTTCAAAGTGTGCTGGTTGCCCAGTCTCAGCCAGCTGCAAGCCCTGCCCAGTTACTGTGCACTTCTGGAGGTCAGGCTGTGGGAGAAAGGTCATTTTCATAAGATGTTGCACAAAAGCAATGTCATTGTGAGGCTCTGTTGAGACAACAAAGTTGAACATAATTCCTGTGTACCCTACTATCAACTATCTACTGTACAAACACTGAATTTTCAGAATGGGTAGTTCCTTCATAATCTACATAACAGATATCATGCACCTGGCAAACCAATTAGCTAGCACACAGCGACAATCATGATTTCAAAGACTTTGAGACAATGGATATAAATTAAGAGTTTATATAGGAGTAGGTTATATTTTGCATGATGCAGGGTAGACAAAAGCCTGTTATAATGCTCCCCATAACAAAATTAATGTGCGCAGGCCCCATATAGCTCATGTGAGAAGGGGTCTGGTGCCTTAAGCCCGAATCCTTGGGCTAGCTCCAAAAGCGTGCAGCCACCAAGACAAGCAAGAGAACAATGCTCAATCTGCTCAAAGTGGTGTCATTATCCAACACTGATCATTCTGTAAACCTACACTAACAATTGCAAGGCTTCACCACTTCCATTACCCAAGGATTAGTCTTGTGTTGCCAGACCCTTTTTCTAGCTGGATCTAACATAAAGAACTAGAAGGCAAGAAGGTTTACCCCATTAACAAAATGCGATGTTGTGTTATAGGCTGAAGTACTTAAAATTGTGTACTGCAGACAGTATGCAAAACTTTGGAGAATAATGCACTACACTGATCTCAGGATACAAAATGTGAAGAGGCATAGGAAAAGGGACCTATGGAGTTCAAAGGTCAAGTATCTTTTTTTTTGGACATGTTTTAAATTATGATTGTTGTGAAGTACAACTTATTAATGTAAAAGCCAAATACTTGCTAATTCATTTTTCATCACTGTAAAGAAAGTACATTTTTTCAGGGGGCCTGCGCACATTAATTTTGTGAGTATTTATCACATGAGTGATGTCCATATCTACCTAGGTAGATGGGGACAAAATGCAATGTTGTGTTATAGGCTGAAGTACTTAAAATTGTGTACTGCAGACAGTATAAAGTAACATGTTTTGTGCACATATCAGTCTGAACTGTTTTTCGCTTCACAAACATTTGGGACTCCAGTACATGGATAAACACTGCAAGAAAGGGCCTTAAGATCGTTATTTTGGTCAGGGAACCCTCCTCTCTTTGTCTACCTAAGTAGGTAAGGCCTGGGAATGAGGCTAGACATGCTACTTAGAGTTTGACCAGAATAAAATATTTAGCTAGTCACATTTGTGGCAACATGTGCAAAGCCTCCAACCCTACACATGTTCTCTCATACTCACATTCCCCCTCCCTCCCTTCCCCCCACACACATGCTCACTTGCTCTCAAACACTCAAATGTCCACACAATTTGAAGCACGCAAGTAGATGTTATGGAACAGGCATTTGAGAATTTATCTACCCCCCCATCACCCAACTCACGTGATAAGTACTCCCGCCCTTCCTCATTCTTCAACACTTTCTGCTTACCTGTATTATTGTGAACACAAACTGAAGAGCAAGAAATGACTGACTTTGACTTAGGTTTAAGGTGGCAGGGAAGCCTGTGTTTTCAAGGTCAAGAAACCTGGAATCCAAGCTGATAGAATTCTTTGTCTTTGTAAACTTTTAGCGCACAGCCCGTTTTGGGAGTCTTCATCCGTTCACAGTCCGTAAAATTGGGGATTTTCCCCATTTCCTGTCGGCATTGACATCAGTTTATAGTTAAGACGTGGCCTGGCGGAGCCCCTCATGTGGTGGTCGGAACTTTGAAGATAAGCTTAGATCGACTTAAAAAAAATAATAAGGAGTTTAGTAGAGTGCTGTAGTGTCAGTAGCTGTGAGTAGTGCGAAGTGGCTGCTTGTGAAAGCAAGCTTGTGTCTAGAAGCAGCAGAAAGGCCACAGTGGCCAAGACTGTATTCATTGGGCAGGCCCAGGTCTTGCGATCGTATGCCAAGCCTAGTCGGTGATCGTGGCCCGGTGCTTCGAGTGCTGGGCTGGGCTTTAACTAGAATGCGCAATATATCGTTGGTACTATGTTGCCGTTGACAAGAAAGCTGCAGAGGAGTTGTGTGGGGAACAGAACCGTGAGTTGTTTAGCGACATAAGGGGGAGAGGTGGGGCTAGTAATGCTTGCTTCCACTCGTGAATGAGCCCCTCCCGTAGACAAGCTGTGAATTTTTTGAAATGTGCATTCATTTTGGTGCAGTCAAAGTTGTCCATTCCAAGAGTAGCGACAAACATGAGTCTAGCCTGACTTTGAGAGTAGCTCTGAACAAAAGCTGACATAGATTGGTTTGAGATACATTGGTGGTTAGGACGCTACCTACAGTCAGCATGTAGATGCGTCCATCGAGTGGCAATTTTGGGTTCATGAATATATTAATGAGCTATTAAAACCCTTTTTAAAATTAGGCAAAGCAAGATTTCCCTAAAGCAAACCCTAACCCTGAAATACAACCGGCTTCCTGTTTATGGTGCGATAACACCTGCACCAGGGGTAATTTAGGCAGCGCACACAAAACAGCTGGACCCAGTCCTTGAGTAGTATCACTAGGAGTAACCCTGGTCCTGACTGTAACCCATGTTTACGTTTTCGTTAACCTCCGCCGAAAGACTTCACCGCCACCTTAAGGTCTGACTGTCAGGTCTGGAGCATGTTAAAAATCTGAGCCTCTGCGCCTCGCGCTTTGCGCTCGCCGCACCTCCCCATTGAACATGCCAGCTTGGTATCTGCTTCGGCTGGATCCCTGGCAGCTCAGCCTTAAGTACTCGAATTCGGCCACTGAGTTGCCGAGTGACTTCGGTAGCTTAGTTGGTTAGAGCATGGCAGGCCATTTGCCAGGTCGCGGGTTCGAGTCCCTCCCTGAGTCACTGTCTTTTTTTCCCCTCTTTATTTTCTCTTCTTTATTTTCTCACCTTTCTCTCTGACTTTGACTTAGGTTTAAGGTCTGACTGTCAGGTCTGAAGCATGTTAAAAATCTGAGCTTCTGCGCCTCGCCCCCCCCATCACCCAACTCACGTGATGAGTACTCCCGCCCTTCCTCATTTTTCACAACTTTCTGCTTATCTGTAGTATTATGAACACAAACTGAAGAGCAAAAAATGGGAAAGAAAGCTACCAATTATACGTGCCCATCTTCAAATTAAATTCATCATTCACTACCTTTTCACCATGCACATGCACACACACTAACGCATGCATGCATCCACATGTACATGCAGCGAACACACACACATACTGAGGCATTTGGAGCAGCCCTACTCTGGACAGGCCTTTTCATACAAACCAGGCTTACACAATTGCAGATGTCAAGAATTAAAGCCATCTCTCCATTCAGGCCATACCAAATTGATCTTATGTTTCACGGATCCGGCCGGGTCTTTTTTTCTGAAAATTGAAAAAAAATGTAAAAATGCAATTAATATGTTACGCGTAATCCAATACTCACTAGCCTTGTTCCCAGGCCTTCGCGCGTTCGTCGCTATCATTACGAATTATCGTACTGCTAGCGACGAACGCGCGAAGGCCTGGGAACGAGGCTGAGTACTCACCACGTGGCAAAAATGGAGGATGGCGAGCAGTTTGTATAGCTGAGTTGTATCTAATTAAATTTATGAGAAGTTTGGTCATTTTTATTTTTATTTTTTTACCTGCCTACCGGGTCATGTTTCTGACCTAAGCAATCCGTGAAACATAAAATCAATTTGGTATGGCCTCATTCCAATTCATGTACCAACTAACACTTACAGGCTTGACAGTTTTACATTTACTTGCGTCATGAATCAAATAGAAAATTTTCTTCTGTTGTGTAATAATTATTGTACATAATTATCATTAATGAATAACAGACTTTGTTGCCATGGCGATATGTATACAAGGTGGTGAGTGAATTCAATCTGTAGTGATGTAATGTATTATGGAAATAGTTGCACAATATCATGGGTATAAACACAAAATAATTATATAAAGCAAACAGCAGATATAATTAGCAACGTCGTACAAAGCTCAAAGAGCCATTGTGAAAACACATGCAATGAAGTGTGTGTGTTCATTATTGATGGGAATGACCAACAACACAAATTGTTGCCATGGTGATCATATGTATATACATGTGTTCATTAAATTAATGAGAAGGACCAACCAAAAGAATTTTTTGTCATGGTGATCTGCACCAGGTGTGGGTAGGTTCAAACAGTGCTGTTTAAGTTAATCATTAAGTTAACCATTTTTAGTAACCTTCAAACAAAATTAGTTAACTAAACTACCGTATAGCCGGAAATATTGGTGGTCTTTAAATTTGGCGGTTTGGCCCCAAACGAAAATATTGGCGGGATTTAAATTTGGCGGTGGCGCCCCGCATCGTATTACATCATCATAACATTGCGCACGCGTTTGTCAGGGAGGAAGTTCACCCGGTTTGAAACGGTTACGTCATCCTATTATAATAGGCTACTACGACAAAGATGTTCATAACATTTTGTAAGACCAGAGATAAAAAAAAAAAAAGGAATGCATTCCCTGGCCCTAGCCCTAACCCTAACTAGCCTCGTTCCCAGGCCTTCGCGCATTCGTCGCTTGCAGTACGAAACAATTCAGGCCTGGTCCATTTCATCACGTGTGCGTGGCGCAGAAGTAATTTTACGTCACACCAGCAAATATCGCCGTGTTGCAGAGATAACCACAAATGGAGTTGGAAGAACCTGAAACAGGTCACCCGCGTACGGTAGACTACAATAGTAAACTCGAACTAAAGAAGACGAGGAGCCGAAATTTAGGTTCGACCTAGTCACACGATGTGGCCAAGGTATAGACGTCTACTATCTAGCTGAACATGGCAGCTTGTGCTCTTTCGCTGCCGAGACTTTTAGCGCTTAGGTAAAAAGTTCGCACACGAACCATTACTGTGATCTCTGGCAGTGGGGGCCGCTAATCAATCAGAATGGTCGTGACGTAAGCTACAGCACGCATCACGTGGTGAAATGGACCAGACCTTCTGCGCGAATTTGTATTCCAAGCGACAAACGCGCAAGGCCTGGGAACGAGGCTAATGAGCCGCTTCAGACGGCCACCATGCTGTATGGTGTATAAATGTATTTAACCTACGGCAGCGCGACGGAACATCCAATAAGGTCGCGACGGATTACAAGTAGTTATTAAAGTGACGTAACCGGAAACCGTTTCAAACAGGGTGAACTTAGACGTACTTGAACAATGCCGTGAGTTCGCAAATTTACAAGAAATATAACTGGCCGCGTGCTAGCTTCGAGCTAGCTATATCGCGTAAAGGGGCGCCGGGCGGGGCCAAGAGCGCTACTGCATGCATTACGTCATTACGCGTGCGTTGCGAGCAAAAATAATATTGGCGGATTTTAATTTGGCGGTTTCAACCCCGACCGCCAAACCGCCAAATTTAATTCCCCGTCAAATTTTCCGGCTAAACGGTATAACCAACTACTAGGAAAGCACATCTTGACTTACTATAACCGTAACCAAATTTAATAGGCAACAGAAATTTTAGTATTAGTTCTAGTTTTAGTTTTAGTGATGAAGCTCAAAGTTTAGCAGCCATGCTTCTATGTACTGTGTCTTATGATGTGTTTCCTGGCTGCCAGACGGAATCTGAAGATATCACAGATGTCCCATTCCTTCTTCTCCATGATGACAAGCAGTAACCCCTCCAGTAGTCAACTTTGTATTGTGCTGTGTTAACTTAATTGTGTACTATAACTATAATCATAACTAAAACCAAACCTTCGTATTCCAGAACTATAACTGAACTAAAAACTAAAATATTTTCAGAATCAAAAAAGTAACTACAACTACACTTAGAGCATAAACCCTTTACTAAAATACTAAAACAACACTGGGTTCAAAATACTTGAATGCTAGTGTAACTGTCACAGACATACAAGAATCCATCTTGGTCAATGGTAATCCCAAGTGGGTTACTCAGTTTTCCTCCACTGCCCTCCATGCCAAATGAGGTGATAAATTCACCAGATGTGTAGAATACTGATACACGGTGGTTCCCCCACTCAACAACATAGACATAGTCATGGTCTACACAGATACCCCATGGTTCAGATAGTTCACCTGGTCCATTGCCATACCTCCCAAATGTTCTCAGAAATGTTCCATTCTGTGAAAACACCTGGACACGATGATTGTCACTGTCTGCCACATACACATCACCAGCAGGGTCAAAGGTCACATCATAGGGATATCTGAACTCACCCTCATCACTTCCTGTGTTACCAAAACAGCTGATGAATTTCAGATTAGTGTCAAACACTTGTATCCTGTGATTGTTTCTGTCACAGACAGAGAGCTTGTTATCTTTGAGTGCAACGCCCCTGGACCAATCAAACTGTCCTGTCCTTCCACCCTTACCACCAACTGACTTTACTAATTTTCCATCAGAGTTAAACTTGGACAACCTATGTGACTCCACATCAGTTACATAAATGTTATCATCCTCATCAACAGCAACTCCCTGTGGGTTCAGCTTGTACCTCCGGATGCCTGATCTAACAGATGTAGTGTCAATGCTCCTGATCCTCTCACCATCTCTGCTAATGAAGGAGATTTTGTAATTTCCTTCACTAACAACAAACTTTCCACTGCCAGTGGTGGCTATCATATACGGAAAATCAAGTCCTGTAATGACTCGGACTGGCTTGCCCAGTAGATGAGGAGCTTGCCTGACATACACTAGGAATGGGCTACCCTGCACTGGTTCATCATTCACTGTCACATTCAACACGTGTCGTCCTCGTATGTTTGGCTGGTATGAAACCTCATATGTGTCTGGGGTCTTGTGTGCTACACTGGTGAGAATAATGGAGTCGTCCACATTGGACCTCAGCTCTGCAGTGACCTGTTGTTCTGTGGTGCAGGGATCCCCAGCTGTGTCAACCAGGTGGACCTCAAAGTGTGCTGGTTGTCCCGTCTCGGCCAGCTGCAAGCCCCGCCCAGTTACTGTAGACTTCTGGAGGTCAGGCTGTGGGTGAAAGGTCATTTTCATAAGATGTTGCACAAAAGCAATGTTTATTTTATTCATTGTGAGGCTCCATTGAGATACAGGGTACATGCTCAGGAAGTGAATATGAACATGTCAACATAGTCGAACAATTATTCATAACTCCCTTCCTGTGTACCCTACAATCAACAATCACTACTTATTACTGTACAAATACTGAATTTTCAGAATGGGTACTTCTTTCATAATCTAAATACCGGTAAGGAATGTTTTAGACTCAAGAATATTAATGATGCTACAAATTACATTAGATGTTGACATGTTCATATTCACTTCCTGTGCATGTACCCTGTATACAAACACTTGTAGAAACAATGACTTCTGATGATCATTTTACGCTGACTGCAAAATTTACATTGTTTCTTAGATATTTCAGGTAAGTGAATTATTTCGAGATGGGGTAATCTATCTTCCATTCCAGTTATGTCCTGATTTAATCCTTATTTTTTCTCTACAGCTTCTGAATAAGACTATTGCAATGGCGGTGCATAATTAAAGCCTGACCAAATTCCAAGGACTGGGCCACTGTCAACAGCAAGGCTGACCACACTGCTGCTGTACCTAGGACTACTAACATATTCTGTGCCCTCTCTGCTGCAGCTACACAGAAGTTTGCCTCACCAAGCAGACACTACTTCATAATTACAGTTTGTAGCATACGAAAGAAATCAGCACAATGTCAGGACAATCTCAAGTTTTGACTATGACTCAAGATTTACTGAGAAAATGAGTAGTGAGGAAATGCAGATTTAGTAATTAACTCGACACACATTGTACACAACAGTCTACCTGCGATGCAGCAGACTTCTTCTCTCTAAGGTCTGCTATCAGTTGTTGGAGGTGCTCCATTTGTCGGTGGATGGCCCCCAGCTGTCTCTCCCTCTCCTGCTTCTCACCCTCAACCTCCACTAACTTGGCCCTCAGCTCTGAGGTCTCCACCATCAGTCTATTTACCTGCTCTTCCTTCTCCTCTGATGGGTACTTGTCCACTGTCTGCAACTGAGCCTGCAGTGTCTGCAGCTCTCCTGAGAGCTCTGCAATCTCCCTGTCCTTGTCAGCAATAGCTTGCTTCAGAGCCTCCCCTTCAGACCCTGCTATCACATTAGACTCCTCTTCCTCCACAGCTGACAGTTGATCCTAAGGGAGATGTGTCCACTGTAAATATCTCATTGTCTAATATTACATAAAATGCTATGTTGCCATGGCAATAATGCACAAATCCTGATGAATGTCCAGTTGCTGTAGAAATGTAATCAGGATCAGCATGTTAAAACTAGAAAGTGCAACAATTGTCCATTGTCTGAACATTTATGTGACTAGAATATCCAAAGCCAGGCTAAATAATCTATCTACGATTTGCATTCTGCTGCGTGGTATGTAGATAGCAGTGAAAGTGTTAGTGCTAGCAAGAACGTTATTATCATCAAGTGAGCTGCTTAGAGGTGACCTCAGAGGGCATATTTTGTGGTAGGGGGAAAATTAAGTCTGGTTGCCATGAAAGCAGAATCACCATGCCAAAGCAAAAATCACAATTAAAAAATCAAAGTACCTTAATTTCTCTGAGAAGAGCCTCATTGGAGCTAGCAGCAGCAGTGGACTGTATCAGTGACATCTCAACGAGCTTCCTCTGCCAATTCACACTCTCCTTCAACTCTTCCCTTGCCCTTTCCAGTTCCTGTACTCTGGCTGACTTCTCTGTCAGTTCCACAGTCACCCTCTGTAGTTCCTCCCTTAAACTGCAGGCCTCTACCCTCGCACACCCCAGCTCCTTCTCCACCTCCCACAACTGTTCCTGCAACTGCCTCACTTCTGCATCTTTGTGCATCAAGACTTCTCTCAGCTCTTCCCTCTCCCTCATCCCTTCCTCACTCCCCCTCAGCTGACCCTGCAACTGCTGCAGAAAGTTCAACTCCCTCTTCCTCAACTGTAACTGCCTCCCCATCTCCTTCTTTCTCTCCAGCAACACCTTCACCCTCGCATGAGTACTGGCAGCTTCATGTCTGGCATAAATCCTCTTATTTGTGATATCCCCTCTCAACTTTCTCGCCTGCTCCAGGGAGTGAGTGACTTCATTCAGTCGTTGGTCGTAGGTCTCCACCTCTTGGTGTAGCTGCTGTGCATGACTGAGTAGCTGAGAATGGAGGGAGGATACTTTCTGTAGAGAAGAGAGAGACAGATGGTAAAGGTACTGAAGGGCGAAGGTGACATACACAGGTGACACTGCAATAAAACGACAAAGAGCTTTGGTTGCTTCAACTGTTACTCAACGGTACCACCATTCATTTATCGGGTGGAACTCAGTTACACATGATAGTCCTGTTAGGTATGTAACGAACTGGACAATGAAACATGATGTATTGTCTTGAAATATCTGTCTTGTATTATCTGTCTTGTAATATCTGTACATGGTTAGTCACACCTGATTTTATGGTCTAGCCCTGATTTTATATCGGCCCTGACTTTGTACCTGGCTATAAAAGAGTGAGTCTGTATGCACAAGTTGTCCTGGCACATGCAAATACTATCATTTTTGCCATTCTTCTGGTTGAAGCCGCTGACTCGCCCCGCAGCCGCGCCGAACATTACATTGGTGTCAGGAGTGGGATATGGCTGAAGAAGATACTACTCCGCCTACTCCGCATGAAGGAGCTACTCCAGTTCGTGGCTCAGACGTTACGCGGTTGGTCAGGATGAGTTTGCGTCCACCGACAAGATTTGCTACTGGCGCTGATTTTACGTTGTGGCTCACCAGATTTGAAATGTACACACAGCAGGCAGACATTGCCGAACCCCAGCGGGTGAAAGAGCTCCTTTCCCTCCTTGAGGACGAGCCTTTTCGTGTCGTCTCCCAACACGGGCTACTGGAGACGGGTGACTATCGTGCAGTGACCGGGTGCTTGCGACAGCACTATGCGCCAGACGGAAACGAATTGGAGTGGCAGTACAAGCTACAGACCAGAACTCAGAGGCCGGGAGAACAGCTGGCCGACTTTGCAGGAGCTCTGCGCGTGCTCGCTGACAAGGCCTATCCTACTTGGTCCGTTGAACAGCGGCAGGAAATTCTACGAGGGCAATTTATCCAAGGAATTCGTTCCTCATCAGTGCAGCTTTGGTTGATGCGAGAGATGCCTAGAACCATCGACGAAGCCCTGCGCATTGCAAATCAACAGGAGACAGTAGAGATAGCTCAGAAGCGGCTCCACAAAGAAAAGCACCTTACCTCAGAGGCCTTAGCCCTGGAGACTGACGTGGAAAGGCTTCAAATGGGTGTCGCCACTCAACCGTCAACGAACACAACCCGGCATGGCAGAAACTCTGAGATCGAGGAACTAACCACTCAAGTGAGGTACCTCACTAAAGAGGTAGCACAACTACGTGGAGAGAGAGCTGACCGGAGACAACGTGGACCAGTCTGTTGGGGGTGCAGGGAACGAGGCCATCTCAGACGGAATTGCCCAAAGCAGGGAAAGCAACAAGATCGTAAGCAGCCTTTAAACTAGGCTCAGCCGGCGGCGCGGGTCGACCGTCGGCTGCAATTTTTAAGACCCAAACCTCTCTGTCTAACAATGCTCCAAATTCAGCTCTGGTGGTGGTAGGGAAATTGGGAGACCGCTGCACAAGAATGCTCATTGACACTGGCTCAGCTGTCTCCTTGGTTCGTGAAGATGTCTGGAGGGAAGCTACAGAGCTTCCTGTCGATCTACTGACTCCTCCAGTCCGACCAATAGTAGCTGCTAATGGTGGAGAGTTGGACCTCCTAGGACAGGACGAGCTCCAGCTACAAGTGGGAAATTTACAGGTCCAGTTCCCAGTCTTCATTGCCAGGGAATTAACTCAAGAATGCCTCCTGGGGGCAGATTTTCTGAAACAACACGACTGTGTAATCAATATGAGAGAACGGACTTTGGTGGCTGGAGGAAAACAGGTTGTGTGCCAACCCAACCAATTTCCTGAACTTATGTCCGTGTGCCATGTTTCTTTTTCTGCAGATGCTGTAATCCCAGGGCACTGCCAGATGCATGTTCCAGTTTCTCACTCTCAGCAGGAGAGGGGTTCAGGTGTTCTGGAACCTGCTGTCAGCTTCATGGAACAGCAAGGTCTCATCATTGCCCGCTCTGTCTGCTCCATGGAAAAGGGAAGCAGTATCATCCGGGTACTCAATCCATCCCCAGCTCCAGTGGCAGTCTACTCCAATCAAAAGGTTGGAATCCTCCATCCCTTGTCGGAAGCTGAGGGAGTCTGTGCCCTCAAAGAGTTGGACAGAGGCAGCATGGAAAACAGAAAAGACCCAGGCACCTTGGAGAAAGCAGTAAAGCTGATGACATCCCGGGCCAAGGACCTGTCTAGTGTGGACATAGAGCACCTCCAGTCCCTCCTGTTTGAATTTGGAGGAGTGATATCTTTAGGAGATGACGACCTTGGGTGTACAGATGTTGTAAAACATCGGATTGACACTGGAGATGCTGCTCCAATCCGACAACGAGCCAGGAAACTTCCTTTCAACCAAAGAGGCGAAATGCAACACCTTGTTGGACAAATGCTGTCCAGGAACATCATTGAACCAGCTCAAGGCCCCTGGTCGTCACCCGTCGTATTGGTAAAGAAGAAGGATGGATCAACTCGATTCTGTGTTGATTTCCGTAAGGTGAACCTGGTGACAAAGAAAGATGCCCAGCCCCTGCCGAGAATAGATGACACCCTTGATACCCTTGGTACAGCGCAGTGGTTTTCAACGCTTGATCTCGCCAGTGGATATTGGCAGGTGGAGGTTGAACCAGCTGACCGGGAGAAAACCGCCTTTGCCACTGCACATGGGCTGTATCAGTTCCGTGTCATGCCATTTGGGCTTTGTAATGCCCCTGGAACATTCCAACGACTAATGGAGCATGTCCTGGCGGGGTTACACTGGACGTCGTGTCTGGTTTATTTAGATGACATCATCATCTTCAGTCAGACCATTTCAGAACACCTACAGAAGCTACGAGAAGTATTGGCTAGACTTCAGAAAGCAGGCCTAAAAATCAAACCAAACAAGTGCTTTCTGCTGCAACAAAGTGTCCACTACCTTGGCCATGTGGTGTCAGCAAAAGGAGTAGAAACAGATCCAAAGAAAGTAAGCTGTGTCCAGGAATGGCCAATTCCTACAGATGTCAAGGAGCTCCAGCAATTTCTAGGATTAGCCTCCTACTATAGGCGGTTTGTCAAGAATTTTGCTCACAAGGCCAGGCCACTATACCGGCTCACAGAGAAGGGAAGAAGCTGGAACTGGACCCATGAATGTGGTGAGGCTTTTGTCACACTGAAACGTGCCCTAATCTCTGCCCCTATACTGGCTTTCCCCGATTTTAACCATGATTTCATCTTGGATACAGATGCCAGCACAGATGGTCTGGGGGCTGTTCTCTCTCAGCAGTCTGCGGAGGGGGAGAAGGTGATTGCTTATGCCAGCCGAACCCTCACTAAAGCAGAACGTCAGTACTGCACTACCAGGAAAGAGATGTTGGCTCTGGTCTGGGGTATACGTCAATTTCGCCCCTACCTATATGGACAAGCATTCCAGGCCAGAACCGATCACAATTCATTGAGATGGTTGCATAACTTCCGTGAGCCAGAAGGGCAAGTGGCAAGGTGGCTAGCAATTTTGTCAGAGTATAACTTTCAGGTCATCCATCGCCCAGGTGTGCAGCACAAAAATGCTGATGCTCTTTCTCGCAGCCCCTGCAAGCAATGTGGTAATGCACAAGAAGTGGCAGCCAATGTTGCTGCAACACAGTCCTCAATGTTACCTCAGTGGTCCAGAGAGGAGATTTGCGCAATGCAACAACAGAATCCTGACATTCAGCAAGCTGCCCAGTAGTTGCACTCAAACTCTATCCCACTGACAATTCCACAAGGAAGCACATACCTCAGAACCTTGTGGCACCAAAGGGCCTATCTCACTCTGCGTGATGGCATTCTATACCGACATTGGAAAGATGTTCCAGGAGGTGGAACCCAACCCCGGCTACAGCTCCTTCTCCCACCACATATAGTGCCGGAGGTGCTTCAAGGACTTCACAGTTCTCCGACTGGTGGACATCTGGGCATTAGCAAGACATTAGAGAAAGCTCGTGCAAGGTTCTATTGGCCCCGCCAAAGATATGATGTCAGAGATTGGTGCAACCATTGTGAGATATGCAGCTCCAGGAAATCGCCAATACCCAAGTCTTGTGCACCACTTCAGCTTCAGTTAGCTGAGCAGCCAATGCAGCGGGTGGCGATGGATATACTGGGTCCTCTTCCGGAAACTGACCGTGGCAATAAGTACATCTTGGTGATTGGGGATTACTTCACTAAATGGAAAGAGGCCCATGCCATGCCTAATATGGAGGCAATCACAGTAGCAAGAATATTTGTCAATGAGTTTATCTGCCGGTTTGGGGCCCCTGAGCAGCTGCATACAGATCAAGGAAGGAACTTTGAATCAGCATTACTCAAAGAGATTTGCAAGTTGCTGGGAATCACCAAGACTCGGACCACGCCCTATCACCCTCAGTCAGACGGGATGATTGAGAGGTTCAATCGTACCATTCTCAACATGCTGAGTACGGTTGTCCTGGATGATGAACACAACTGGGACTTACATCTCCCCACACTGATGATGGCATACCGCACCAGTCGTCATGAGACAACAGGAGCTACTCCTTTCAGCCTTGTTTATGGTCGAGAAGCAAAATTACCTGAAGACATTTTGTTTAATTTACCCTCTGTGGAAGTGACTAATAGCCATGGCTATAAGTAAGCTCTAAAAGAGCATATTCAACATGCATATCAAAGAGTAAGAGACCACTCGGCGGTTGAACAAAAGAAACAGAAAGCAAACTATGACCGATTCACCCAGGAGAATACATTTCAGAATGGTAGCCTGGTTTGGCTACACTGTCCGGCTGTTCCCCGAGGAAAAAGTCGAAAGTTTCATCGCCCTTGGCAAGGCCCATTCAAAGTTGTCAAGAAGATTGGGAGTGTGGTATACCGCATCCAACATGTGCAAAACCCGAGGAAACGAGTTGTTGTACATGCCAACAGACTCAAGAGATACCACTGTCAGAGAGAGGATGAACACTCTCAAGAGGACTGGGTCATTCTGCCGAGTATGGAAGAGCAAGTCGATGAAACAGTTTCTCCATTACAAACTGCCCAGGAGGACATACCAACCGAGCAGGCAATGGGTGAATCGGAAGAGCCACAGAGCCCTAGTTCACCGGCTTTGAGACGATCCACAAGATTAAGGAGGCCTCCAGAAAGGTACGGAACAGTTGTCAGCTTCAGAGATTCTGACTCCGAGTTGGAGAACTAAGTGTGAGGACACACTTCTTTTCAGAGGGGAATAATGTAACGAACTGGACATTGAAACATGATGTATTGTCTTGAAATATCTGTCTTGTATTATCTGTCTTGTAATATCTGTACATGGTTAGTCACACCTGATTTTATGGTCTAGCCCTGATTTTATATCGGCCCTGACTTTGTACCTGGCTATAAAAGAGTGAGTCTGTATGCACAAGTTGTCCTGGCACATGCAAATACTATCATTTTTGCCATTCTTCTGGTTGAAGCCGCTGACTCGCCCCGCAGCCGCGCCGAACATTACAGGTAGGACAACCTTGGACAACGAAATCAGATGGTTAAATGGGTAAAGTCAAATTCTACACAAGATTGCCAAACATTTGCACCAAACTGCTCCCTCTACCTAGGAATGTCAAAAAAAAAAACAATTTCAGATAAAATTTGCGCCCTCTCCGAGACTCCACCCACATTCTGACCATATTATCAACACATAACTGAGGCAACCAACTTGACAATATAACGATACCTCTTTCACGACAGGAAACTGCTGTAGTTCTTTCCTCTCAACAGCAGATGGCACAGCCACTCCTGCACAAAGAATTGAAAAACCATATAAATATGGCTAGTGCACTAAAACGTACACTTCAGTGTGGTCTGGACACCTGCAATTGATGAAAAATGCTGTGTTACAGTTCTATTTGTTGCTCTCCTTTGGTAGCCAGAGCATAATTGCACTTTTGTTAGAACTCAAACTATATTCATACATGCATTGTTAGATGGACTCGAGTAATATTCATAAGCTATTATTAGAGTTAAACTCTGGGCAGTATTCATGTGGTATTGGAACCATAAGGTGGATCAGATAAGCTTAACTAGAATTGAGGCAAATTGAATAGTTTCCTGTTACCAACTAAAAATTGGAAAACTTGAAAAGTTGATGACAGATAACCTTCTCCCATTTACACAGAAGCCAACTGAAAAGCCAACGACAGCACAATCGAGGCAGTCCATCTTGGGTTAAATTAACCTCTGACCTTTAACAGAGCATTTTGTGTAGGACTGACTCACCATACTTCACTGCTACTTTCTGAGCAAGGACTCCCATATTTATCCCAACCAGAGCCCTAACAACTGCAGACCATGAAGCATCTGTAGTCTGCCTCAACCATGTCATCAGCATCTCAGTTTTGCAGTCATCAGTTTTCTCCCTGTGGTCTGCCCTGATCTTCATCAGCTCTGAGGGAGAGATGTCCAGGTAGATCCCCAGCTGGAACCAACTGATGACATCATGCAACTCAGTCATGAGATCCTTTATGGTCACCGCAGCTGAAGTAAGGAAGTGATCACATCAGACATGCCAGTATTCATACACAGCAGTTGTAGTAAGGTCTTACTAGTGTGTCTATGAAAACTTGGCACATGTTGGCATTTTAAAGTTGTGAGAGTTTACTATTAGAGTACCCTGTTGGATACCAACTACGTACCCACATTGCTCACATTCCATCAATTTTAGTAGCTAGGCTGGCTGTACCACACACCATACCCAGACATGTGTCTTTACACACCTTGACTGGGAGTCTTGTTGAGACCAGTCCTGTATCCCCGAAAGAGGGACGAGTAGTCGAACATCTCACTCTCCTTGAAGACAGCCATGCAAGCAGAGTGGTTATCCAGATTCACCTCCATCACTCGGGCATTCTTCACCACTGCATCAGGGGACACCAGAAACAGTTGAAGCTTGACACTGGTGGGAAGTTTCGGGAATAGGGACCCCAGCTGTTGTTGGACAGTGTCTCTGTGGTGGAGGAACTTCCTCAGGTTGTACTCTGAGGAGAAGGAGACTGGAAACAGTGGCGCTTGCTCACAGCAGACATTGCCAACTCGAGAGACTCCATGAGTCTTCACCACCTCTTCCAGGGTGGCTCGAATAGAGTGGAGAGGAAGGCTGAGGTTGGGGTAGCGGCAGCTGAGGGTTGGTTCTCCTTCACTGGACCACTCAACTTGAGCAGGCTGGCCATTGACAGTGACTGGTGTCCTCAGCAGAAAAAAGCTGCTGTAGTACACAGTGTGAGGGGTGAGGCAAAGCTTGCTTGGGACAATCTCGGTACGAGATGGAGGCTTCCCACAGGACATGGCTGGTTTGTATAAACAGTACAGTCTACAAATGATGACAGTTGCAGTGAGCACTTTGAAAGAGACAACCTGGACCTGTATAAATGAGATATAGCATTCGGGATACTATTAATGTTAGGGTACAAAGATATAGCTCCAGATCATTGGTCCTACATGAGAGACAGCAGAGTACATGTAGATGCAAGGATACAGCAAGAGCCAGAAGTAGCTAGTTACTTTGAAATGCATGTAAGAGGTTGCTACATTGTGGAGGTATATTATCATGCGGACCAGCAAGAAGATGGCTCTAAAAGACAACATCTGGTGAAGTGAGCCAGAACAGAAACTGATTCCTATAAAGTCCTTCTTCGTATCGAACATAGTATAGTTGAGAAATGCTTTGGTATTGGTCTTCATTCTTGAGGTGCTTGGATGAAGAACAAGCCCACTATAAACCCTTCAGTCACTGTCAATATTATGCAGGTGTAAGCTTTGGAGATGGAAACACATGTTTTTGCAAGGGGAAACTCCTGACCCTAGTGATATCTGTTTGGGGAACAGACATCACTAGGGAAAGGTGTTTGGGGGCACACATTTCCCGGGGGAACACATATCACCGTAACACCGTCACAGCTCCTCGATAATGTAACGTTTCGAAACTAGCTCTTTCTCACTATGAAGACTAAAACGGCTGGGTGCGAGGTTTATCCACGCTAACATTTGGTCTGGCTAGCAAGGGTAGTCTACAAAGGTAACTCACCTGACATTACCTGTTGCTGCGTGGTATTTCCGGTAACAATGAAGCTCATGCAGCTCCACCCACATTGTATAAACAACGTGGCTAGTGTTTCTAGACGGTGGAGCAGGCCTGATAGTCTCGCAGGCCAGCCTGGGGCTCGTATCGTCACTAGAACCGCGTCTCTTTTTATGGTTTGGGCCATCACAGTACACGTACAAATTATTATTATTTATATTCGTCTTTGCGTGAGGCCCTTGCCATAATTTAACAACGGCGGCGGAAGACATTTGAGATTGGGGGGGCGAACGATTTGTGTGCGTGCGTAAGCACGCACATGCTAGGGGGGTCTGGGGGTATGGTCCCCCAGGAAAATTTTTGCAAATTAGATGCTCTGAGATTGCTTCTCAGGACACTTTTGGCCCAAACCGGCACTACAGTTACTGTATCATTGTTATCTGTGCGTCTTCGCATGCCGAGTATGACTCTAGTTCGTATAGACGTCCACATGCCATGCAGTGGCCGTTGCTGAAGAATCCAAACTTCTGAGTTTCTAGTGTTGAGTACTATAGAGCGATGTTATTAGCAGTATATGCGATATCGATTAAAACACCCACAGGTAAGCGTTTATATAGCTGTTTTAACTTATGTAGCAATGGTATTTTGTCCGATTCAACACATATTAGAAGCATTATAAGTATATCACTCATTTCGTGAAGATCGCCATAAAAGCTCCTATCTCGTTGTGCACCAGAATGGCGGCTGTTTTCTGATTTCCTTCGTAATCTCGAACGTAATGACGTCACGTGCAATCGCTCTATAAGCGTACTGAGCTTGGGGCGGGGCCACAACGTAGCGAGACTCGACACTCATGCGCCGGGATCTCTGCGACATGCTGCGAGACTCGAGACTAGTTGGCCTGGACAATGGTTACGCTATCTAGTTGCAGTGGTGTCAATTTGTGAGTATACGGTATCTAATAAAGGGGGCTTGTCGTGTCACTGTCATGACTGTGGGCGATTGTGGGCGCTATGCCCCCACGCCTTACATTTTGTGGGGGCAACTGCCCCCACTGCCCCCACCGCCCCCCCGGTTCCGCCGCCTATGTAATTATGATTTAATTGGAATAGTTGAACCCGTAAGGGCCATCACAGTACATGTACATGGCAGATTTTTAAGTGACATACGACTGATATGATAAATAAATAAATACAGCTACCATGACATGTAGTTTATTATAGGGTCAGTTCACTGAGAGAGAAAGAGAGGAGGGGGCACCGGTACCCAGGTAATCAGGGGGAGTAAGAGCTAGTTAACCCAACCTAACAACACCTTACGCCTCTGCCACCACGTCACCATCTCTTTCATTATGCACCTGTCTATGTCATCCATCACCTCCCTATTCACATCTACCCTTCTCCCTAGCAGTAAACTCACTCGACTGTCATCATCACCTTCTTCATATCCCTTCACCCACTCCTCTGCCCCCACAATTCCCTTGATCCTTTCCAGAAGCCGACATCTATCCTGGTCAAACTCCTCACACTCCAATACAAAATGCTTAACATCTTCCACCTTCCCTCCATTACACAGCACACACCCGTCCTCTTCCACCATCCCACATCTCTTTTTATCTTCAAACAACCCTGCAGACCCTGACCTCAACCGGAACCTCAACCGTACTGCCACATGTCCCTCCCATGAACCTACGTATTTCTCCGGCCCATACTCTTCTTTAACCTTCTTATACCATTTCAAGCTACTTATTATTATTATTGTTGGGGAATGTAGATTTAGCTGTCACTGCAAAAACTAAATTGTGTGGCTACTGCAGCTTCAAGGTCCACTGAACCGTTGAGTTAAAGGAATTCTAAATACTATCCATCATCCCCTTCACAATTTCATCAAGCTTCAATGAGCTAGCACAGACCATTGCCACTTGTCTACTAAGCCAACGTCTAGTTCGTATGCATCCATCTGCTATATAGCTGCTACTAGCCTGTTCATCTGCTGGATATTATCCAGCTCTGAATCGCAGAGCTAACAGCCAGAAGATGGATGCATAGCTGGCAAGTTGATTTAGCTAACAGACAACTGTCTGTGCTCAAGTTCTTTCCTATCTTAATGAATTGTAAGGGTATAATTGATCGCAATTGTGCTTATGAATTCTTTTCATAGTAGTCACCAGTTTAATTAACCCTGAAACTGGAGTAACCAATCGATGATTTTTACTTGGTGCATGCTTTTGCAGTGTGTACAGAAGGTACGTTTAGCTAGCTATAGTTATATACTGCTTGAAGAGCTACTGTAATTCACTCCCCTTTAGCCATTGATCATTGAGGATAGCTAAGGTTAGCCTCGTTCCCAGGCTCATGCGCCAACGCACGAGCCAGGGAACAAGGCTAAGCTAAGGTGTTCACTCTACATCTAGCCGCATAGCTACCAGGTTGTTCTCCTACATACAAACGGGTACGACGCTACTATACATCAGGAATGCCCAGAAACAGTTGCAACCACTGCATGCATACTTCCAGTCAATTCCACTCAACAGGGAACAAAACTTCTCAAGTACATATCATATAGTTATTGTGTGTGAGATAAGTGCATTGCATGCGGTGACTTGTTAGTAAACCTTTGAGGCAATGAAAACACAACCAAACTAGCCTCGTTCCCAGGCTGCTGGCAGCTTTCTGTCGCTTGCAGTACCATGCATACTGCAAGCGACAAAAAGCTGGTTGTAGCCTGAACGAGGCTAAGACCAAACCGATTTCAGCAAGTACTGCTTCCAAAATATGGCAGAAATGCTGTAATTTGTCACCAGAAAAATGGGAATAGTCTTCCAAATTCCAATGTCATTATACTGCCAAGAATCAGAAATCATCGGTCGTAACATACTACTAACATTATACAAACTTAACAAATTAATATATGTTGATTTTCGACACAAAATAGAGGTAGTGTAAATGCATTCCACTATACACGATATTTTACTGCACAATCATAATGTACAGTCTACATGACATGGTAATGATCTCAGTCCACTCTCTCCAGCAGCACAGCAATACCCTGACCACCACCAATGCATGCGGACCCAATGGAGTAGCGCACGTTCCTCCGCCTCATCTCATGGACGAGGTGTGCAGTGATCCTAGACCCAGGGACAGCCAGGGGGTGGCCCAGTGCTATAGCTCCCAATTGGTCCTCTCGTGATCCAGTCCCAACTCTTTCTCGACAGAGAGAAACTGGGAAGCAAAGGCTGCACACAAACAACCATTATTGTGTGTGGTATAAGCAAGACTGTTTAGAAGCAGAGAAAATCTGTCTTATTGCTTGTTTGTGACTGTGCCATTAGTTTCATAAGATCTTGCAACTGGCTTTTGTGCATGCACTCCAAATGTCAGCATCCAACTTCCGGAGGGCAAGCACACAGTCAAGAGTAGCTGTACAGTGGACCGTTCATCCAGCGTTTTTATCTTTCAACACTAATGGTAAGCACTCAACGTAGCACTTACTAGCCTGTATTCTGCACACAGCTGCACGAAACACAGACCCTGACTATTGCCTTCCAGAAGTGAAGCCACACCCCATGAAAATTATCTTTAGTTTCGGAAGACCTTGTAGTCAGCATTTGTGCATGCACCATCAGCCACTACAAAATCTAAAATCGTACAAGTATAGGTTAAAGCCTATATGTGATTGGTCCATTTCTCAACCGTTGTTCAATATTTAATGTTCTGTGTCTACGTGTTGTAAGATTACATGAAATCACTAAACACCAAGATATCACACTTTATACAAGTCATGTAAGTTAACAAGACGACAAGCCATGTCTGAAAATTGATGTTTTTTCGGACGGCCATTTTATCGCTTCTAGCGCCAACAGGAAACAATGCGCGGGCGTCATTTTTGGTACACCAGGTACCACGTACCTCAGCTACAGTCTTGTGGTATCGCCGAATGTTTACGCAGTTTTCCCTCCGCGTTTGAGTGTCCGAATATACCTGTCGTCCGATGATTGCTAACTTACTCTACCTAGCTAGCTCCACTAGCTCGATATCTCCCAGATGCATGTTGTTCTTCAATAGACTCCGAATGGCATAAACCCCAGCCACACTTTATAGCCTGTTTTGTTACGTACTATGATAACCCATGTCAGTTAGTTAGCTGTAGCAGATATTCACACAGATACAGGACGTTTCGGTCCATGAACCTTCATCAGCTGTAATGATCTTAGCACGTACAGAACAGGAAATAAATAGTGATGGATAATTAGATGATGATGATCAGTAATGTAATGTTTTTTATGAAGCACACTACATAAAAAATTTCAAATCTGAGACTCGAGTTTCTGACAGCTCAATGTAGAGTCAGCACTGCACAAGAAGGCCGCAAAATCTCTTGGGAGAGCCAGAAACAAGATGAGTAACAAGTTTACTCCAAAATGTGATTGATTACATCATTTGTTGGAGCTTTCAAATATCAGAGCATATGACACAAATGTCACTCAAAAGCTGAGAACCTCGATGTACATGTGGGCAGTCTGTGCATGTGACTGTGTTGCCTTGGAATGAAACAATAGAGATGTATGCAGGCATTGCATAATTTTCTGACTGTTCTTTAGCAATTTATTGGTGTACCTAACATGCTTCTGTGGTATATACTGTACAGCAATGGGAATGACCAACACAAACTGTTGCCATGGTGATCATGTGTACATGTGTTCATTAAATTAATGAGAAACACCAAAAAAGAATTCTTTGACATGGTGATCTGCACCAGGTGTAGGTAGGTTTAAAATACTAGAATGCCTTTGTAAATATCACAGACATACAAGAATCCATCTTGGTATATGTGTTAACAATGACCAGCAACAGGATTTGTTGCCATGGTGATCTGCAGAAGTGTGGTTGCCTTCAAAATACTTCAATACGATTGTTCAAATTCATGTACCAATACTTGCTGGCTTGACAAATTCACTCATTGTGAATCAAACATGGAATTCATGTTCTGTTGTATAATAATTACTGTGACCACCATTATTACTATTTGTTGCTATGTAGAGGTGGATATTCAATTTGTAGTGATGTATTGTGAAAAATGGTTGCAGGTGTAAACAATATGTGCTTCCTACATAAAGCAAACAGTAGATCTAATGTTGTACTGTACACAAAAGCACAAGGAGCCAGTGTAAACACAATGATACATGTTTGCATATGTATATGTCTTAAAAATGACCAGTAACAGGATTTGTTGCCATGGTGATCTGCAGAAGTGTGGTTGCGTTCAAAATACTTGAATGCGATCATTATAACTGTCACAGACATACAGGAATCCATCCTGGTCAATGGTGATCCCACGTGGGTTACTCAGTTCTCCCTCCCAACTGCCTCTGCTCCCAAATGATGTGATAAATTCACCAGATGTGTAGAATACTGATACACGGTCGTTCCAATTCTCAACAACATAGACATAGTCATGGTCTACATGGATACCCCATGGGATGGCTAGCTCACCTGATCCACTGCCATGTCTGCCAAATGTTCTCAGAAATGTTCCATTCTGTGAAAACACCTGGACACGAATATTGTCACTGTCTGTAACATACACATCACCGGCAGGGTCAAAGGTCAGGTCATAGGGATATCTGAACTTTCCCTCACCACTTCCTACTTTGCCAATACAACTGATGAATTTCAGATTAGTGTCAAACACTTGTATCCTATCATTGTTACTGTCACAGACAAAGAGCTTGTTATCCTTACTGAGTGCAATGCCCCAGGGGTAATCAAACTGACCTGTCCTTCCACCCTCACCGCCAACTGTCTTCACTAATTTTCCATCAGAGTTAAACTTGGACAACCTATGTGACTCCCAATCAGTTACATAAATGTTACCATCCTCATCAACTGCAACTCCTGTTGGGTCCAGCTTGTACCTCCTGATGCCTGATCTAACAGAGGTAGTGTCAATGCTCCTGATCCTCTCGCCGTCTCTGCTAATGAAGGAGATTTTGTAATTTCCTTCACTAACAACAAGCTCTTCACTGCCAGTGGTGGCTACCATCCCTGGATGATGAAGTCCTCCAATGACTCGGACCGGCTTGCCGAGTAGATGAGGAGCTTGCCTGACGTACACTAGGAATGGGCTACCCTGCACTGGTTCACCATTCACTGTCACATTCAACACATGTCGTCCTCGTGTGTCTGGCTGGCAAGAAAGCTCATATGTGTCTGGGGTCTTGTGTGCTATACTGGCAAGCGAAATGGAGCCATTCACATTGGACCTCAGCTCTCCAGTGACCTGTTGTTCTATGGTGCAGGGATCCCCAGCTGTGTCCACCAGGTGAACCTCAAAGTGTGCTCGTTGACCTGTCTCAGCCAGCTGCAAGCCCTGCCCAGTTACTGTACACTTCTGGATGTCAGGCTGTGGGAGAAAGGTCATTTTCATATGATGTTGCACAAAAAGGTGAGGCTTCATTGAGACAACAATTATTCATCGTTCACTTCGTGTGTACCCTACAATCAACAATCACTACTAATTATACTAATCACTGTACAAACACTGACTTTTCAGAATGGGTACTTCCTTCATAATCTAAATACCGGTAAGGAATGTTTTACACTCAAGAATATTAAGGAGAACAATGACGCTACTAGATGTTGACGTGTTCATATTCACTTCCTGAGCATGTACCCTGTATACAAACACTTGGAAACAACCACTTCTGATTATCATTTTACACTTTCTGCAAATTCCTGGGTAAGTAAAATGTTTAGAGATGGGGTAACCTAGCTGCAATTTTCAGGCCACTCTAGATCTTAATCCATCTCCATGGCAATATTGATGGTGCATACTTTACAGCCTGACTAAATTCCAAGGAATGGGCAACTGCTACTAGCAAGGCTCACCACACTACTGCTATACCTGAGACTACTAACATATTCTGTACCCTCTCTGTGGCAGCTACACAGAAGCTTGCCTCACCAAGCAGACACTGCTCATAATTACAGTTTGTAGCTACCAGAAATCAGCACAATGTCAGGACAACCTCAAGTTTTGACTATGACACAAGATTTACTGAGTAGTGAGAAAATGTAGATTTAGTAACAGTCTACCTGGGATGCAGCAGACTTCTTCTCTCTGAGGTCTGCTGTCAGTTGTTGGAGGAGCTCCATTTGTCGGCGGATGGCCTCCAGCTGTCTCTCTCTCTCCTGTTTCTCACCCTCAGCCTCCACCAACTTGGCTCTCAGCTCTGAGGTCTCCACCGTCAGTCTATGCACCTCCTCCTCTTTGTCCTCTGATGGGTACTTGTCCACTGTCTGCAACTGAGCCTGCAGTTTCTGCAACTCTCCTGAGAACTCTGCAATCTCCCTGTCCTTGTCAGCAATGGCTTGCTTGAGAGCCTCCACTTCAGACCCTGCCATCATATTAGACTCTTCCTCCACAACTGACAGTTGATCCTGTGAGAGAAATGCGTCCACTGTAAATATCTGTCCAATATACATAAATACCATGTTGCCATAGCAATAATGCACAAATCCTGATGAATGTCCAAACTAGGAAGTGCAACAATTGTCCAGTGTCTAAACACCTATTATCCAAAGCTAGAATGAATAAAGTCTATCTGTGATTTGCATTATGCCGCATGCTAATTAAGTGTGTAGATAGCAGTGAATGTGCTAGTGCTAGCATGAACATAATTATCATCAAGTGAGCCACTTCAGGTGACCTCAGAGGCCATATCTTATGTTAGGAGGAAAATTAGGTTTGGTTGCCATGGAAGCAGAAACATCATGCAAAAGCAAAAAAAAAATCATGTTCGGCTGAAATAATGCTGAGCCACAAATAAAGGATGTGAGTACCTTAATTTCTCTGAGAAGAGCCTCATTGGAGCTAGCAGCAGCAGTGGACTGTATCAGTGACATCTCAACCAGCTTCCTCTGCCAATTCACACTCTCCTCCAACTTATCCCTTGCCCTCTCCAGTTCCTGTACTCTGGCTGACTTCTCTGCCAGTTCCACAGTCACCCTCTGTAGCTCCTCCCTCAAACTGCAGGCCTCCTCCCTTGCACACCCTAATTCCTTCTCCACCTCCCTTAATTGGTCCTGCAACCGCTTAACTTCTTCATCTTTCTGAATCAAGACCTCTCCCAACTCTTCTCCCTCCCTATCCCACCCTGCACTCTCACTCCCCGTCAGATACCCCTGCAACTGCTGCAGAAACCTCAACTCACTCTGCCTCAACTTTAGCTGCTTCTCCACCTCACTTTTCTTCGCCAGCAGCATCTTAACCCTCTCATGGGCAGTGGTAACTTGGTGTTTGGTGACAATCCTTTTGTTGCTGGAAGCCACACTCAACTGTGTTGCCTGTGCCAGAAGGTTGGTTACTTCACACAGTTGCTGCTCATCAGCCTCCACCTTATAGTGCAGCTGCTGAGCACGATCAAATAGCTCAGACTGGAGGGAGGACACTTTCTGCAGAGTAAGGGGTGGCAAGAACAGTGCCTAAGTCATTGAATGCAACTCTGCGGCCAAACAGATTTTTGCACCATTTATAAACATTTGTTACAGTATGACTATAGTATAATATTACAATCATCGGTGAGTAAAATTGTGAAATTATTCTTAAAGATTCATATGACAAAAGGCGCATGCAAGACCAGCCAAAGCTCCATGGATGAGGCTAACCTACAAATAAAGCAACCCAACATGGGCATCACAACTATACCTCTTTTACAACAGGAAATTGCTGTAGTTCTTTCTTCTCAACAGCAGACGGTACTGCCACTCCTGCATGCACAAGAAGTTGGATATAACAGTCGCTACACTTCAGTGCAGTCTGAACACATGCAACTGCATGCATTAGAATATTATCGCACATTTGCTGGTCTTGTAATGAGGTATAAGCCATGAATATAGGCTACACATGACATTAGATTGAAATACGCTGTGTTACAGATCTATTTACAGGTGGTCCCAGTATACTGCACCAGCAGAATATTCATGTACTATGAATATTGTATGTTTGTTGGATCTTCAACATTATTATTTGATGAATATTCATATACTATATTTAAACTCTTGACAGTATTCATGTGTTGGAACCATGAGCAGATAGTGGGCCAAGGCTAAACTACAACAAAGGCAATCCAGCTTGGATTTATCAATTCACATTTGTGTGGAACTGACTCACCATACTTCACTGCTACTTTCTGAGCAAGGACTCCCATTCTTATCCCAACCAGAGCCCTGACTACTGTAGACCACGAGGCATCGGTGGTCTGCCTCAGCCACTTCACCAGCATCTCAGTTTTGCAGTCATCTGTTTTCTCCCTGTGGTCTGCCCTGATCTTCATCAGCTCTGAAGGAGACATTTCCAGGTAGATCCCCAGCTGGAACCAACTGATGACATCATGCAGTTCAGTGACAAGATCCTTTATGGTCACTGCAGCTGAAGAAAAAAAAGTGTTGACATCACATACATATGATAGTATTCATACATACATACATATACAGGTATTGCTAATACCGGTATTCATACACAGCAGTGAAGACATGGAATATCTTGGCATTTTAATTTTGTGGGAGTTTACTATTAGAGTATCCTTTTGAATACCAACTATACACCCATATTGCTCACACTCCATAAATTTTAGTACCTAGGCTTGCTGTACCACACACCATAACCAGACATGTGACTTTACACACCTTGACTAGGAGTCTTGCTGAGACCAGTCCTGTATGCCCAAAAGAGGGACCAGTAGTCGAACATCTCACTCTCCATGAAGACAGCCATGCAGGCAGAGTGGTTCTCCAGGGTCACCTCCATCACTCGGGCATCCTTACCCACTGTGTCAGGGGTCACCAGAAACAGTTGCAACTTGACCTGGGTGGGAAGTTTCGGGAACAGGGATCCCAGCTGCTGTTGGACAGTGTCTCTGTGGAGGAGAAACTTCCTGAGGTTGTACTCTGAGGAGAAGGAGACTGGAAACAGTGGCACTTGCTCACAGCAGACATCACCAACTCGAGAGACCCCATGAGTCTTCACCACCTCTTCCAGGGTGGCTCGGATGGAGTGGAGGGGGAGGCTGAGGTTGGGGTAGCGGCAGCTGAGTGTTAGTTCTCCTCCACTGGAGCACCCGACTTGAGCAGGCTGGCCATTGACAGTGACTGGTGTCCTCAGCAAGAAAAAGTTGTTGTAGTATGCTGTGTGAGGGGTGAGGCGAATTGGGCTTGGGACAATCTGGGTACAGGATGGAGGCTCTTTAGAGGACATGGCTGCTGTTTTGTGTGAGCTGTGCCTTCAGTAAATGTGCAGTGTAACTTCAGTAAATATCCCACTTGGCAGTCTGTGTCAAATGACAGTTGAAAGTCAGTTATAAGCTTTGACTGGACACTTGAAGAGAACAGTTACTAGACAGCCAGGACCTGCATGTAACGCAGATACAGCATCCTGGATGAATCATGTTAGGAAACAAAAATGTCAACTCTCAAAATGTCAACTTCCCAAACTGGAACACAGAAGACAACCTTACAAATGGCTGATCAGAATATTATCTTTTCTCCTTTACAGTGATACTGTAGTCATGGCTGAGATTCCAGAATTGCAGAGCAGATATTTTTTATGCTGCAATACTGAGAACTAATCTAACAGGCTTAGCCACATTTATCTTCAGTGGGGAACAGTCGATAATGTTCACAACGGGAAAAGCAGATTTTTGATAGGTGGTTGCTTTATGCAGGTCACTTTGCACAGGCCTACAGTATAACTGTGACCAGGAGTAATGGCTGTGATACAGAGGTGGCTGCCTTTAACAGTTCAATATATTGGGCTCCTCAAGCTACGTGTAAATTGCTCTCAGCAATTCGCGCGAGCGAGATGGTACCCTTCTTCTGTGTGCTAGAGGAAAGCGCGAGGCTGCCTTTAACAGGACAAGTTTCACTGTGTGGGCTTTCCTCAAGCTAAACGGTACGTGTAAGTTACTCTCAGCAACCCGCTTGAGTAGTCTCGCAAGCCACACCCTTCGGTATGGCTTGCGAGACTACTCGCTTGAGATGGTACCAGTGACTAATCCGCGCTAGAATTGGTTAGTCTGGCTTGCTAAGGTACTAATAGACAGCTGCATGACAAGCAGGGGGCTATTGCTTCAGACATCAAGGGCCTGGGGTACTCACCGTTTCTTGCTGTTCGGAGTTTCAAGCAGCCACACCCACGCAGTTTCAAGCAGTAAACAACACCGGCCAGCCACACCCACGTTTGTCTCTGCCTATCTATTAATCCGTTACCCATTAGAAATGTTAAATTGTACTCGTCCGCGCGGCCGCTAGTCTCGTGCCCAGACCCCGCCCTCTCACGAGGAAAAAAGGGTCTGGTGACCTTCGGCCGATTCCTCGGCTTCATTAAGTTGATTGCTTTTCGACGAGGAATTTGCCAACAGCCAATCACGTTACAGAAAACACAATCTGTGGTTGCAACACCGGAAATTCTTGACTACTTCAACACGATGACACAGCACTTTTTTTGGCGCGTAAATTAGTTATCAGTTCGCAACTATGCATACAGTAAGCGATGGATTTTTAATGAAGCCCAAGGAATCAGCTGGATGTCACCAGACCCTCTCCTCGCTGGTGGGGGCTGGGCACGAGACTACGCGGCCGCTGGATCATGCCTGGCCTGGCCCCTTATGTAGACACAAATTTGAGTTTCCCTGGAAACAATTTTTGAGGTCGGGGAAGTTCACTCATTTCTAAGTGGTGGCTACGACTAGTGGTCGTTCCACGTTGCCATGCATGCGTACAGTCTGGAGCTGCACCACAGTGCGGAAGGCCAAGGCTGAGCAAGTGCATATTCAAAAACATGCAGTCATTCTTCCCAGGAAGCTAATATGGTTGAAGCACTATGGTAAGCTAATAAGCTTCACACGCGAAGCGTGTAGATAATACTGAAGAGACCTTCTACCACCCACTGCTACCTGTGAGCAGCTTAGTCCCTTACCTGAGACAACTTGGAGAACTCTGGGTCACCCTCTATCGGGCCTAACAAACTACATTGTTTCTCATCCTTGCCAACGTGTCTCTGGCGCACCCACCTACTGCTTTGTTACCATGTGTTGTTTAGTTCTGTTACTTATCAATTAATTTGGCTGCCGAGTGCATCTTCTACCGATGCTTCTACGGAGCCAGGATTAATGTTTGTCGTCTTCTTTCAGCTCACCCTGGGTTCATAGTAGACAAAGAAATGTCCATTCTAGCCATTCATGAGATTTAATGAAATAATGAATAATTCCTCTTGCCCACTTTTGTTTCTATCTGGAAACTAATAATCTAGTTTGTGTGGCCTTATAAGACCTCTCTCGTTCTAGCTGCACCTACAATGTGCCAAGTGCCAGCTAGTTTCAGTACATTTTGAGTGTGAAAGTAGCTCACACCGCATACACTTTCTCATAGTGATGGACCCTCAGTCAACACCATCAACCTTGCATTTGAGTTGCTTGTGCTCTGCGAAACTCACATTTAAATTTCGTATGGTTTGTTGTGCAGAAATTGAGTTTAGGATATATGGTGGGTGTCTGCAAGCAAGCAAGCAAATAAGCACACACATGTGCACAATACAGTTCCACTAGTGTGGGATTCACTCAGGGTTGCTCCATGGAAGAGCAGGTCTGTGTCCAGGAGACAAGGAGATTGTCTGGCTTTCAAGACTAGCTGAAGGTTAGGGCTATTGATAGCTACTTCTGTCATTGCGTAACGTCAGCTCATGCACACACATTGAACTTTGAACTTAGTGCTAGTCACATGAAATTTTTCGTCCCCAGAAATAAAATTGTGGAGGCCGATTTGGAACTGGTGAATAGCGTCAAACTACACAGCAATGCTGTGTGAAGGATGATATGAAAGAGTTTTTGTGGTAGTGCCTTCCATTGCAACGTTATGTCATGGTACTTCAAGGAAGGTGGGGTAAAGGGCACCATGTTTTTTTTTGCCTTTGCCTGCAGTTCTTTTCAACTACCATTCACTCATGTTAATCACCCTCCCTGCTTTGTCTTCAGTATGATTTGCTGTGCTTGGTTGTATTCTGAGAGAGATACCTGACTTGTTAATATTTGATGTTGATATAATTGCACTCACTGTGACTATCCCATAACATGAAGCTATTTCCATTCCAGCTGATTATCGATTCACAGCTCGATTCACAGTTTTGTAGCTCAATTCGCAGAACTGAAGCTGGATTCGTAGCTCAGTTCGTAGCTCGATTCGTAGCTCGATTCACTGATTCACAAATTAGTTACAGGCTACCTACCATCACACTCTCAATCAAGCCAGACTATTTCCATATGATCTTCTGTTTTCATCACTTGCATTGGACGGTTTCATCTAAAAGGGTATCCATCCTTCCTATTGATAAATTTTCTTCAGCATCAGTTCTCAGGAGTGTTGACACCCTTGGATCACTGCAAACTTCAGTATAGTTCACGTAATTGTTTGTCTGTCTGGGTGTCATAGGATGTAAAAGCAAGATTGTTGTCCCAAGCTAGGCAAATAGCCATGTCATCCATACCTTAGTAAATGGAATAGCTCATTATGGTATGTATGTAGAAAGGCCGTTTCCACCTGCAGTTTTTTCATCAGTTGCATTATGGTAGAAATGAAGTCCTAATTCTCCATTTTGTGGTACTACAAGTGCTCAACATTAGAGATGTGGAATGAAGCTAGTGCATTTCCTTGATCATAAGACATACTGCATACTGCGGTTGGAAACTTCTGATGTGGAATTTACCTTTGTGGATGGGGGATGTGTGGTCACACCACTAAATTAAATTCAGCCAATCTTTGAGGATATTTTTTTTAATGAAATTTCAATGCAAAGGATGCATAAGGGTTGGTGAGATAGCTCAATGGCTAGTAAAGGTGTCCTTCCCCCAAAACAAAAAGGATAGGTAAAATGACAGCTAACAAATCAAAAGATAGCAAAAGATTGTTGGGGTGAGATAACAAAAGATTACAAGGAAAGGGGGTGAGTGTACACATAGTTCTGCAGAGCAGATTTAAAAGATGACGGTGACTGACTGCTTACAACAATAAGTGGAAGTATATAGTTCATAGGTAAATTACATCAATGAAAAAGGAAGATTTGTGAGCTACAGTTTTTACGAGTGGCATAAAAATAATTCTATTATGTGGGTGGCGTGATGAGGGTCTGGGATGAAGTGTGAATGAGGATGATGGAATACAAGAAAAATCATTTAAGCTGTTGTAACAGACCTTGAGCTTTTGCATCTTGCGGCGAGTGGAGAGTGGCAACCAGTTCATGTCATTGAGGATGGTGGCATAGTCACTGTTCCAATTTTTGGTGATGACTCTCCCGGCAAACTTTTGGGTTTTCTCAAGTTCATTGATAAGGGTGGTGGAGTGAGGGTCCCATACTGAGCAACAATACTCAAGTCTGGGTAGTATTGCACTTTTGTAGATTGCGTGTCTGGCTTGTCAATGAGTATGTAGTCATGAAGATTGGCAAATACTTTACAAGGAAGTGGCCGACATTTGCAGCGAAAATCTTACTTCACACAAAATGTTCCACTCTGTGAAAACACCTGGACACAATTATTTTTACAGTCTGTAACATACACACTACCAGCAGGGTCAAAGGTCAGATCACTGGGATACCAGAACTCACCCTGAGCTGAGTAACAAGTTTACTCCAAAATTACATCATTTGTTGGAGCTTTCAAATGTCAAAGCATGTGACACAAAAGTTACTCAAAAGCTGAGAACCTTGCTGCACATGTGAGCAGTCTGTGCATGTGATTGGACCACTGTGTTGCCTTGGAATGAAACAATAAAGACGTTTAGTGGGTAGTTAAATATCTAACTGAGTTTGTGGTAACGTGTGCATAGCCAGTTAACTTGGATGGCTGTTTGGAATTCCAATAGATTCCAAGAACCTGGTCACCATTCTGACATACTTGAAGGTCAGCCAGTGTACATTAATTTCATAATCATAAGCCAGTCCCACCAGTAATGGGTGTACCTAACATACTTCCACATTGTGTGTGCATGTATGTAGCTATGTGTGTGTGTATGTGTGTGTGTGTGATTGATTACATCATTTGTTGGAGCTTTCAAGTGTACACTGGCTGACCACACACACACACACACACACACAAACACACACACATACACCACACACACACATGCACAAACACACACACACACACACACAAACACACACACATACACCACACACACACACGCACAAACACACACAAACACACAAACACACACACGCACAAACACACACACATACATCACACACACGCACAAACACACACAAACACACAAACACACACACACACGAACACACACAACACACGTACACACACACACACGAACACACACAACACACGTACACACACACACACATATATATACCAGGCAGGTGGAACTGAGGTGTCTGGAGCAGGCCCACTCTAGCTGTATGGACTCGACTCACTCAAGCCATCACTCTCCACCTGCTCCACTGAAATTGAGGACATCAAATTCATGTACCAATACTTGCTGTCTTGACAATTCATTCATTATTGTGAATCAAACATGAAATTTATGTTCCGTTGTGTAATAATTATTATGACCACCATTATCATTATTTGTTGCTATGGTGATCTGTATGAGGTGGTGAGTGGATTCAATTTGTAGTGATGTATTATGAAAAGAGTTGTACAATGTCAATGTAAACAATGTACTTCCTACATAAAGCAAACACTAGATTTAATTCGTAATGTGATACTGTACACAAAAGCATAAGCAGCCAGTGTAGAAACAATTATTTATATGTGTTAAGGATGACCAGCAACAGGATTTGTTGCCATGGTGATCTGCAGAAGTGTGGTTGCCTTCAAAATACTTGAATACGATCATTATAACTGTCACAGACATACAGGAATCCATCCTGGTCAATGGTGATCCCATGTGGGCGACTCAGTTCTCCCTCCCCACTGCCCCCCCTGCTAAATAAGGTGATGAATTCACCAGATGTGTAGAATACTGATTTAATTCGTAATGTGATACTGTACACAAAACCATAAGCAGCCAGTGTAGAAACAATTATTTATATGTGTTAACAATGACCAGCAACAGGATTTGTTGCCATAGTGATATCTGCAGAAGTGTGGTTGCGTTCAAAATACTTGAATGCGATTGTTATAACTGTCACAGACATACAGGAATCCATCCTGGTCAATGGTGATCCCAAGTGGGTTACTCAGTTCTCCTTCCCCATAGCCTCTCCTGCCAAATGAGGTGATAAATTCACCAGATGTGTAGAATACTGATACACGGTCGTTCTCCCGCTCAACAACATAGACATAGTCATGGTCTACATGGATACCAAATGGGTAGGATAGTTCACCTGATCCACTTCCATGTCTGCCAAATGTTCTCAGAAATGTTCCATTCTGTGAAAACACCTGGACACGATGATTTAAATGGTCTGTAACGTACACATCACCACCATTGTCAAAGGTCAGGTCATAGAGAAAACAGAACTCACCCTCACCACTTCCTTCTTTGCCAATACAACTGATGAATTTCAGATTAGTGTCAAACACTTGTATCCTATCATTGTTACTGTCACAGACAAAGAGTTTGTTATCCTTACTGAGTGCAATGCCCCTGGGGTAATCAAACTGTCCTGTCCTACTACCCCCACCACCAACTGTCTTCACTAATTTTCCATCAGAGTTAAACTTAGACAACCTATGTGACCACACATCAGTTACATAAATGTTATCATCCTCATCAACAGCAACTCCCGTTGGGTTCAGCTTGTACCTCCTGATGCCTGATCTAACAGATGTAGTGTCAATGTTCCTGATCCTCTCGCCATCTCTTCTGATGAAGGAGATTTTATAGTCCTCACTAACAACAAGCTCTCCACTGCCAGTGGTGGCTATCATATATGGATTATTAAGTCCTCTAATGACTCGGACTGACTTGCCCAGTAGACAAGGAGCTTGCCTCACATACACTAGGAATGGGCTACCCTGCACTGGTTCACCGTTCACTGTCACATTCAACACATGTCGTCCTCGTGTGTTTGGCTGGTAGGAAACCACATATGTGTCTGGGGTCTTGTGTGCTACACTGGTGAGAATGATGGACCCATCAACATTGGACCTCAGCTCTGCAGTGACCTGCTGTTCTGTGGTGCAGGGATCCCCAGCTGTGTCCACCAGGTGGACCTCAAAGTGTGCTAGTTGGCCAGTCTCAGCCAGCTGCAAGCCCTGCCCAGTTACTGTAGACTTCTGGATGTCAGGCTGTGGGAGAAAGGTGATTTTCATATGATGTTGCACAAGCACAATGTTTATTTTGTAAGGCTCTATTAGACAACAAAGTTGAACAATTATTCATAATTCACTTCCTGTCTACCCTGCAATCAGCAATCACTACCAATTACTGTACAAATACTGAATTTTCAGAATGCGTACTTCCTTCACAATCTAAATATCAGTAAGGAATGATTTAGAATATCAAGGAGAACAACGACGCTACAAATTACATTAGATGTTGACATGTTCATATTCACTTCCTGAGCATGTAACCTGTAAAACACTTGGAAACAACCACTTCTGATTATCATTTTACACTTATTGCAAATTCCTGGGTAAGTAAAATATTTAGAGATGGGGTAACCTAGCTGCAATTTTCAGGCCACTCAAGATCTTAATTCATCTCCATGGCAATATTGGTGCATAATTTAGAGCCTGACCAAATCCCAAGGAATGGGCAACTGCTACCAGCAATTGGGCTCACCACACTGCTATACCTGAGACTACTAACATATTCTGTGCCCTCTCTACTGCAGCTACACAGAAGCTTGCTTCACCAAGCAGACACTATATACTCATAATTACATGCAGTTTTAGCTAGGAAAGAAATCAGCACAATGTCAGGACATCAAGTTTTAACTATGGCACAAGATTTACTGAGAAAATGAGTTGAAAATACAGATTTAGTATCTCGACACACATTGTACACAACAGTCTACCTGCGATGCAGCATACTTCTTCTCTCTGAGGTCTGCTATCAGTTGTTGGAGGTGCTCCATCTGTCGGTGGATGGCCCCCAGCTCTCTCTCTCTCTCCTGCTTCTCACCCTTAACCTCCACCAACTTGACCCTCAGCTCTGAGGTCTCCACCGTCAGTCTATGCACCTCCTCCTCTTTGTCCTCTGATGGGTACCTGTCCACTGTCTGCAACTGAGCCTGCAGTGTCTGCAGCTCTCCTGAGAGCTCTGCAATCTCCCTGTCCTTGTCAGCAATGGCTTGCTTGAGAGCCTCCACTTCAGACCCTGCCATCATATTAGACTCTTCCTCCACAGCTGACAGTTGATCCTGTGAGAGAAATGTGTCCACTGTAAATATCCAATATACATAAATGCTATTTGACGTGACAAATCCTGATGATTGTCCAGTTGCCATAGAAATGTGATCAGGATCAGCATGCCAAACTAGAAAGTACAACTGTCCAATGCCTAAACACTAATGTGACTAGATTATCCACAGCCAGGCTGAATAAATCTATCTGTGATTTGCGTTCTGCCACATGCCAATTATGTGTGTAGATAGCAGTGAAAGTGACATGAACATCATAACCATCAAGCTAGTGAGCCACTTAGAGGTGACCTCAGAGGCCATATCTCATGGTAGGTGGAAAATTAAGTCTGGTTGCCATGGAATCAAAATCATCATGCCAAAGCAAAAAAATCATGTTCAGCTGAAATAATGCTGAGCCACAAATAAAAGATGTGAATACCTTAATTTCTCTGAGAAGAGCCTCATTGGAGCTAGCAGCAGCAGTGGACTGTATCAGTGACACCTCAACCAGCTTCCTCTGCCAATTCACACTCTCCTCCAACTCATCCCTTGCTCTCTCCAGTTCCTGTACTCTGGCTGACTTTTTTCCCAGCTCCACCGTCACCCTTTGCAGTTCCTCCCTCAAACTGCGGGCCTCCTCCTTTGCACACCCCAACTCCTTCTCCACCTCATTCAACTGTTCCTGTAACCGCTTAACTTCTTTATCTTTCTGAATCAAGATCTCCCCCAACTCTTCTCCTCCATCCCACCCTCTATCCTCACTCTCAACCAGATACCCCTAACTCACTCTGCCTCAACTTTAGCTACCTCTCCACCTCACTTTTCTTCTCCAGCAGCATCTTAACCCTCGCATGGGCAGCGGTAGCTTGATATTTGGTGAGAATCCTTTTGTTGCTGGAAGCCACACTCAACTGTGTTGCCTGCGCCAGAAGGTTGGTTACCTCACACAACTGCTGCTCATCTGCCTCCACCTTATAATGCAGTTGTTGAGCACGATCAAGTAGCTCAGACTGGAGGGAGAACACTTTCTGCAGAGAAAGGGGTGGCAAGAACAGTGCCTAAGTCAGTGGCGTAGTCAGGCTGGGGCACACTGGGGCACGTGCCCTAGCAACTAGAGGCCGTGCCCCACCAGTGCAGGTACGCATGCGAATTATCGGCGCTGATAGTATCGTTGTCGATCGCGAATCGGGCGCTAAACGGTCTTGAAATCGAACGGCGCAGTAGCGCTATGTATAGCCACAGAATTACGAGTCTCGCACGCTCGTACGCTCACCATACGCTGAGAGAGCATGCCCCAGACCCTCCTAAATGCTTCTGCACTTTGCGCAGAATTTCGTACACACGTATAATGTGCCCACGCTGTGCCCTAGCATCGGCGATGTTCTGGCTACGCCACTGGCCTAAGTCATTGAATGGAACTCTGCGGCCAAATTGATTTTTGCACCAGTTATAAATATTTGTTATAGTATGACCATTGTATAATATTACAAATCATCGGTGAGTCAAATTGTGAAATTATTCTTTAAGATTCAGATGACAAAAGGTGCATGGATGCGAAACCTGCCAAAGCTCCAGGATGAGGCTAACCTACAACTAAAGCAACCCAACATGCATTAAAACTATACCTCTTTTACAACAGGAAACTGCTGTAGTTCTTTCTTCTCAACAGCAGACGGTACCACCACTCCTGCATGTACAAGAAATTGAGTACTAGTCCACTTCAGTGCAGTCTGAATTAACACATGCAACTGCATGCATTAGAAGATTATCATAGCGTTGCACATTTCCAAAGCTTGGCCCACTTAAGGGATGAATATAGGTTACACATCACAATGAACCACTGAAATACGCTGTGTTACGGTTTTACGTAGAGGTGGTCCAAATACTGCACAAGCACAATATTCATGTACTATGAACATATACTCAGATGTAAAGGTTAAACTACATGCAACAAAGGCAATCTAATCTATCTTGGATTGTATCAACTTCATAACTGACTCACCATATTTCACTGCTAATTTCTGAGCAAGGACTCCCATTCTTATCCCAACGAGAGCTCTGACTACTAGAGACCAAGAGGCATTCGTGGTCTGCCTCAGCCATGTCAGTAGCATCTCAGTTTTGCAAGCATCCGTCTTCTCCCTGTGGTCTGCCCTGATCTTCATCAGCTCTGAGGGAGAGATGTCCAGGTAGATCCCCAACTGGAACCAACTGACGACATCATGCAGCTCAGTGACAAGATCCTTTATGGTCACTGCAGCTGAAGTAAGGAAAGTGTTGACATCAGACATGCCAGTATTCATACATAGCAGTTGTAGTATAATGTCTTACTAGTGTGTCTATGAAAACATGGCACATGTTGGCATTTTAAAGTAGTGAGAGTTTACTATTAGAGTATCCTGTTGGATACCAACTACCCACACTGCCCACATTCCTTCAAGTTTAGTAGCTAGGCTGGCTGTCCCACACACCATACCCAGACATGTAACCTTACACACCTTGACTGGGAGTCTTGTTGAGACCTGTCCTGTATGGTCGAAAGAGAGACCAGTAGTCAAACATCTCACTCTCCTTGAAGACAGCCATGCAGGCACAGTGGTTCTCCAGGGTCACCTCCATCACTCGGGCATCCTTACCCACTGTGTCAGGGGTCACCAGAAACAGTTGCAACTTGACCTGGGTGGGAAGTTTTGGGAACAGTGACCCTAGCTGCTGTTGGGCAGTGTCTCTGTGGAGGAGAAACTTCCTCAGGTTGTACTCTGAGGAGAAAGAGACTGGAAACCGTGGCACTTGCTCACAGCAGACATCGCCAACTCGAGAGACTCCATGAGTCTTCACCACTTCTTCCAGGGTGGTTCGAATAGAGTGGAGGGGGAGGCTGAGGTTGGGGTAGCGGCAGCTGAGGGTCAGCTCTCCCTCACTGGAGCACCCAACTTGAGCAGGCTGGCCATTGACAGTGACTGGTGTCCTCAGCAAGAAAAAGTTGTTGTAGTACGCTGTGTGAGGGGTGAGGCGAAGCTTGCTTGGGACAATCTGGGTACGAGATGGAGGCTTCTCACAGGACATGGCTGGTTTGTATGAACAGTATCTTCCTTCAGTCTACAAATGATGACAATTGAAGTGAACAGTTTGAAGTAGACAACCTCGACCAGTAATGAGATACAGCATTCGGGATACTATTACAACAGATCATTGGTCCTACACGAAGGAATAATAAACCACTGCAACTTCTTATTGAAAGTCATTACCGTCTCCATTATGCGCCGCGAGACTAGCAACTTCTTACTGAAAGTCATTACCTCGATCAGTACGCGAGGTACGATCCGTGTACCTCGTTTTATACACGGCAAAGGCCCTTTCTCGCTATGAAGACTAAAAAAGGCTCGGTACGAGGTTTATCCACGCTAAGGTCTGGCTAACAAGGTAGTCGGCAAAGGCCCTTTCTCGCTATGAAGACTAAAAAAGGCTCGGTACGAGGTTTATCCACGCTAAGGTCTGGCTAACAAGGTAGTCGACAAAGCCATCAAAGGTCTGCTCTGCGAAGGGTGTGGCTTGCGTGACTATATATGTTGCGGTATTTCCGGTAACATTACTGCTCAGATTGTAACAACGTTGGGGCTAGTGTTTGATCGAGCTGGACGGTGATGAACGCCTGAAAACGGGGCTAATATTGTCACTGGAACCCTTAGCCATAATTATATTATTGGGGGATATAGATTTAGCTATCATTGCAAAAACCAGTTGAAGTGAACAGTTTGGAGTAGACAACCTCGACCAGTAATGAGATACAGCATTCGAGATACTATTACAACAGATCATTGGTCCTACACGAAGGAATAATAAACCACTGCAACTTCTTACTGAAAGTCATTACCGTCTCCATTATGCGCCGCGAGACTAGCAACTTCTTACTGAAAGTCATTACCTCGATCAGCACGCGAGGTACGATCCGTGTACCTCGTTTTATACGCGGCAAAGGCCCTTTCTCGCTATGAAGACTAAAAAAGGCTCGGTACGAGGTTTATCCACGCTAAGGTCTGGCTAACAAGGTAGTCGACAAACCATCAAAGGTCTGCTCTGCGAAGGGTGTGGCTTGCGTGACTATATATGTTGCGGTTATTTCCGGTAACATTACAGCTCAGCTCCACCCAGATTGTAACAACGTTGAGGCTATAGTGTTTGATCGCTGGACGGTGACGAACGCCTGAAAACGGGGCTAATATCGTCACTGGAACCCTTAGCCATAATTATATTATTGGGGGGTGTAGATTTAGCTATCACTGCAAAAACCAGTAAGTGTGTGACTACTGGATCCACTGAAGCGATGAGTACGTAGGGTAAATGCGCCATGTATTGGACACTTACGAAGAAACCTGCTGGCAAACGTTACATTCAATTTTTACTTATTTTGCTACCAAGGCAGGACTAAGGACAGAGCAGCATTAATTGTTTCATGTTCAATTTGGCCTTCTATTGGACAGTGCCACCCTTATTTGAACACCTCATTTTGTATGCCAAACACCAGGACGGATTTACTAGTCTTTGTACGGTGTTTTTCATAAAATCACCAAGCAATTGATAATTCCAATCTTTGGGTTACAAGTTACCTAGTTTGTGTGAAAAAAAAAAAGTTATTTGATGCTCAAGTTGAACTTTGCAACTCTTCACAACTGCGTATTGATAATGATTTAATTGGAATAGTTGAACCAGTAAGGGCCATCACAGTACATGTACATGGCAGATTTTTAAGTGACATACTTATACAACTGTGTGATATGATAAATAAATAAATACAGCTACCATGACATGTAGTTTATTAGTGTCAGTTCGCTGAGAGAGAAAAAGAGGAGGGGGCACCGGTACCCAGGTAATCAGGGGGAGTAAGAGCTAGTTGATAATTATTATAACTGGCTTTCGGGTTTATGAAAGACAACTCTTCTTTGTAATTGTTAATAGAGGAAGAAATGGCTTCCAGAGGCCACTTGGGGAAAAATAGACCACTGCTAGTAAAGTTTGGTGAAATAAGAAAGTTTATAGTTGGGCTACCTAGCATGCAGCTAGCACTGTCCAGGAATAGGAAACAATACACCATCACCTAATAGTCAATTATCGACAGGTAAGACATTGCTAATCTGTACTTTATTTTTACTTAGTGCGTGCTCTTGCAGTGTGTACAGAGGATACATTTACCTAGCTATAGTTGCTGAGCGCCTTAGCGCGAGGCTACTAATCGTGCAGTGCACTAGTCAGTTCGCGTTCGCGTATAGCGGGAAATTTTCGCGAGGTCCAAATTTTCGCGATTTTCGCGACCCACGACCGAAACGCGAAAATAAAAACCGCGAAAATTTGAACATTGGGATTTCGAGTCCGCCCTGTATTAGGTCTTCAGAGTAGCGTCTTGATCCCGTTGCACGACATATAATCGATCCGCCTCGACGTAGGTACAAAGAGCAAACGGAGGAGATCTTCTTCGGAACGTGGCCTACAACCGTCCCATCCTTCATTACGGCCACAGCGAAAGCATCGACCCGGTTGCCAGCTTCCCTCTCGCACGGCAATTCTTCGCCATAGACAGCGGCCCAGATGTGCTTGTAGGCATGGTAGCCTCTGACTACCGCCTCAACCGAAAAACTCACTCGACCATCAGCCATATTTGACACGTGTCTCAAGTGCGAGCTCGACGGAGGCGTGGCAACATGACGCCACGTTAAGGGGTGTGGTCAATAGCTCGTGTTCTACAGCTAAACGCGAAAATTAAAACCGCGAAAATTTCTTCTGGAGGGGAAACGGGATTTTCGCGAAAATTTGGACCCGCGAAAATTTCCCGCTATACGGTATATCCGTCACACTTTTAATTGCGTGGGCGCGGTTTCTGCGGTCTCGTCCCCATGCAGACTACTACACAGCCAAAAATATTCTGACCCGATACAGTTCCGTTGCCAAAAAGGTCTGTTACGGGCGTATTTTCGGAACTGAATCAGTACCGCAGTAACTGAAAATAACAGCCCCACTCAATGCGCTCATCCTTCAGCAAGAAATAGCCTATCCGCACAATACTAAGGAGGATCAAGCCAACATCAAGCACACCTTGAAGGCTGAAAGGCGGAAAAAGCAGACAGCAGAAGCAGCAAGACTTCGCACGGAACTAACACCAAGTTTGCAGAGAGCCATGGACCTGGGAAGTGAGAAGGGTGCCTCAAGCTGGCTGATGACATTGCCCATCCATGAGCACAATTTTGCCCTTCCTAAAGGCTCCTTCAGAGATACAATTTGTCTGCGATACGGATGGCAACCACCATGCTTGCCATCTCACTGTATCTGTGGAACGAACTTCTCTGTAGAGCACGCTCTCAGCTGCTCGTGTGGTGGATTCCCCTCGATAAGACACAACGACATTAGAGATCTAACTGCAAAGTTATTGACGGAGGTGTGCCACAATGTGGCAGCAGAGCTGCCTCTACAGCTGATTACAGGAGAAAGACTCTCACACAGGACCTCCAATTCCGAAGATGGAGCTCGTCTAGATGTGTGTGCACAAGGTTTTTGGGGTGACAGGCATCAGCGTGCATTTTTTGATGTCAGGGTTTTCAACCCTCTCGCACCAAGCAACTGTCGGTCCTCCCTCACATCCACTTACAGACATCATGAGACCCAGAAAAGAAGATGCTACGAACAACGGGTTCGGGAGATAGAACATGGATCATTCACTCCTCTTGTATTCTCAGCCACAGGGGGCATGGCACCTGGTGCAACCATCATGTACAAACGACTAGCCTCACTCCTAGCTGATAAAAGACAGCAAGAATATAGCAAGATCATTTCCTGGATACGATGTACCATCAGCTTTTCCCTTATAAGATCGGCTGTTATGTGCCTGCGTGGAGCACGATCCTCCCTGCACCATCCAACTAGATCTACAGAGGAGGCCCCGCTGGACCTCGCCATCCATGAAGGCCGTATTCCTACTTGATGAGCGCACTGAACACTGTTAAGCTATATCAACTTCACACTTCTCGTTTTTATTTTATTTTTTTAATTTTTATTTTGTTTTTTTTTAATTTTATTTTTTTAACATTGTTTTGCTTTACTCTCACTTTTTCTTTGAAACCACTTTGTAAATTATGATATGGGAAAATAAAAATCAGTACCGCAGTAGCATCAGATCAGTACGTACATATCTGTATCAGACCTGTACGAATAGCATGTCTTAGGGCTGTTTTTGTCGAACTGATACAAAGCTGCAGAACTGATACAGATCCGATTTACAGTTCGGTATCAAAAAGTTCCGTTGCGTTTCTGGGTACAGATCTGGATCAGATTGGTTCCAGTTCTGTTCTAAACGTACGATTTTGCTGTGATAGCCACGTGGTACTGGTCCAACCAGGAGGCGATCGACGTGTGAAAAAGATCGTGCAAGAGCCGAAATGAAGCAGGAGCAGTCCAAGCGTGATCGTGCTAGAGAGCGAAAACGGAAACAAAGGGACACAGCATCAGAAGAGAGAAGGCAAAGGAAAAAGAGTCTGAGAAGAAGCGATGTATACAGGGAGAGTCTAGTGGAGACAGTTAGGACAAACGCTTAGTCTTCGTCCAGAATATATAAACTACTATGCCCTTCGCCACTTCCTGAAACTCTTCAGACGACCGCTTTGCCGTCTTCACCGCTAACCTCGTCCCCAGCACCTGGCGTTACACGTGGTTACAACGGATATCCACTTGCATATTTCCGGATATTCTTCTGCGCGAGGCATACACTGCTCATGCGTATTCCTAGTCGTGCAGTGTAGTCAGTTCGCGTTTGTGTGTATGCAGGCCCGTAGGCAGGGGGGGTTCGAGGGGGTTCGCTCAAACCCCCCTTTTGACCTCCAAAAGATTTTATATGCACCTCTAAACTGTACATTTTAAGTATCCTACCGTTTGAAAGTGGTCCACTGGTCTCGCTGCTATTGAAAATCACCGCTGTCCAAACGAGTCTGGTTGCGGCTACAGTATGCGAGTTCGTATATACAAGGAGGAATGTGGAAAATATTATTATATATATAAAACAAAATACCCAAAACTATTTGAAGGTACAGTGCAATAAAAAAGGGAGAAATAACGGGATGAAAATTTAACATGACAGAAAGTACAAGGAGGGCTAGCGCAGAACGCGCGCGTAAGCCGTTTACGCCGCTGCGACGAAAGGACGCGCGTAAATGTGTGCGTATATAAATCGATAGTTCAGGCGCTCGGGAGTTGTCCTTCTAGTGATGTCGCCCCACCTGCTGTTCTGCCAGGGCCGGCGGCAATGGTACGGCCGGTACGGCCATGGCCGTACCGGTTTTTGAGGGAGAAAAATGGCGTCGCTTGGATTCCAACTTACGCGTGCGTTATAGAATGGCCTCTCCGAGCGGTTCGCCGTAGCTTCGGACGTCTAAGAGCTTCGAACTTTTTCAAGTCTTCAAGCATCCAAAGTATCGACGACAGAATTGAGGCTTCTAAATTTTCTATGGCGATACTTGAGCGCGAGACGAGCGCGCGCAAATTGGGAAGGGCGGTGTCGTGCGTAGCGGTCATTTCTGGCAGCTCGGTTCAATCGCTTCTCTAGCTACAGAAACTACAGGTGGGGAGATTCTAGTAGCATTTTGGCCCAAACATGGCCTCAGAAGCTATCTCAGAGTGCCTAATTTTAAAATAATTTCCTGGGGGAGCATGCCCCCACACCCCCTAGCTTATTCACACTTAAGTGCACGCAATGGCCGTACCAGTCTAAAATAGCTGGCTCCGGCCCTGTCTGCCAACCTTCGTACCTTCTCTGGTGAAAATTCGAAGTCAAGTTGCTTAGCAAGTGTATGCATGGACAGCCAAAAATTGAATGCAATATACTCCGCGAGCCATGTAGCTACTACGGCACTGCTTCTGTCCCAAAATGGCCTCAGAAGCAATCTCAGAGCATCTAATTTCTAAAAATTTCCTGGGGGAGCATGCCCCCAGACATGCTTATGCAAATCAGACATCCATGTATCCCCCCTTCTAAAACTCCTGGCTACGGGTCTGGTATGTATGTATATCCGTCACACTTTAATTGCGTGGGCGCGGTTTCAGTGGTCTCGTCCCGAGCAACTTTTGTTTGTGCCCGGGCCCTAGCATTCGCTTGTCGTAGTTTTAAAGTAGCGCCGCGCGCGAAAGCGTCAGCACGCGATCGAAAGAGGCGTGGATCGGAAAGGTCTTGCCTGCCTATATATAGATCTCCGCAAAGCTTTTGATTCAGTACTGCGAGAATACCTGTGGCAAAAGGTGAAGGGTTTGGGGGTGCATGGCCCTAAAAGCAATGTACTCCAGGGTTCTAAGCAGTGTACGAGTCAATGACAAACTATCAGACTGGTTTTCTGTAGACAAAGGAGTCAAACAGGGCTGCCTCCTATCCCCTGCACTCTTTAGCATGTACATCAATGACCTAATCCTCCAGATTAATGATTTAGGTATAGGCATTCAGTGTGACAGTAGAATGATTTCCACACTTGTCTATGCTGATGATATAATCCTGCTGACTGAGAAAGAGCAAGATCTGCAAAAGCTGTTAGATGTTGTACACACCTGGTGCAGTACATGGGGTCTAAGTATCAATACAAAGAAATCTAATGTGATTCACTTCAGGAAGAAAGGCAAACGTTTCCCCCAAACAGATTTTAACTTCCAGGTAGGAACAAACCCCATCACTCTTGCCCATACTTACAAATACCTTGGTTTCTGGGTAAATGAACATTGGGATATGACTGAGTCAGTTAATCACATAGTCACAAATGCCAATAGATCCCTTAGTAGGTTGATCAGTAAGAGTAGATCAGCTGGTGGGTTCCCATACTCAGCCTTCACTAAGCTCTTCCAGTCCCTTGTGGTTAGTGTAGTGGACTACTCAGCAGGATTGTGGGGTTTCAAGTTTCACAGTAAAATACAAGTAATTCAAAATAGAGCAATGCGTTTCTTTCTAAATGTAAGTATGAGTGTCCCTATTGCTGCATTACAAGGAGAAATGGGCTGGGTCCCTATGAGAGTACATACCAGACTTGCTGTTTTAAGACTTTGGCATAGGCTCTGCACCCTACCTGATGGGAGGCTGACAGGGGATGTCTTCAGATGGAGCTGCAACTTGGCTGACAGGGGAGTGCATAACTGGGCAGCAGACGTTAGGGAGCTACTCAAGGAGTGTCAGTTCAATCCTGATCTGATGTTCAACCGGAAAGACTTCCTAGATTCTGTGTGGGATGCCTTGACTGACAGAGAGTTACAAGAATGGAAGAGGTCCATCTGGACTTTCCCCAGAGGCTCTGAAACGACAGGCAGGCTCAGACTCTATATAGAGAAATCAAACCCCTCCCCACTGCTGAACCATATGTGACAGGCCCTATCCCAGCAGACTGGAGAAGAGTAATGGCTGCACTGAGAATGGGATGCCTGCCGTTGGAAGTAGAAACAGGCCGTTTCGGGTGTGCTGCACGACCTCTCCAACAAAGGCTGTGTAAGATATGCTCCGCTGATATAGAAAATGAAGAACACTTTTTACTACACTGCCATGCCTTAAAAGATGAAAGAAAGGACCTCATTGATGCCATGTGCAAGATAGAGGGAAGCCAGTTCCTGTGGTTAAATGCAACTGACAAAGCCCTATTGATCTTAAAGTTGGCACAACAACCAAGACAAATTTGTAAACTGGTTTTTTCCATGTACTCCAAAAGATGTTCACACCTTTTAATGTAATATCACTATTCCTATAAGGGTCACCAGTAGTGCTTCTTTGTCCTCCATGTAGTCTGTCCCCGGGTTACTCCGAGAGGGGTGCCAGGGGAAGGCTTGTCCGTCCTGCATGTAGTCTGTCCCCAGGTTACCCCGAGAGGGGTGCCAGGGGAAGGCTTGTCCGTCCTGCATGTAGTCTGTCCCCGGGTTACCCCGAGAGGGGTGCCAGGGGAAGGCTTGTCCGTCCTGCATGTAGTCTGTCCCCGGGTTACCCCGAGAGGGGTGCCAGGGGAAGACTCCTGACCTGTGTTTCGTTTGTTTTCTGGGACCCTGACATCACACTGTCTCATTTTTATTTCACCTGCGCTGTTTCACTACTTTCCCTTTGTTCGTAATATATTCCAAGCTGTTATTATTTTGGTTGTACACATATAGTTCGAGAATTTCCAGTTTATCCCTTTCATATTATAGACTGTCTCATAAGCCTGTTTAGGCTGGTTGCTTTTATGCAAGTGACATTAAAAATTTTGATTGATTGATTGATATATGTATATATATAGCGCCGCACCAGCGCGACCACAAGACCACGTGGTGACGTGTCACCGTGAGTTGGAAGCGTATAATGCCACCAAAGAGAGCAGCTGCAGTGTGCCGGGTGGACCTTCCTTGTCAGAACCACCCCTGATATTGGCACCCTATTGAAACTGTTAGAGGACACGATAAGGCTCAAATTCCTGCCTGCTCTTACCGGCCAAAATGCTCCAAACAACACAGAACGAGATCTCTTGGCCCTGCCTGCACGCCTGGGTGGCATTGGCATCATCGACCCAACTCAACTGACAGCATCACACTATACCACCTCAAGGAATGTTTCAGCCCCACTGATATCTCTCATCCTACAGCAATCCACCTCCTACCCAGCCTACTGCAAAGAGTTGCAGAGGAAAGCCAAATCGGATGCCTACCAGGCCAAGAGACAACATGAAACAACATGCGCCAATGACTTGTTTAACAAGATTCCTCACAATCAGCAGAGAGCTCTGGAGGCTTCTAAAGAGAAAGGCGCATCAAGCTGGCTCTCATCCCTCCCTATTGCAGAACATGGCTTTGTTCTACATAAAGGAGCTTTTAGAGATGCCCTCTGTCTCAGGTATGGGTGGCGACCACCACACCTGCCATCAAACTGTGTCTGTGGCAAGCAATACACCATTGAACATGCCCTGAGCTGTGCCTGTGGTGGTCTTCCTTCAATTAGGCACAATGAACTTAGGGACATAACAGCACAACTCCTTACTGAAACATGCCATGGTGTTGGAATCGAACCACTCCTACAGCCACTAGAGGATGAACAGCTCAGGCACAGAACAGCTAACAGAGAGGATGGTGCTCGTCTTGACATTGTAGCAGAGAACTTCTGGGGACGCGACCGACAAAATGCATTTTTTGATGTCAGGGTATTTAACCCATACGCACTGAGTCACCTCGGCACCACTCTGGTTCAATGCTACAGAAGAAATGAGCAAGAAAAGAAGCGTACATATGAGGAGAGAGTGAGAGAAGTAGAGCATGGCTCCTTTTCACCACTAATATTTTCAACGTCCGGAGGGATGGGCCCAATTGCAACTGTGGTCTACAAACGGATTGCCACCCTCATCGCAGAGAAACGCAACCAGCCTTACAGCAGAACTCTATTTTGGATTCGCTGCAAACTCAGCTTCTCACTACTGCGCTCTGCCATTATGTGCATCAGGGGATCAAGGTCCTCATACCATCACCCAGCTGGTATGATTGGGGAAGCTATTGACCTCACCTGCTCAGAGGGCAGAATCGTGTCCTCACAATAGGGAACAGACATTTAGAACTACCTGTTCACCACAACTATTGTAATCTTCGTTGTTTCGTTTTGCATTTTCTTACATCATTTATATGTATACTTTGGAAAAAAAAGTGTGCCGGGGACAGCTTACAATACAATACGTACGCTAACTTTCCGCACATTGCAATTGCGCAGCACCGTATATGTTGCCCTACCTGTGCCCGAGCAACTATACCCTATTCTGGCTACGCCACTGTACAAAGTACCTCATATTATAGCTTTAAATGTAAACTCAAGCAGATTTTGTAATTTAGTCACATTTCTATTTTTTTGCAATGTATGTCCTTATGTCATATGACTAGAATCTTTGTTTCTCTATTTTTGTTATGTATGCCCTTATGTCATGTAACTGAATGTTTGTCTTTGGCTTGTTCGCTAGGAGGAGCACTTTTATATAGGAATACCTTTTGTGTAACCCTTTCTCTTTGAGATAAAATCATTTCAATTCAATTCAAAACCCATTTCCTGGCCCTAGCCCTAACCCTAACCTGTATATTGAGCCCTAACCATTACACCACAAGCAATTTCGAAGGACCATGCACACTTTTCCGTCTAATGTGTACCGCTCAACCGTCATACAAGTGCCATACTACACTACGCATGCGCAATGCACGCTCCACCCACACATATCACGTGAGGGGGCATGAAACGACGTGAAAGTATTGAGACCCATTCTTCTGCGCGTAGTCTCGTCCCCAGACACCAAATTTTTCGCGCGCGCCCTGCGGCCTTGTCGAAAAATAGGGTCTGGACACGTTCACTGGTAAAACTGGGGCGTAATCATACCAGCGTATTGGCATGTTGTCGCACCAATCAGATTGTTCAGGTAAAGTAAATTGCGTTATGCGTCATCACAAATAGCCAGCTTGCAAATTGTTTGGCGCCAAAGCAAACGCTGTCGGTAGCTGATAATGTAATTAACACCTACAATTACCCAATTTACTGACCGCCGTATGTAAACTTGCCCCAGTTTTCGTAGTGAAAGTGTCCAGACCTCGACGAGTCCGCAGGGCGCGCGCGAAAAATTAGGTCTGGGGACGAGACTATCTGCGCGAGGCATACTCTGCGCATGCGTATTCCTAGCTATATACTGCTTGAATAGCTATTGATCATTGAGGATAGCTAAGCCTAAGGTGTTCATTCTACATCTAGCCTCGTACCCAGCCCGTTCTCCTACATACGAGGCTACTATGCATCAGGAATGCCCAGAAACAGTTGCATGCATACTTTCAGTCAATTCCACTCAACACTGTCAACAGGGAATAAGTAGACTACATATCATTGTATATAATTGGTATGTGTGAGATAAGTGCATTGGTTTCCATGCATGCGGTGACTTGTTATATAGTAAACTTTGGAGGCAATGAAAACACAACCAAACTAGCCTCGTTCCCAAGCCACGTCTAGCTTTTTGTCCCTTACAGTACCATGCATACTGCAAGCGACAAAAAGTGGGTCGTGGCCTGGGAACGAGGCTGATTTCAGTGAGTATTGGTTCCAAAATAATATTTATTACAAATGTGGTAATTTGTCACCAGATAAATGGGAGCAATTTCCAATGTCATTATACTACCAAGGATCAGAAATCATCAGTCGTAGCATACAAACTTCACGACTTAACTACACACAAAATAGAGGTGGTGTACATGCACGACAGTCTAGTAATGTACTCCACTATACATACTGTACTGCACGTAATGACATTATCAAATGATCTCAGTCCACTTTCTCCAGCAGCACAGCAATACCCTGACCACCACCAATGCATGCTGACCCAATGGAGTAGCACACGTTCCTCCGTCTCATCTCATGGACCAGGTGAGCAGTGATCCTGGACCCAGAGGCAGCCAGGGGGTGGCCCAATGCTATAGCTCCCCCATTAACATTGGTCCTCTCACGATCCAGTCCCAACTCTTTCTCGACAGACAGAAACTGAGCAGCAAAGGCTTCATTCACCTGCACACGAATAACCAATATTGTGTGTGTGGTATAAGCAAGACTGTTTTAGAAGCAGAGAAAATTTATGTTATTGCTTGGTTGTGACTGTGCCATTAGTTCATAAGACCTTGCAACTGGCTTTTGTGCATGCACCATTAGTCACAATTTGGTAAAAGCTTCAATCTGATTGGCACATTTACTTCATAGCCGTCATTCAACATTTATCATTCTGTGTTCACATGTTGTAAGATCACATGAAATTACGGTGTTCGATGGGGGACCCCTCCCCCCTCTGTCTAATAACCATGCCTTCCCCTCCATTTTTGCATACGGCAAGCAATCAAAACTGGATGGTGGGAAGGCCTGGGAACAAGGCTATGTAATACTATAGCCTCTGCTTAGTTCCTTGCCAGCGTACAGCAAGGGAAAGCTCTGAAAACATGGCCACATTGTGTTCAACTTCAACAGCCACCACGCCTACTGGAAATAAACTGGAAGCCCCTGAGTTAGGGACACCTTGCTACCAGGGACAAATTGTTGGTTCCCAATGGTGTCAGCTTTAGAGGGATTCCACTGTATGTAAATGTATAACAAGTCATGTAAGTTGACAAGATGACAAGCCATTAAAACTCCACACACACATACCTCCACTAGCTCGATATCTCCCAGACGCATGTTGTTCTTCTTCAATAGACTCCGAATGGCATAAACCGGGCCAATCCCCATGATTGTAGGGTCCACCCCAGCCACACTATAGTCTACCAGCCGAGCTAGAGGCTTCAGCCCAAGTCTGGTGAGGGCAGCCTCACTGGAGAGTACCAGAGCTCCTGCACCATCACATATTCCCTGAGGTAAATGGATGGGGGTAAAGGTAGTAATGTAGAAAGAGGAAAAGGTAGAGGATGGGAGGAAGAGGGAATAGGAGCAGGTGAAGCAGAACAAGAGGAGGAGGAGGAGGAGGAGGAGGAGGAGGAGGAGAAAGGGGAGAAGGAGAAACAGGGGGAGGAAAAGGAGCAGGAAGAGGAGGAGGAGGAGGAGGAAGAGGAAGGAGGAACAGAAAGGAGTGTCAACGGGAGGAAGAAGATGAAGGGAATACCCTTCTCTCTTCTACTAAGTCATACAAGTAGCCATCAATTCTAAAACTTTCTCACCGAGGCGTTTCCAGCTGTAACCGTTCCTTGCTCCTTGAAGACAGGAGACAATTGTCCCAGTTTCTCTAGTGTTGTATTGCGAGGGTGTTCATCATGAGTGAAGGACTCCATTCCTTTCTTACCCTTTACTTCCATTGCAGCTAGCTCAGCATTGAAATGGCCATTTTTGTGAGCTTTTGAGTGTGTGTGTATGTGTGTGTATGTGTTCATGTATATGTGTGTATGTGCATGTACATAGTGCTATGGAAAAATTTCAAGTGTGTTTCAGAGATCAAGTGTAAGACCAGACACTGACAGTGATACATTTAGGATAAAATTCAAGTATATGAACCAGTTGTTTAGCTAGCTAGGGTCCCAATATTGCCCAAGCACAGCATGTATAAAGTCTTAAAATTGACGCAGAACCTTCGTGCCAGCGCAAAGAGACTATCTTCTGCACAGTGCACAGTATAATGTAACCAAAGGTGCACTATGGGGTTTATTAACTTTGAGTGCCAAGTTGATTCAGACATCAGTTTACTCACCGTTGGCCCACCTCTGCTGGCTCTGGAGGGCAAACTCATCACACTGTCCTCTGGTGATGGAGTACTGTTCTGCTAGCTTCTCAGCTGTGAGGGCCATGGGCAGCTTGACATAAGTGTCTGTGAGTGCTGCCCATAGAGTGTCTTCCATCTTGAGTGTGTGTGTGTGCATGTGTGCATGTGTGTGTGTGTGTGTGTGTGTGTGTGTGTGTGTGGTGTGTGTAATGTGAGTGTGTGCATGTGTGAGGTGTGTGTGGGTGTGTGTGCATGTGTGAGGTGTTGTGTGGGCATGTATGTGTGTATGTGTGTGTGTAATGTGTGTGTGAGGTGTTGTGTGCGCATGTGTGTGTAATGTGAGTGTGTGCATGTGTGAGGTGTGTGTGTGTGTGTGTGTGTGCGTGTGTGTGTGGTGTTGTGTGGGCGTGTATGTGTGTATGTGTGTGTATGAGGTGTTGTGTGTGCGTGTATGTGTGTGTGTGTGTATGTGTGTGTGTAATGTGAGTGTGTGCATGTGTGAGGTGTTGTGTGTGTGTGAGTAAGGTGTTGTGTGTGGGGTATATATGAGATTATGTATGAAAGTGAAAGTTGTAGGGTGTACACTAGCCTCGTTCCCAGGCCCCGTCACTTTCAGTACGGAAAAGCGGGAGAGGGCCTGGTATCTTTTCTCACGTGAGTGACGTCGGGATAGAAAGGATGGTAGAAAGGGTTTAATTGTGCGTGGGCACACAGGGCCCAGAACAGCGAAAACAACCAATGTAGCAGGTAACTTACCACACGTATCTAGCTAGTGGAGGGTGATTGTTGTATACACCGAGCGTTGAGCGTGTAGTCAGTTGAACAATACACGAACCACAGCCTGTTTGTTCTGAAAATTCCATTTTCCGATTACGTCATACTTACACATGTACGTGAGAAAGATACCAGGCTCTCCCGGCTTTTTCATAATGGAAGCGATGGAAAGCTGAGCGGGGCCTGGGAACAAGGTACACTACACCTATCATTCTATTCACCTTCAGGTCTACACCCAGAGGAGATCCCCATCTGGCGTTACGGACTGCATACGGGGTCTGACTCATATTCTCCGTACCTCCTGTCAGAACCACCTCCGCCTCCCCCAGCTTGATCTCCTGTGAGGGTGGGGAAAGAGACTGAGTAGGAGAGTGTAATCCAAATTAAGCACACATACATCCAGGAGTTCACCAGTAAATTCACATTGAGAGTAAAACTCCAGAAATTAAAGTTCTAGGCATCTTCAGCACTGGTTTACTAGCTACTACTTGCAGATAACGTACTTCTTCAATCAGACGCTGCAGCTACTATTACTTTTGCAGCTCGCTTTTCAGCAGCTGCTATTTGAGGGTGGCTGCTATTCGAGGGCAGCGGTTTATTTCTTTGGGAAGCCCACCGACATCAATAAGGTACGTACAAGCGATACAGCAACAACCGTTCAACGATGTTAGTGGTTCGTGCAGCCTCCCAGTCCGGTGTCAGCCGTGGAAACGAGTTGTAAAGCATGAAAATCCTACCGCTAGCCCAGTGACCATTGTCAAAAATTATTCGCACATGTGTGTGCGTGCCGTGTATACTACTAGTAGCTGTGGCTACTATTCGAGGGCAGTGTTCTTCGTTCAGAACTTCTGATTATGCAGCTACTATTCGAGGGCGGCATCTATTCTAAGATATAGCTACATGTAGGCACTTGTTCACTCATCAGTTCATGGGCTGACTCACTCTAGCAATTGCCGAATGCCTTAGTGTGAGGCATATAATCGTGTGGGCACGGTGGGCGCTTTTGAGGCCTTAGTCTGAGGTTGTGCTTGTATTTATGTATGTCTGTCCGTAACGGGTTTACGACTGAAGTATACGAGTTTACGTATAGTTTACATACCCTGCGGCATATGTGCCCCTCTTGGTGCGCTGAAGCTCACGATACAATGAAGACTTAGAGGAGAGACAACGACGATGACACTGACCTGTGAACGGGACAGGCGGAGGACAGCATGGCGTCCCACTCACATCCTCAAAGTCTTCGAGATCATCTCGACTAAGCTTCGCCATTTTGTCCAATCGTTCCACGTGCTCTGCGTGAGGCACATGATGCACATGCGTATACCTAGTAGTGGATGCAGTGTTTTCAGGGACTAACTCAATCACTTTAGGAGCAAGGGAGCAGGTCAGTCTGCTATCAAGCTAGTTAGTTCAAGGCTAACCCACCACTAACGAGCTAATTAGTGCAGCGGCTAACTCACCACTAACACACTAATTAGTTCAGGAGCCAACTCACATGAGCTGCATTGATGAGGGTCTGGAAGCCTGACCCACACAGTCGATTGATTGTGAATGCAGGGGTGGTGATGGGGACCCCAACTTTCAGACCAACGTGGCGAGCCAAGTAGGTAGCATCAGAAGAGGACTAGAGAGGGGAGAGGGAGGATAAAGGAAAGAGGGGAGGAAAGATTTCATTCCCAGACCATGTCCAGTATTTGATTGCTTCCAGTACGCAAATACAGATTCCATCGCGTGCAACAATGTCAGATAAAGGGTAGACACATGACATTGTTGACATTGTTGCACGCTGTGTACACAGGGGGGTGGTGCCTGACCAGAGAATCTTGAGGCCCTTCCTTCTAAAATTGACTATCCCAGGACTGGAGGCTGAAACATACACAAGGAAGCATCAATACAGCTTGTTACTTGATGCATTTTGGACTGAGTAACGCAAAGTTTGAGTTTCAACGATCGGGGACCACTCCTAGCCTCGTTCCCAGGCCTCCCCTGTCTTGTTCTTCAGTTTGCGTTTAGAAAAATATGTGGAAGTGGAAGAGCGGCGAAAACGGCGAAGGCCTGGGAACACTTATCACGTGAATGACGTCAGGTGGACAAGAGGTGGATGTAGGGGGGGGCGGTGCCCAACTATATACAGCTACGTGCACAATATACCTGAGAGTGAGTTTCTTACCGAGTACTTGCGATCTTGTGAACGTCTGGGGTCTTGCCTAGCGGCGGAGCACTCGATGATAAAGTCTAGTGTTCATGTACGTTATCTCACCTAGTTGATTGCAGACCCCTCCCCCCCCTACATGCATGTCCACCTTGCGTCCACCAGACGTCATTCACGTGGCAGGTGTTTCCAGGTCTTCCCCGTTGTTGTTTTTTTTGCTGCTCTTCCGCTTCCGTGTATTATACTAAATGCAAACCGAAGAACAAAAGCAACCACTCCCTTATGTGTCCACCCTCTGCCTACCTGACATCACCACATGTGATGAAATCTCACCTTCCCCTCTTCTTATTTGCATACTGGAGACAGTAATAGTCTTGTGCCCAGACAACTTTTAGTCGAGTGGGAAAACAGTCTGGTGAACTGCCTATACCGTTTGGGTTCCAATATTTTGAAATCATTGTGACGTTATATGAACTGCATTGTGAATTCAAAAATCTCCTTCCAAACAGCAAACTCTGGGACAGCCTACTCTTGCTTATTTTGAAAGATACAGCAGCCTGAGGAATACCTGTTCAATGTCCACGTCACCAGCAGATCGTTGGCACGCAATCTTCAATGACATCAAGGGTTAAATCAAAAAAGAACAATGAGCCAGCATTCTGGCACACTTAAATGAAACTGGAATAGGCAGTTGGCCAGATCCATTTTATTTGTAGGCATGAAAAATGTGGTCTGTGAATGAGATTAGCCTGGGAACACGATGACATAATACACTGTACTCACACAACCTTAAAGTACACAATAGTTGGAGTGGGGACTGGGTATGAGCTTGCTGAAGGAAATGTTATGAATCACAGTTTGTTTGCACTGACCAACAGGGGTGGGGACTGGGTATGAGCTTGCTGAAGGAAATGCTATGAATCACAGTTTGTTTGCTCTGACCAACAGGGGTGGGGACTGGGTATGAGCTAGTCCATCAAGCCAGACCATCTCTCACTCACCCTCCAGAAAAGTGAGAGAGGGGCTGGCTTGATAGACTAGGTATGAACTTGCTGAAGGAAGTCCGTTGAATCACAGTTTGTTTGCACTGACCAATACTCCAATAAAGTAGTGCAACTCCAAACTCATCACAAGCTATCAAAGGTAAGTAGTACCATATTTCACCCACTAATGGTAGTAGCGAGCGTGTGTGTTGGTCCAACTGTTGGCAGCTGGAGGTGAACACATAAATACATGTAGCTCTCATGCCAAAGGGCTGTCTGTGTGGGTGGGTGAAAATAATGACCAACTTCCTCAGTACTGTACCGTGAACAATGGTGTGGCAGACCAAGTTAAATCTCTTGGGCCTGGTAAGGACCAATGAGATTTTGAATATTGAGAAAAGTTCTGTGTGGCTAGGATGGCTCATGATTGTAAATTTCTTGATTGCTATTGAAACTTGCAGTTTTGGTAACTATACAGTTACCATCATCAGTGCAATATGGAAAGACCGCTGATACATTAGCGTGAGTTAGAAGTATGATAAAAGGAGTTAAAACTCACAACGAACTTAACTCCATGTATCAGCGGTCTTTCCATATTAGCCTCGTCCCCAGGCCCCACCCACAAAACGGGAAAGGGGCCTGGTGTCACTTGCAAACTTTCTCGTATGTGCTGAGTCAGTATATTATGTAACAATTACATGCCTTACGTGATCACGAGGTAGCCAGCTACTGTTGATGATGGCATTACAGAGTAGATGAACAGATCTTGCTACGGAGCGACTACAGACAAATCCTGTGAGGCAAGAGTAGTACTAAGCTTAGCAAGCGTAACTATGCTCTAAGTTTCTGAAATCCGAAGTTTATGAAAACTCTGCTTGCCTCGTTCCCATTTTCAAATGGTCTCGGAACGAGTCTACTACCTTCACATGTCAAGAATGTAGTAATTGGTAATGGACAAACATGATTCGTCTACTCCAAACGAAGACTGCTGACACAGCACATATGGGAATTTTTGCAAGTGACACCAGGCCCCTTTCCCGATTTTTTGGGTGGGGCCTGAGGACGAGGCTATTTCCATATTGCCACTGATGATGGTAACACACACATGGGAATGAGGCTAGCCAAACATTATGTTTTATTATGTACACTGTATAGACCTTATGCAATTGACGTCATCACCTCACGTAACAAACGTGAAACGGATGGTGGACAGAAATCCGGATACTACGCTACCATTTTGAGTGGCAAAAATGACTGTGGTCTATGGAGCTTAAGTACAGCGGAGCAGTTTGTGAGCTCCTTCCTCACGCAGGAATTGATTTTATACTTACACCCAGAATGGCTTATGCACAAGGTCTCAACAGGACCTAATGCTCACCCAAGCGAATAAGCTTAACTGCATGCCTTGTTGATGCAGTGAGTTCACGAAGTGCTTCGCTGCACTTAAGCTCCATAGACTGCGGTCTTCCTTGCCACTAAAAATGGCGGTGTAGTATCCAGATTCCATCCACTGTCCGTTTTACGGTTGGAGGTATTGCATAAGGTCTATAGTTACTGAAACATTTGTTGAATATTTCATCTCTACTTGGGTATTGTTCTTTTGTTAGTAGATCCATTGTAGAATGTTTTGAATGAACTAATCATGTCACCAGAGCAAGCCCCCAAATTTGACTTGGTATATCAGATTGTTCCAGAGCACACGACTGTGGAAAGTAGCTTTCAATTCAGTCTCAAGTTTGCAAGACAACATGCGTTGCAGTGTACTGGGTATATTACAGATCGTGCTCACTGGGTTTGCAACCCTACTGCAGAATGGGCTCATATTTCTTAAACAAGCATCCTTGGTGCCACGCCCCCTTCCTCACCTGGGCTACGTTTCCCACTATCACGGAGTCCACAGCCTCTGGAGGGACTTTCCCTGCTTCCAGTGCAGCTGCAGACGCCACCTTACAGAGGTCAGTCGCCGTAATGCCCTTTAGCTTCCCGCCAAAGGTCCCAAAAGGCGTCCGCTTGGCGGCAACAATAAAGACTCCACGTGAAGCGGCCATGTTCGTTTACAGCTGCTTTATCTCCGTATACTACAAAATTTATCTCCGTTTCTCTTTCTAGTCCTTGGATATATATCTCCGTACATGGTTCGGTATACGATTTCCGTACATTTCCGCGTGATGCTTTGACAATACCGGATACTACAGATGTAAACCTTCAATCTTCCAGCCCTGCCCACCAGTCTGTGTAACCGGATGTATCGATGTGTTTATTGTGACTGATTATCTTGGCAGCGAGACTCAAAGCGATCGCTGTGGAGACTGGTTCGATCGTCTAAACGTTATCGGCTAGCCACTGTGAAGCCCAAACTCTGTGCTCAACTTGTGCGTAGCTACTGGAAGCAGAAGACTGAGTCTTGGCTAAAGTACGACCATCAGGTACGCATGTGAATCTTGTCTTTGCAAGCTAGATTTTAGTCTCTACATGCCGGTCCAGAGTCTGTATGTATTAAGCATTTGTTGTAATGGTTGGTTGCTTGCATAATGTGTGTGCTGAGCACGTTTTTGATCCACCTTGTCAAGGTTGACTGAGTATATATTTATGACCCAAAGAGCCTGCTGCTTTTAATATGGTATGTGCATAAGCAGCATGTCCAGTGTGTGTAAGCCTCCATTTGCTGTAATGATTGATTGCTTGTCCCCCAACCTTGTATGGTGTGCCGAGACCCTGAATTTTGGTCTCACTGTCTAGTGCTAATAATAAGTTAGCTTGTCAAGGTTGAGTGAGTATCGCTGCTCAGTCAGCCATGCAAGCTACTTCTGTGCATTGTCTTGTTAGCTGATGGTAATAGTTTTGGATCCCAATTGAACAAGCTACCTGCAAATGAATGTTGGTAATTGTATTTGTGAGCAGATGATCTTTAACAATGTTTTTGGTCCCAAGGGACTCTTCTTGGACATCAGAAGCATGTTGTTTAGCATAATTTGTGTGCCTGAAGACAATCTCTTGGGACTGAAATGTTCCCAAAATACAGTGCACTCAAGATCCTGAACAAGTAAAAAGATTGTGCTTTATACAGGGAAATTCAAGATGAATAGTCAGGAAAATGTTAAATGCATAACTCTGCTACATGATCCAAGGAATGCACAAACTGTTTGGTGTTACATGTAAATGATCTCTGAGATATGCACTGTCTTGACGGTTTTCTTTCCTCACGGCCTCACCCAAACTACGACTTGAATTGGTAGCAACTAAATTTTCTGGACGGAGCTAGCATTCTCTTTTGCTTGGAGAATTTATGACCTTTCAGTTGAATGTTTTAGTCATTGTGAAACTGAAGAAGTGGCTGTTTGGTCAGTGGTTCAATTTGAGGTGACTTTGCGGCCAAGTGGTTTACAGGGAACAAATAACTCAGGCTTGTGTCATGCTTGGTGCTTTGCAGTACAGAGTTTCTTTAACCTTCCTTCCCTTGGAAGACTGGCCGTTGCACTGAAGGGGCTTAAAGTAAAGTAATTTCTTTCAGCTATTTTGGGTCTGAAGAGTAATCGATCCTCGAGATCTACCCCCTTGCAGTTGCGCATGCATGGCTGCAGGTATAGAGCCAGCTGGAGTGTAATAATAACCCACAGTCATGTTGATGGGGAAACAGAGCATCGTCTCCATGGAAACCTAACCAAAGGTTTAACCTTATGAGGTAGTATATACCAGGAACTAGCAGTAGAGGTCATGGGTAGATGAGATTAGTGGCCATGTGACGCATGACCCAGCTGGCTCATGGTCACACGATTTGTGTGTGATGAGGTGTTCAATGATCTGAAGAGATGACTTGCATTTGCCTTCTTAGGGCATTGGAGGGAGGGTTTTGTGTTTTACATGAGCTCTAGCTACTTGGGACCATTTTAGGACTTGATGTCAATCAGGCTAAACGTTTAGGACTGTGTGTAAGGTGTGGTGAAAGATTTTGTATGGTTGTTTGGTAATGCTGAGGCACTTTTCATACTTCAAGTCCAAGTTTGGTTTGTAAGTACAAAGTTCAACGATTAGTGCAAAAAAAACTTGCCAACCGCTGGCATTGCAGTCATGTGTGCTATCTTGGAAATTGGATTGGGCTGCACATCCACATGGCTGCCTGCTCAGGAGTAGTACTAGCTATCTGAAGCACAGACAGACCACGGACAGATAAGGAAGAAGGTTATCTGTTACCAACTTGAGTTCGGAAAAAACTTTGCAGTCGTTTTGACTGAATGTTCCAGTCATCATCCATTTTGCCCTGATGAAGACTGGAGCATTCAGTCAAAATGTTGGCAAAGCTTTTTCCGAACTCAAGTTGGTTACATATAACCTTCCTGTTCATTTATGCAGTAGCCAACTGAGAAGCCACTGAATAGCACAGACAGAAAGTGCTGGGTTTTTATAAAATGCGGGGACGAGCCTGAGTGAGTGCATAGACTATACTTTCACCAGTTCACCCACCCTCAAGCTTGAGGAGCTTCTCTCTGTGACCATCCTAACTTATCGTACATGAGAGAATGTAAGAATCACTGACCACATGCACTGTATTGTAACTAATTGTACTCATGTTTTGCTCTATGCAGTATTTTTGTCCGATTGTGGTGTACTCATGCATTTGAAGATTTGCAGTACATGTAACAGTTTGCATAGCTGCACAAAAATTGATGTTGGATTCTATCAGGCTCACCACAACAGGGCTTCATTCGTTAAGGGTGAGCAAAAATTGAGTATTGAAAATCTTTGGGAGGCGACAATCCAAGTGCTTGCACACAAACTTACAATTTCCAAGGGGGTACAAAATCCTGCCAGGGGGGCAAATGCCCCCCTTTGCCCCCCCCTAAATGAAGCCCTGCATGATCACGCTATCTGTGAGTAATAACAACCCATAACGCCGTCATAGTTATCATCTGGAGAGAACCACAGTTATGTTGCTGGGGAAACAATCGGGTAGAAATAACTGTCTCTGTGGAAACACTTGGTATCATAATTGGGCAATTAGGAATGGATTATAGAGGTTGCACGTACTTATCAGTGTCTCAAACAGATCTGTGCAGGTATCAACTGGCCCAAGGCCATGCAAAGTAGATATGTTATTATGCATGGTTTGGAAGGCAGTAACGACATTTGAAGCGGCAGGTCTCAAATGGCTTCATTTGAGATGCTTCATTTGAGACTTGCCGCCTCATATATGTGTCATTATTGCCTTCCAAACCACAACATGCCTACTTTTAATGACTTGTAGCACTACACTTAGTATCTCAGGATCCATGAGACTCCATGCCTGGCGGGACTTCCTGGGACTGTCCTGGGTATCCTGAGAATGAGTATCCTGGGATACTAAGTATTGCGGAATGTGAGTGTTCTCCATGACTGAGACTTGGGACAACCCGGGACTATCCCTAATATCCCGTGGTTGACTCAACTGTGTCAGGAAGACTGGACAATCCCAGAACATCTCGGGACAAGTTGTGGCAGTACTGGACACTTCTGAACGAATAATGAATAATGACCACCCGCACACAAAGGGAGTAAGTGGCAGATGCGAAACAATAAATCTACTTGGTCTTGCGTTGGCTTTGAAGGCTGGTATTTGTATTAGCACCTTTTTAGGACATGATCTACAGGCACCTTCCATATAAGGCTACAATGTTACTATGGTGAATTTGAGTAATTTTGCTAGCTCAATTTACTTTAATATGGAAGCCGTAAATATTATTAAATTGGGTTAGTTTCTCATGTTACTTGATGTGTCTTGTTCGCAGACCCCACCTGGGAGGAGGAGGTCAGGTGACTGCCAGTTGATTCCTTAGGCTTCATTAAATTGTATAGTTTGCTGCATACATATTTTGGGCGTCCCTGGTAGAAATTGAACATTAATTCTGTTGTGTATTTCGATTGCATTAGCGCATTTGATACACTGTAGTGTAGAATATAGGGCAGGGCTCATACACACTATAGACGCATTCATGCATCAATGGAAGTTCCTGTGCTTCAAATGCGTTAACATGATTGAAATACGCATTGGAATAATTTTGATTTCTACTCAGTAAGTAGGTAGTGCCACACTTGTTGTTGTGACTAAATGCACATTGGCTTTACAAGTTAAATCAGCAAGTGGTGCCACAATGATGTATGAATCAAGGCTAGCTTTCAGCAAACAGGATTAGTGTACAGACAAACTGATAGACAGTGTCGATAGCCTTATGATGGATGATTGACTCTGTGATGTGGTTGTGTTGATTAGTCTCGCAAGCCCGACCCACTTCCGCTAGAGAAGGGAGAGGGTCTGGTGAACAGTGTATACAAGCCGTGTCCCGCCGCACTGTACAGTGCGGTACAATCACATTGCAGTATTTTGTCACATGACGCATTACATCACTGTTTGAGCAGCAATAGCAGTCTTGAAAACGGCCAAGGAGAGCTAGGGCATCATTCGCCACTGCAGAAGCTGTAAAAACACTTCGACTCTACTTCTCGGGGAGCGTGCTTACTCCGCAACAGGTAATTCAAGAGTGCAGTATTTGAAATCTGGTTACGTCATCCAGCTAATTGCATTCCGGTGGGACACGGCTTGCACACGCAGTTCACCAGACCCTTCCCTTCTCTAGCGGAAGTGGGTTGGGCCTGCGAGACTAAGTGTTGATAGCCTTATGATGGATGATTGTGATGTGGTTTGTCTCTTCTCCGAGCCTCACTCTCTCGCAAGGGCAACAGTCACCAGCCATGTTCCATCTATGCATTCATATTTGCAGGAGATTGCATAAGTGTCTTGGCAGGTAGTATTTACACAACAAAGAAGTGTTGTTAACTTCCCTCTTAGTCAGAACTAAACCACAACCTTATTCCCTTCTGCTGTTTAACACCAGGTGTATACCCCAAAATGCATCTCCCAAATCTCCTGGGAAGTTTCTGGGGCTTCTTAGCTGCTCTCTGCTTGCAAACAACTAGCTAGACTAGGGCTTACTTTTTTATTGCTTGCTCAGGGCTATGGTGCTTGAAGCGGGACACTGAGTCACCCACTATGCAGGCTGAATTTTGGCCAATACCAAGCCTCATCAGCTACATGAGGTGACCAGGAGATGGGGCTATTATCTCATTAACAGCATACACACAATGTGTGTATATATGACTATTAGCACATTTGCATAGTAAACATTGCATGCCAATGTTTGTGTATGTTAAAAGTGCTGTAGCACAGAACTTCTGTTAAGGGCGGAGCTCATACACACTGCATAGATGCACAAATACCTGACACGTCTATGCAGCGTGTATGACCCCCGCCCTTAACGGAAGTTCTGCGCTACAGCGCTTCAAACGCAGTAATGTGATCAAATTACGCAACAGAATAATGTTCAATTTCTACCCGAGACTGTGACATATTTATGCAACTACAAAGTACAGCTCCACTTTTAATGAACGTTTGGTGATACGAAGCTTTGGTGATGTGCTTGAAATGTGCCATGAGATAATATTCAATTTCTTTCGAGGACTGCCACATATACAAGTGCAAGCCATACAAAACCATGACAAAAAGAACTGCGAATGAAGTATGCCAAACATCTGCAGACTGTAACAGAATCCGAGTTGGAAATCATCCACTCTCATTAACAGTGATTTACACAAGCCGACACCTAATCTGTCTTGTGTCAACAGCCCTTAAATTCTTCTATTCCACTCTAGTTACAAGTGGCAAACAATCTGAGTTACTGTCTTCTCGGAATACATGATCGCCTGTACGACTCCACTTCATGTAGTTGTGTACGTGCCAAACAGTCAGGTTGTACAGAATCGTGTCTGCCAATCAGATGAAGCCTCATTCCCAGGTCCCGCCCAGCTTTCCATTGCTGGGCGGGACCTGAGAATCGTAATCAATCGGAACAATCAATGAGATGTTTCGCAAAGCCGCCCACTGCACAGGGTGCATCGTCGTATATCTGCTCCTCAGCTGTGCTGGGGTGACTGGGAGATGGGGACTGCTATCTCATGCAGTCAGGTGGCCTTATCCATACGACAGTTAGAAGCTCCTCAAATGTCGTGTCTGTCATCATGCAGCTGTCCTTCAAAGATTGTTGCTATGATACAAACGATCATAATGACCACCAGCCAATCAGCAACCCTCACATTTCTCCATACTCCATAACTTCAATTTTCAGCTGAAGCAAGATACTCTAGGCAACCTGTTAACTGTACATTGGAATTGAAGCACAGTTAAATTGTGGTTTATAGTAAGTTGATTGTTGAACATAATAATTAATTTACACGCTACGTACGTAACATACCACACACAAAATTATGTTTCCCAAAACACTTCACGGAGTGGCAATCTGTTATAAACATTGTTATGTCAGTACACAACCCCTGCAGTGCTATCTAGCACATCGTAAGAATATGTATATCGTATGAAGAATGCCAACTAGTAACTGTATACTAATTTCCGTGCCTCCTGTGACAGGCAGTGTCAATATTTGTTCATCAATTTCCATTAGTACCAGAGGCAGACTGACTGTTTGTGCTTTTACAGTGTGAATGGTTAAAAATGCCAAAAAGTGATCACATCCAATGGTATAACACCACCCTGAAACCAATGGCATGTTTTTGGTTTCTCTTCCTCACAATATAGCCCCAGTATTGAGTCAAAACTGGTCCAGTATACCACATAACAGAGCATATGTAGGGTGGATAATTCATCCAGGGTGCACATGATGGGATGAGCACTCTGGCCGTCACAACCCATACAAAATAAATTGCTGTTTTCTTTGCACAAAGTGCCACTAAACAATCCGTTATGGAACTTTGATTATCATCACTGTTTACAAATTGTCAAGAGGGGGTGAAAGTTGACTGTTGAAGATTTATTTTGGGGGGGGGAGGGGGGAGGGGGGGGGGGGGGGGGGGAATGGCATCACTAGTCTTGTTTCCCAAGCTGTGTACAGTGTTCAGTGTTTGCACTGTGACATTTTGTACAGCTGTGTGAGGTCAGTAGAGCAACCACTTTCTTGGAAGAAAGGAGCAAATTTTGTATGTTGGTAAGTAAATTACTTCCTTTACTACAGAACATCTGTGACTTTGGCAGTATCTGATTTCATGTGTTTGATACAGACAGCTGACCATAGCTAGTTGTGGGAAGCCCTCACTTCCTCCCTCCTGTGTGTGGGCCAAGAATAATAACAGCTCACAGTCAGTTTTAGGCTCATTTCATTTATAGTCAAACACTCGTATTGGCAAGTATAGTTTGTATGTGAATTTAGATCATGGTTGTAGTAAATGCTTGAATATGATTGGTCAACAGCAGGTGTTCTAAATCCCATAGAATACTTGTAAATTCTCATAGAACACCTGTAATTTTATTGCTCAGAGCATGAGGCCATTGTTTTGGCCTTACATTGTCAGTAGTATGTACATGGATTATGTATAAACAAATATTTTGATGTGTGTAAATACAAGTATATTTTGTGTAAATAAGTGTTTTCTGTAAATCAAAAAAATTGTTTTTCCATTCGAGCATATGCGGAAGTCCGGTTATTATCCGTACACCACCTCCGTGAGCAGCGCTGTCTTTGAAACTGGCTGTGTTCTTCGAGTGAAGACAACGCTTTGAACAGCCGTTCGTTGTTCTCAGTGTGACCTTTCTTCACCAAGGTATATCGTAACCTGCACCCGTACTTTCAGAACACAGGTGAGTTATAGTTCGGTTGTCGGTGTGTTCCGTTCGCTCGGTTCGCTCTGCAGGGTAGCTAGCCCGACGGCTCTTCGTGTCCACAGCTTTCCGTCGCTTGTGATGACGGTATTTGCTTCGAAAATATGCTGGAGTTTACAACAGTGCTAGCCATGATCTAAAAAAGTGAGACACTGAGACCAACGGGATCTACGCGATTTATAAACCCATCGGGCCCCCTAGTAGCGCCCTCGCTGCGCTCGGTACGCTACAGCCCGGGGGCCCTCGGGTTTCTAAATCGCGTAGATCCCTTGGTCTCAGTGTCTAACTATTATGTAGTTCCCTTCACACTTAGTCTCATTCCCACACTCAAAATTGAATAGTAATATCTGATTGGTCAGCAACTCATGAATACTGTCTCACTTTTCCGGATGGTGGGAGATGGATAGACAATCTTCATGCTTGTCCTAACTTAAAACCTGTTACCATGGTGATGGCTACTATGTATTGTTATTTGGTTGCTGAATGACTCTCCATGCTACATCTCACTTTCTTCCTCCATGTAGTTCAAGAATGTCTACTACAGCAGCAATAACCACACCCCCACCATTGGAGTCCATACCCCCATCAGCAGTGGCCACACCCCCACCAGCGGTGACCACACCCCCACCACGCCCACCACCTCCTACTGCACTACCCAAGCAACACCCTGACCCAAGTTCCACCACCCACAGCAATGGTGGTCCAGGTTTACCAGTGAAGGAGAACAAAATGCGTCCAATCAGATCAAAGACGATCACTGAGAGACCTCGCTCCGGGGAGGTGACAAACTCAAGACCAGGTAGGATAAGGGATTTCCCTCCTGAAATTTTTGTTTATTTACAGGATTTCTGGGATCAATTTTCTTTTTAAAATAAATTATTAATGTAGAACTGAACTGCATATTTGTGTGCGTAAATATATTCTGCATCACACACACACACACACACACACACACACACACACACACACACACACACACACACACACACACACACACACACACACACACACACACACACACACACACGCACAGAACACCCACCCTTGAGTGCCCGCCATCGATCATACAGCACATCCTCACGCCCTCCACCGCGCAAACAAACCTCTATCTCCCCACCCTCTCGTCCCTCACCCTCTCGTCCCTCACCCTCACCCTCTCCCTCCTCACCCTCTTCCTCTTCACCCTTACATAAACCAGATCGCCCCCCTCCTCCTAAAAAGGCCCCAATGCAGCGGCCATCGCGACCTCCTCCAGTATCACAGACCTCAAAGTCCGCCTCGTTACCCCGGGGGCTCTCATCAGCTGCTGCGATGAAGGAGGGCGGGTCTCAGGAGAAGAACACTGGAAACATTCAGCGACTGAAAGGTGACATAAGCATTATGCTTGAGCGCTAGCCTCGTTCTCAGGCTCTTGTGCGGGGGAGGAGGAAAGAGAGCCTGGTACACACTGTTCGCGCATGCGCCAAGTTCCCTTGGTAACCTGCATACTACTCTGCTATAGTAAAATTACCGTCAATTTCTGTTCACCTGCTGAAAGGCCACACTGCAGGGTTATACTATACACATACAAGTGCCTTCATCGCTCCCTCGTCATCGTCCACACAGAGCGTTGTCAGTGGCAGGCATCTTTCACACGGGAGAAGTCTGTATGCCTCGCAGGGGTTTGTGTAATGGAGCAGATTAATTGCCAGAAATCCTGGGGGAACTGAGCATGCGCAAACAGTGTGTACCAGGCTCTTTTTTCTCCACCCACGCAGAAGCCAGGGAACAGGGCTGCTTGAGTGCATGTTTGCGCTGGTATATATGAGGTGAAATAGTAACTCTAAAGCAAAACAAACAATGAATCTTGCAGGAGGATACAGTTAGCCTCATTCCCAGGCCACTCCCAGATTTTATCTTGCAGCCGTGGAGAAGATATTTTTTCTCCACAGCTGCGAGATAAAATCTGTGAGTGGCCTGGGAACGAGGCTAGGATAAAGTTGTTCATACACTCAGGTATTCATGCATTGATCTATGCAGTGTGTATGAGCCCTACCCTTAATAGAAGTTCTGCGCTATTGCACTTACAAGTGCCTTCGTCGCTCCCTCATCATTGTCCATACAGAGCGTGGTAATACAAACGGAATGCAAATGAATGGAATAATGTTTGATTTACACCCGATATGGCCACATATTATTGTGTCCCATTTTTGGAGCACATCGCTGTTTGAAGTGCTATTTTGTGGAACTTCTTTTAAGGGTAGTGCTTCTTAGATTTATGTACGAGTTAAATTGATCAGGACACTGAATACTGTAGTAGCTTTGCAGCACTAAACCACATTTCAACCACGTCAAGTTGTGAATGTTGGTGAAGGCTCGTGAATGTTCATGAATGCTCACAAATGATCCTGAATATATTCCTGAGCACTGTTGAACATTGGTGAGCGTACTAATACAAACGGTACCATTTTGGGAAAGTTCTACAAAGCACAATTGTGACATTCATGACCAGTTGTGACTTCGATGATTGTGCTAACAAAAGTCATGAATGTTGCGTTACCTTTCTGGCACATACTGAAATGTTGAGTACAAAACATTGAGAAGCTAGTGTGAATATGGGGACACCCAAACAATGACAGGCATCATCAACATTGCCCTAACGGAGTTCTGACAGCACATACTGAGTGGCTGCCGGGTGTACAACTGAGGCATTCAGTACCACCTGTGCAGTACATATAGAGGATTGTGAGCACTGGTGGTTGTCCGGTTGTCGTAGCTCAGTGTCAGAGCACTGGCGGCTCAAGCCAGGTGTCCTGGGTTCGATTCTCAGCGACTGCCGGCCTTTTCCCTTTCCTCTATTTTCGCCTCAAAACATCTAAATTCTCTTTATTCCAACATTGTTTTGTGTAAACATGGAGTTAATGGACCACTGCATAGATGTCTACTTGTGTAGTTAATGGACTATTGTGTAGTTGTCTTTTGAAAGTGCATTAGCCTGTGTACGCACACCTACCTACATGCGTCATCAACACAAACACGAACTTGTAAACATCATACGCCCATATTTGGTAATAACATTCTGTGGTTTTTCGGTGGCTTCTCAGTTGGCTTGTGCATAAACGAAGTGCTCGGAAAATGATTATTTTTCGAGCAAGTTATTTTCCAAGCTGAAGCTGGTAACAGATAACCTTCTCTTCATTTACATTCCGTGGTGCTTCCAGATAGAAATTGAATATGTGGTAGTCCCATTAATTACTGTGTATTTCAAGCTCATCACTGAGTTCAACGCACTGTAGCACTGAGGCTCTGCTAAAGGCAGGGCTCATATTGTTCTATCATATGTTTGAATCAGTGTTTGATACATACCATCACAGAACTTCTAGTATAAGGGTGGGTTCATACTAGAGCTGCAACAATATGCTTGGCTGTTGCTATGGATTCTGCTAAAAATCTAAGCCTTTGAAGTTGCTTGCTTGGCTTCAGTAAATTGGAAGTGTGCTATTGAGTAAAGTTGTTCGTAGTGAGGAAACCCAGTACAGGTTAGATAATTGCCAGATTGAAAATTCTGCAGAGGTACAAAATGTTGTACCAGACCCCCTTTCATCTTTTGAGGGGGGTCTGGGTCTGGGTTCGAGACTATTCAAGACGTACTGGCTTCCACATACTGGAGTTGGAATGGCTAACTATTTCTTTCAGTGGCTTCTCAGTTGGCTTCTGCATAAATGAAGAGAAGGTTATCTGTTACCAACTTGAGGTCGGAAAATAACTTGCCGATGTTTCGACTGAATGCTCCAGTCATTAACTTTCGCCCTGATGATGTCAGTCAAAACGTCGGCAAGTTATTTTAATAATATCGAGTACCCATGTGAGCGTGATGGTTCTCTACAGTCTGTCTGCCCTCTAAATGGTCGCTGTAAAGAAGAATCAGCCTCATATTGTACAAAATACCAACAAAACCATAAGAGACGGTCTGAAGATGTCGCATCAACCGGTAGGGGTGTGGTCAGAGCGTTTCGCATTCGGCAAAAACCGCGAAAATTTCTTCTGAAGACTCAGGACTCTTTTCTGCGAAAATTTGCACCGTAATAAACAGTAATGTTTACATTGGTAGGATATGTACACACATTAAGAACAAATGTGGTGACAATAATTTAATATTCTGTTTACAGAAAACAGTCCCTCAGGCTCGTCCCCATCACACCAATCCCCCACCACCACCAGTGCTCCAACAAGCCCCCTGAGTGACGGTAATATCGTGAATGGTGTTAATGGTGGAGTCGTTGAGGGAGCAAGCAAACTGCCATCAGATGGTGTAGATGGGTCAGGAGGAGGGAGCAATGGTGCCCAAGACGAGAGGCAGTCGCCACCTCCAGAGAAACCACCTAGACGAACAAAGAAAGGAAATCAACAAAGACAACAACAACAGCAACAACAACAACAACAACAGCAAGAAGAAAAACAACTCCACTCTACTAAACCTGATGCAATGACAAATGGTGACGTAAGTGATATTCCAGCATCAACCGTGGAGAACCATTCTCCTGTTACCAACGGTAGTACCAACTTGTCACCTCCTGTGGTCCAAGACAGCCGCCCTTCTAAAACAACTGCCGATAAACCTGCCATTCCTCGTCGACCATACCAACCACCCCGCCCCTTCCCCCCTCCCAGAAAGAGACCACATTCACACGTCCAGTCACATAATCGACAGCCTGACTTGCACGGCCGACAGCCAGAGTCACATGGCCGACAACCTGAGTCACATGGCCGACAGTCAGAGTCACATGGCCGAAAACCACAGTCACATGGCCAACAGCCGGAGTCACATGGCCGAAAGGCAGAGTCACATGACCAACAGCCTGAGTCACATGGCCAACAGTCAGAGTCACATGGCCGACAGCCTGAGTCACATAGCCGAAAGCCAGAGTCACATGGCCGACAGCCTGAGTCACATGGGCGACAGCCAGACTCACATGATCAGCTATTGAAGTCAAAAGTGGAGGAGAACAATACCCACATATCAAATGGCGTTCAACCTCAACAAATGTCACCAGTGGCACAAAAAAATGGAGCTTCAGAAGCCGTGGTTTCCAGTGTCAAAATGGAGGGTGAGAGGAAAGAGAAAGGCTCACATGAGAGTGGAAACGAGTCTGGTCAAGCTGCACATACAAGAACACTTCACTCAATGCGTGAAGCTGAAGGCCAGGTGATGATTGCTGTCTTATGTCTAACTTTCTTACTTTCTCCTTTCTTCTTCCTCCTTTGTAATTCTTCTCTCTGTTCTTCCTACTCTCATTTTGTTGCATTGTTGGGATGCAGTCTTCAGCTACTTCCTTCCCTTTCCCTCTCTTCTTCCCCGCAGACATCAGAGATGTCCTCTCCATCTCGTGGCCGAAAATTTTTGAATTCAATGAAAAAGAGTTTCCGTAGCATGCGACAACGGAAACGAGATGGTTCAAGGAAGGTTAGCCAATTGATTCAGCTAATATTAATACAGTTAACAAGTTGCCTCATTCTCATGTAGTTAACAGCTAGCGTCATTCCCAGTCCATGGTATCCTCATTCCCAGTCCATGGTAGCCTCAATGGCAGTCCATGGTAGCCTCATTCCCAGTCCATGGTAGCCTCATTCCCAGTCCATGGTAGCCTCATTGTCAATCCATGGTAGCCTCATTGTTAATCCATGGTAGCCTCATTCCCAGTCCATAGTAGCCTCATTCCCAGTCCATGGTAGCCTCATTCCCAGTCCATGGTAGCCTCAATGCCAGTCCATGGTAGCCTCATTGCCAGTCCACGGTAGCCTCATTCCCAGTCCATGGTAGCCTCATTCCCAGTCCATGGTAGCCTCATTGTCAATCCATGGTAGCCTCAATTGCCAGTCCATGGTAGCCTCAATTGCCAATCCATGGTAGCCTCAATTGCCAATCCATGGTAGCCTCAATGCCAGTCCATGGTAGCCTCATTCCCAGTTCATGGTAGCCTCATTCCCAGTCCATGGTAGAGGGATAGCCGTATTGTGTTTGTGCATTACATGTAGTTTTTCTTTCTCAGGATTCTGAGCTCAAACGCAGCTGCTCTGATACTGCGCTTGCACAAGTCAAAGAGGAGGAAGAGGAAGAGGGAGAGGCAGTAGAGGAGAAGGAGGGGCCCCGGAGATACCCAGGTGTGTGTACACCATGAAATTGAGCTTTTCCTGCTCGTAAAGCCTACTGTGTATTTGCCGAGGAAAGATCACAGAACTATATCTGCTATTTTTCTCTCCTTTTCTCATTATTCACTGCATTCTCCTTTACCTTCTCCCCTGCCCTATCTCTTTCTCTTTTTACATTCCCCGTTTCTGCTCTATCCCTTTTCTCCCTTCCCTCCTCCCTTTTCCACCTTACTTTTCATTGTTTTACCCCCTTCGCACCTTACTACATACTTCCTTCCCCCCCTCCTTCTTCTCTCAGACCCCCTCCCTCAAGGTATAATTCCCCCACTAGTTGTGCAGTGTGTGGCCTACATTAACCGGGACTCGGTGCTCCGAGAACAAGGTCTCTTCCGTATTCCAGGAGATGTCGCTACCATCAGACGAATTAGGAGCGACTTTGTCAGAGGTGTGTCATGTGTGTGTCAGAGTGCAATAGAAAGTCACTTATTCAAACACACCAGGCCCAGGGGGTCTTAGGATGACTGAAATTGCAATATTATGTATTTGAAAGCAGAATACTTTTAATTTAATGCACAACAAAATATCTGCGAAAATTATTGTTTGGAGGTTTGATAAGTGAAGATTCGGATAACTGAAGTTCTGATAGGTAATTGGGGCGAGCCTGAGCGAGCCCCACACTAGCGGGACTGCATTGCACTGGTGTGTGTGTATATATGCTTGGACCGACCACTTACCATAAATTGTAAAAGAGCGCATTCAAATATTTCACAAAGACTGAATGGCATGCATGCCCATGTGTATATGAAGAGGCTACTGCAGACTTTAAATAGTGCCGGCGTTGAAGGAGCCACGTGGAGCGAAGATGACTCAAGTTGAATGCATTTGCAGCACACATGGTAACTTAGTTCCAGATCAGTCTATACTGTGAGTGTGATTTGGAAGGCTGCGTGACAAGGCTGGCTGTGAGTCATAGAAATTTCAAGTAAGCACCATGAATGAACTACCCAGCTTGGCATGGCTGGAATTCCATGCTATGTAGCTCACAGTTTGAGTGTGAAGCCATGGTAGCTAATCCAGCTGCATGTTGGCATGTGTGGTCACCTACACGTGGATTTTTACATTGCTTTTAATCAAGCACTCGCTCAGGCTCGCCCCAGGATGATACAGCATCCCACTAGTTGTTGTTTTTTTTTTGTGTGTGTGTGTGTGTGTGTGTGTGTGTGTGTGTAAGGCATGGAAAGCGGGGGGGGGTGGTATATGTGGGATGATCAATATGAGTCAGTGAAGCAAAACTATACACACACACTCACTCACACTCACTCACACTCACAATACACACACACATGCCACACAAAGGGTTTGAGGTCGACCTATCAAAAGTATTGGATCCCCACACAGTCACTGGATTGCTGAAGGTCCACTTCCGAGAGCAGAGAGTATCCTTGATACCCAGGGGACAACCACTAGCTGAGATTGTCCAGGGCGTCAAGAGCAGAAATGTGAGGGGATGCGACCAAGTTGTGAAATAGTGAAAATAGGAAGAAACAGCTTTCTCCTACTTCAGATACATGTAGCAATCCATACCAGTACTGTTAGCCTCATTCCCAGGCCTTCCCACCGTCCAATTTTTGATCACTTGCAGTATACGAAAACGGAGGGGGAAGGCCTGGTCCATTTTATCACGTGAATGATGTGTCTACCTAGGTAGACAGAGGGGCAGAAGGGTATTTCAGAAGTGCTGCAAACAGGTGTTCGAGTGCATGGTTCAGGCTGGCATGTGAAAAACTGCTGACTAGACGGCAATTGCTCTTTTTATTTGCTTGTTTGCAGTTGGCAGAGGCTATTAGTAAGTTCACCATGATCCATGTTGCGGTTATGTCATCTTATTAATATAATCCGTTGCGCACCTTATTAATTAATCTATCGTGCTGCCATTGGTTACATACATTAGACCATTCAATGTGCTGGAGTCTCAAGTGGCTTATTAATGGTTAATAAGGGAAAGGGCTAACTTAGGGTTACAGCTGGAGTCAGGGAATGCACTACATTCTTTTTTTTTTCCTCTGGTCTTATCAATTGTGGTGAACGTCTTTGTCTTGGTTCGGCAGTTTCTTCAAACATGGATCGCGGTGAACTTAGCCTCTCCTGTTTGCAGTTAGGAAACAGGTTAACTGAACTTTGACTAGTCGATCACGTTTTCTAAATGTCAGCTGTTACAATAAGCTTGTGTGACTATTTTACAACATGCTATGCAAAGTACTAACAAAAAGGAAGTTCTGCAATACAGTGGAACCCCACTTAACGGACACCCCTCAACAGTGGACACCCACGATATAACGGACAATTCTGAAAGTCCAGACTGTCCTTCCATTCACTTCAATACTTAAGCACCCCCTGAATAGCGGACACCACGCTACTCTGTATAATGGACAGGTTTCATGTTCCCAATTGTATGCAAACGATACTTAACAACCCCGATTTAGTGGACACTCATCGACCTTTTCAGCAAGATTGTCCACCATAGTTGCTGGAGTTACCAACTTGATGTTAGATTAGTGTTGTTACTCGTAGTGCCTCTGCTTAGCCTTCCTCGCCAGCGTACAGCGCTCAACAGCCTGATTACGAATTACCATGCCTACCGGAAATATACCAGAAGCCCCTGAGTTAGGGACACCTCGCTAGGGACAAAATGTTGGGGTTCCACCGTACAACAGTTTGAATGCAACAATGTCACCATACAACAGAATAATCTTCAATTTCTACACGGGACTACTGCCACACATGGCTTACTTATTTGCAGGTTCAAGCTGTGAAGAGTGTACTGGGTAAGATATTCATCTCCCACACTGCCACCCTCAGGGTGTTGACAGAAATGTTTGCCAAGGTAAGCACTAGCTGCATCACACACCTCCGTCACCTCTCAGTATAGATGTTGGTGCTCTTACATTAATGGAAAGATGAGTGTAGTCTACCTGAAATCAGAAACTTAACTTGTTTAAAGAACTATAACCCATGACACACTCACATTTGACTATCACACAATCACCTCATACACACACACACACACACACACACACACATGCACACACATGCACACACACACACATGCACACACATGCACACTGCTTGCACACACACACACACACACATGCACACACACACACATGCACACCTGCACACACACACACACATGCACACACACACACACACACTAGATTGTAGACTACTCTGAATACAACCAAATGACCTCTGGCACCCTGGCTACCTCGTGTGGACCCTCCATCTTCCCCTATGTCTCACCAAACAATGCTAATGCTATACTGAAGTTTCTAGTAGATCACTACGATGAAATATTCACAGAAGAATGAAACACTGTTGTACCGTTCACCTGCACAGTATATAGTTACACTTGCACATAATGAGATCATTGTAATCATGAAGATAATATTACTACTACCAGTATTTGTGTTCTCAGCAGAATTTACAGCTCAAAGGGCATGATGATGACCACACCCCTCATTTTGCATTCCAGTTTTTGTGTTGTCACTAGTCTCGTCCCCAGACCCCACCCTCTCATGAAGGAGAAACAGTCTGCATGGTGAACTAAGTCAAATTTCTTGGGCTAGCGCACACTTTTGAGACAGTCACCTATAGCAATGTCCAAAACATTTTCACATCAAACCTGTTCAAAATAGGTATGTTAATTGTTGGTGCTACATAACAATCTGATGACCACACCCTTCATCTTGCTTGTAATGGTTGCGGTGCCAGTGTGAATAGTTCTAGGGTTCATACACAGGACTGGTACGTTATTAGCTAGGACTATCCATGCAAGGAAAGCTATATACGATTGTATTATTAGCTAAAATTGGCCTACAATCAGCCTGCAAGATTTGAGTGTCATAATATGGAAAAGTCTATAAGCACATAGTGTTGCCCATGGAATACAGTAAAACCTCTGAACAAAGGACACATTGGGGACAGGCCAGTTGTCCCTTGTAGAGAGGTTGTCCTCTTCTCGGAGGTTTTCTTTTAAACCTCTTGGAAATTTCTTAAAGACGAAAAATAACACTTAAATGTATTATTCCGCTTTTCGGAGGGTCCGTTATTAGAGGTTTCACTGTAAAGGTATTGCTCCACATTATTTATGAGTATTACTACGTACCAGTATTAATTTTGTGTTCTCAACAGAATTTACAGGTCAAAGGGCACGATGATGACCACACCCCTCATTTTGTCATTGTATTCACATCGATCAAAGAATGCATCTCTTGTTTTCCACTATTTCAAGTGGAAGCCACATCCCAAATAAGAGGTGGAAAATGCATGGTCTGGTCATTGAAGTTTATAGTTGTACATATCTAAATTTCGGATTGTGTACATATGCACTACGGTATTGGGTATGCAGCACAGTGTGTACACAACCTGCATATCCAGTGGTTTCACCATCTGCCTTTTGTAGTGTACAACATACATGGTCACACAACAGTCTAGCCACAGTTTGTTTTTGTACAATGGCTATTCTAATACACTCACAAACTATAATACACAGTGCTATTTATCAAGTTGTGGTTGCTTAGTTGTACTATCAGTACATTCCAGAATGCTACTCCTGAATTTATATTCTTCTCCAAACTGCTCCAAGACAAAATCACACTGCCAGATAACCACACTCTTCCCCGGTGAAACCGAGATAATAGTCTTAACTTCCGTCTCTTCCTTCCATGCATCTGGACTCGCCTGGTCAATAACACTAGCATAGACATCGCTAGAAGAAAACAGCTTTCTGGCATCTTTTCCTGATATTGTCCAAGTGTAAGGACGATCGTGGTTGGCAGTTTTGGATCGAAACATGCCCACTTTGTAAGTAATGGAGATTTGGTGCTGCTCTTGTGGATCAAGAGAAGACCCAAGTAGTCTCCATTCATGATCGAGATGTGGAGGTGGGTAAGGTGAAGCTCTCTTCATGTTGGTGTCAACAAAGTAGAAACGGGCCCCATCATGGCGACCAATATGCAGCACAAGTTGAGCACTATTTGCTGGGACGTGACTCCCACCATAAGGATGCCAGATTTTACCACTGCTGTGGATGATGTAGTTGTTCTCTAAGTCAAAGGCAAACAAACACCCAACATTGCGATCGGTGTGCCAGATCAGGCTTGAGTTATTACTGGGATCTAGTATGTATCCTGAAGGGTGGACGATCTTACCGCTGAAAACGTGCTCAATGTAGCCAAAGTGACCGCATTCAGGTACCGCCACAAATCGAACTTGAAGTTTATCTTCAGCACCCTCGCGCCGTCGTCCCTCTGAGTGTACCACCAGCTTTGTGTTGTCAGCCGGACTGGCCGAACTTCCGTAGGGATGGACAAGCTTCTCGCTCGACCAGTGTACGATATACCCCGTTGGTCCGTGTTCCATCACGCTAGCAGCTAGTCTTACTGGTGTTATTTTAATGGCTTTGCGCTGTCACTGGTTGACCTCCTCTGTGAGTTTTACCTTCACATAGTACAGCGTGCAAACTTCCGGGTTTTTAATTTTCAGAGGCGTGGTCACTTCCTGTCGGAAAATGGCGTCCGTGACAGTCCACATTTCTAGCGATGTTTTTCCTCTTGTCGAAGATAGTAAAAGGAAAAAGACACGCTGTTTCAAGGTAAGCAGGGATATATATGTAAGGAAATATATCTAATGTTGACTGTAAACGGTATGCAAAGAAGAAATCGTGTGTAACTGACATGTAATGAACGGTTGAATGGGAAGTTGAGGGGGTTATCTAGTCGGGTGTAACCCGACCTTCGCGAAAAGCGGAAGGTCGGGTGCCAGCCGGGGTTCACTAAGTTCACCCAACTCCATGTGGTGACGTCATAAACTGTAATGTGCGCATTGCGCGCGCAGAGCGCCATGGAACTGGATCCAGACATGTAGCACATTAGTCTCGCAAGCCACACCTCTCTGCGAAGGGCTAGATCCTCGAGTCGAATTTGAGTTGCTGGAGGGCATGCAGCAACAAAACACCAGTTGAACAAGACATCAGGTAGTCTGTATTGTATTCAAAGAGATTGTACAACTTAATTTTATGCGGCAAGAAAATTATGTAGCTAATACTGGATTCGTGTAAAAAAAACCAACAGGTTCAGTCAGTATTTTAATATTGAGTACTGTGATCATGTTCGTCCCTAGCTTGTGATCTAACCTGTTACCTACTAAAACTAAGACTTTCCTACTAAGACCAAGGGGTAGTCACATGCCGTGTGTTCAAGCGTTTGCGACTGGGATCAAGGTTTTTGATTGGCAAAAAGTGTGCTTAATTGCTTGATCGTTCCCGTGTATTATTGTGAACGCTGGTCTTCCGCTACCGTGTATTATTGTGAATGCAAACGGAAGGTAAAAACGGGGGAGGCTGGGAATGAGACTAAGGCTTATGCTAGTTTAAACGTCTGTGGAGCAATTTGACACACACTGTACCCCAAATGAGAACATTGTCATGGAAACTGGGGGCAGAGAGGCTTTTGTGATAGGGAGGAGCAAGGTAAAATTAAAGAAGATGTAAATGTTCTTCAGCACTAAACTGTCGGCATTATGAGATCAAGATTTTAAATGTAAGCAACCATTACATATGACAAGACATGTCCCTCAAAACATGAGACATTTGTGAGAGTATGGCAATGAGACTACTTTGGGAGTACACTTCAACAGATTGCACTGTGCATGATTCAGTTTGCAAGAGCAGTTTTCTCTGAAAATAGTGTATGTACACTAGAGTTCAGTATTCTTGTTAAAAAGTTGCACATCTTTGGACACAATACAGACTCTGTGATTTTTCTGGTGTTTTGTTTTGCTGCATGCCTTCCAGCAACTGTTTTGCATGACTTGCTGAGGGACAAGTTTTTAGTATCTTAAATAATGCAGTCAAGTGAAACTGTACCCCAAGATGCTCACACAAAATTTGTTCTTGTACTCAGATTGTAGTAAACATTTAGGTCATCACATGCAAACTAGAACTTACTATAAAAAATCTGCACATGGCTCATGATCATTAGTATAGACTGGTGAAGCTAGACCTGAGCGTGAAAGACTAGGCTAGTAAGTCACACAGCATGTTACTGAGCTAGCTGTTGCACTCACAAAGGCATGAGAAAAGTACTGAAGCTCTTCAGGTCCGGAAATTATGCTGAATTTAGTTCACAGAGTTACTGTAAGTATAAAACTACGACCCGTAAAACTATAGCAAGCTGTAAGTGAAAGTTTACCTCACAAGGGACTTTATACTGAGCTTCTTCCAATTAACATGTCTGGATCCAGTTCCATCTTCGATCCGCGCGCGCAATGCGCAAGGAATAAACATTACAAATTGTGATGTCACCACATGGAGTTGGGTGAACTTAGTGAACCCCGTGCCAGCCCTATACCCGGATTTGTTCTGCTGCTAAAATATTGCAGTCCAATCAGATTGCAGTATTTCAACCGCCACGTGCATGCACTATGCGCAAGTTACATAACATATACCAGTATTCATAACTATTACATAACAGTTCAGAACAAATCCGGGTATAGGGCTGGCACCTGACCTTCCGTTTTTCGCGAAGGTTGGGTTACACCCGACTAGGGGTTATCAGCTTCCTTGCAGCGGGAACACGGGTGTTGGTGCTATTAACAGTTAGCTATGGGACTACTCAACTAGCAGAACAAGTTTTAAGTTCGTGGGTGAAGGTTAATGGAAATGGCACCAGGTTATATTGCCCTGAGTCGGGTGACCTTTCTGTAGGATATGCACATATGGGTGTGCATAAAGCATTAACACTATGTTTCTAATGCAAGATCATTTTCTTAAGGTTACGGGATACAGTTTACTCATTAATATTCATGAAAAACGTTACCTTCTCATTTCTCCGTGCAGGAACCAGTTACAGCATGCAACAGAAACGACATATAACAGTACTATGAGTACCTTTTAACCAGTATATTATGTACAACCATAGATAATAGAAGCATAGTAGGGATTGGAAACGTAATGTTTTACAGGTTTCATCCGCGTTGCTGTAAGTCCGTATACTTCCGTGTAATTTAGCGTGGGTAGTCCGAGCGAACACATTTTAGTTCATGAGCACACCAGTGTTAAAGCGCAGAGATTGTTGGAAATCTCCTACTTTCTACTGCGGCGCATCTTGTCAGTTTATATGTTTAGCCTCAGTTTGCTAGCAGTCGGCATTCGATCGAAAACCACACCCCCAATGGGATTTGCACGGTACCCACTCCGCAGTCCATCTTAGTCTCGCAGGCCCGACCCACTTCTGCAAAAGAAGGGAAGGGTCTGGTGAACTGCGTATACAAGCCGTGTCCCAACGGAATGCAATTAGCTGGATGACGTAACCAGATTTCAAATAATTGCCACAAGTGGCAGCGCATAAGGTGTTCGTCACTTTTTAAAGCAGAAAAAAGGAAATAAAACCCATTTCCCGTCCCTAGCCCTAACCATTAGACCACAAGCAACTTCGAACGATCATGCACACTTTTCCGTCTAATGTGTACTACCCAACTGTCATACAAGTGCCATACTACACTACGCATGCGCAATGCATGCTGCACCCACACATATCACGTGAGGGGGCATGAAACGACGTGAAAGTATTGAGACCCGCTCCGTAAGTGCGTGTGACGGGTTACTTATGGATATTCAATAGATGACGTAACCGCACGGAGTTGGGTCAACTTAGCGACTCCCGAAGACTGGCACGTGCGTTGTGCAGTTGTCGTATGCACTGAGTTGCCGAGTGACTTCGGTAGCTCAGTTGGTTAGAGCATGGCAGGCCATTTGCCAAGTCGCGGGTTCGAGTCCCTCCCTGAGTCACTGTCTTTTTTTTTTTCCCTCTTTATTTTCTCTTCTTTATTTCTCACCTTTCTCTCTGACTTTGACTTAGGTCTGACTGTCAGGTCTGGAGCATGTTAAACATCTGAGCCTTATGCGCCTCGCGCTTCGCGCTCGCCGCACCCCCCTCCCTATGATAAGGCCGGCAGCCACCGGGAGTTGAACTCCAGGACACCTTTAGCCTCGTACCCAGGCCGTTAATTAGGAAAAACGGCTTACCCGGGTTCAAACTGTATACGGATGTGACGTCAAAAAGATTACAGCTGCACCCATACAAGCCATGAATATTGGATATATGCATGTGATATTTAATCGTAGTCACGTGACTGTTCGTAATGTGCAAGCGCGTTGTTGTTGCCAGTAGACTGTTACAGGCTTATATTGGATGGTTACTGTCTTGTCATCTGTATACGAACCGCTTGCAGTAGACTCGCTCTCGCTCACCGATGTCGATGTGCCCGACTGACAGTAAGTACTAACTAGTACCTGACACTGCTACTCTCGAACAGGTCCTTTTTTATAAAGAATCCGTTTTTCCGCAGGTACTGGAGTTGTTGCACACAAGTCAGCAGAAGGAGTTCGAACAAAAGCGTCGTTCCAAGCGCTAGCGGTACCACGGGACGGGTATAATACTGTGATGCATTTATGACGCAATTAGAATTCTCTACAACTGTCACGTGAAGCATTCTGAAATCTGATTGGTACTGCCAACCCCAGTGCAGCGGAAGTCAACAGTTTGAACTCGGATAAGTTGCCAGGCCGCTTTTCCTAATTAACGGCCTGGGTACGAGGCTAGGACACCTTTGGCTTGAGTCGCCAGTGCTCTGCCACTGAGCTACGGCAACCGGACAACCTCCAACCCCCACAATCCTCTATATGTACTGCACAGGTGGTACTGAATGCCTCAGTCGCACACCTGGCAGCCACTCAGCATGTGCTGTCAGAACTCCGTTAGGGGTCCACCAGAAAATTCTCTCCATCAGCATGCTGAGTGGTTTTCTCACTCTAAACGTTCAGAGCATCTTGCTTCATGCTGAAAATATAGAGGAAAGTGAAAAAGGCCAGCAGTCGCCGGGCATTGAACCCAGGACACCTTTGACTTGAGCCGCCAGTGCTCTGCCTCTAAGCTACGGCAACCGGACAACACCAACCCCCACAATCATTGCATTTCCAGCATGAGGCAAGATGCTTTGAGCGGGTACCCCTATAGTTGGGAATTGACTACCTCTGAGGATGCATCTCCAGTAATCTCCCACCTTCTTTGAGGAGATTTGACTGCAGGGTAATTGACATTTTGATTAGTCAAATCCCCACCTTGTCCCACTTATGGCCTGGTAGGATTTACATTTGGAACATGGCTATGAGACTGCCGAGAAATACACATGCATTTTCACAATGCGACTATTGCCTGTACAGTCAATCCACCCCAGGCCCACAACCGACCCTAACCCTGGTTAAAACAACCAACTTGTTTTTGCAGTATATAGTGTGGGGTTCGGAATCTTGGTTTAGTCTGTAAATGCTCAGGAATGCAATTACAACGGGCACGTGTGCGTGATCACATGACAGCTGCAGCAGGTGACTTGTACAACACATTGGACGTTGACTTCATTATGTTCTTGTGTGTGTACGTGTGCATGTTCCTGTATCTTTATTTTTTCATACCGTTCCCCCCCTTGAGGTTATTCTCAGTGATGATTGATGCCGATCTAGTGATGATTTGTAGAAATTGAGCCAATGCAGAGAGGATCGGAGGAGATTAATCTGGTACAAGTGCAGTGACACAGTTGAGCAGAGGATGATTCCTGGAGGCAGCAACGACAAAAGGCTGACTGACCGACCAGTATACAGGCTGTGCGTGGCATGTAGCTAAACAGGGTTTGTCACTGTTGTGAAAGCTCTGTGCAGGCAGGAACAACTTGATGTAAAGCTTTGGAGAGAGAAAAACTCACAAGGATTCACAGAGTGGTTACCCTGGTTGCAGACAAACTAGAGAGACAGTGGTTATCAGAGGTTTGCTTTACTATTGAGGACTAATTGCATAAGGCAACCCAAGAGGCAGCTGCCCACTTCCTCTTACACCCACAGTACACTGACAACCCTCACAACATTTGTGAAGGAGTCATTACAAATGCACTTCAAAGTTGCAGTTAGGAGCTTTCATGCACTCAATGCAAGTAGTTGATTCCCTCACAAATGTTGTGAGGGTTTTCAGTGTATTATTAGCTATTGTAAGATGAACTGGGCAGCTGCCTCATGGGTTACCTTATGCAATTAGTCTTCAACAGCAAAGCAAACATCTCATGACCACTGTTCCTCAATTTTGTCTGCAACCAGGGTAACCAATCTGTTGTATGAGTGCATGCACATTTGTATGGATCACTGCGTGTGACAACACTCAAGTTTGGAGTGACCATTGTGGCATCGTCATGACAACTCAGTGCCACAAAGCACACTCCAAATAGCTAGAGTGACCGTCACACCTAAATAAATCACTATTTCAGGCGCTCGAGAGTTTACCACACTGTCTCTACAGTTTGTCTGCAACCAGGGTAATTACTCTTGTTTGTAGTACTGCACAATTATTTGCCTCTATATAGCGCTTGGCAATTATCTGCTGTACGTATTCCATAAGCCTGTTTACAGTGGGGATAGACTAAGTTCACCCGATTTGAAACGGTTTACGTCATCTTGTTCATAAGAGGCTACCGAAGCAAAGACGTTCATCACATTTTGTAAGACCATAGGAAAAAAAAGAAAGGCATTCCCTGGCCCTAGCCCTAACCCTAACCCTAGCTCTAACCCTAACCTTTAAACATTTAGCCAATGAGCTGCTTCAGGCGACCACCATGCTGTAAGGTCTAATGTACAGCAGCGCGACGGAACATAAATATTTAATAAGGTGCGCGACGGATTATAAATAGTTATTAAAGTGACGTAACCGGAAACCGTTTCAAACCGGGTGAACTTAGACTATGCTGGTTAGAGTGTAATCTAACGCAACCGCGCGCCGCGTGCGGAACTTGTTCGCGTTTCCGGAGGGAAAAATGCAGCGAATGGGCAAACGGGCTTGGAGCCAGTTAAATTATGACAGACCCTTATATAGTAGCTGCAGTTGAGTGGATACATTAGTAAGCTGCACTGTGTGCGACATAGCTAGCTCCTTGCTGTCTCCGGCATATGCTAACTATGGGCCAAGTTACTTCGAAGCAGAGAGTTCGTTCTAAGGAGCCGGTAGAAGAGACCACCAAACGTATGACTCCTGTCATGGGTGACGGTCCAGCTGACATCGTGTTTCACGGCGGGGACATTTTTACGCTTGATGACAAGAATCCACAAGTCGAAGCCCTAGCTGTAAAAGGAGAAGGGATTCTTGCCGTTGGAAATTACGCAGACATCGAGTCCAAAATTCAGAGCGGCTACACTAAAGTCATCGATCTGAAAGGAAAGACGCTCCTGCCAGGTTTTATAGAAGCCCATCAGCACGCTATACTCGTGGCCGCGCAAAAGTTTCTGTACATAAATGTCGCTGCATACAGCTATGATTGCAAGTTACGAACCAAAGACGAAGTACTGGAGATAATACGAGAAGAGATCACGGCTGCAGATCCGACAGATGTACCTGTTCTTCCGTGGTGTGTGTTTATTGGTTGGGACATCGAACTGATTCCAGATTTGCCCACACTTAGCGCCGACTATCTTGACGAGCATTTTTCAAATGAGATTCCCCTTATGATAGTAGCCCAAAGTGGCCATGCAGCCTGGGTGAACCACAAGACCTTTGAAATTTGCAACATCACAAACGAAACTGAAAGCCCTCCTGGTGGAGAATATGTCAAGGAAGATGGGAAACTGACTGGCTTGCTCCTAGAGACACCAGCAATTCAAAGCATCCTGGACCACTATCCAAAAATACATCTACTCTTCAAGATCGATGAAGCAGTCGAAGCAATAAAAGCTCAGTGGAAAGATTACGCAGCCAGGGGATTCACCACTGTCACAGAGTTGGCGTATAATCCTCAAATCGTCCAAGATCTTTGGCTCAGTGCAAAGGCACTTCTTTCTGATTGTCCCATTCGTCTCGCCCTTTACCAGGCATACAAGTATAATGAAGAGCAGCCAAAACACCACATTTGGGAGAGCAGCAAGCTGTGGGTAGCAGGATACAAAATTTGGGCTGATGGATCTCCTCATGCTGGTACCTCTGCTGTAGCAGAACCTTACCTTGATACAGATTTGACCAAAAAACTGTTGTTCCCACTTGAATCACACCCTTGCGGAATGCTGAACTGGACTGATGAGCAGCTGCATTCGATGGTCAAGGAGTGCCACGATCAGGGAAAGCAAGTTTCAGTTCATGCGCATGGAGAAAGAGCTATTGACCAGAGCTTGAAAGTCTACCAACAGCTGATGAAGCCTGAAGACGATCGCAGACATCGTCTTGAACATGTGGGATTCATAACAGAAGATCAGCTTAAAAAATGTGGTGAGCTTGGTGTGAATACATCGATGTTTGTTGATCAGTTGCGCTTCTACGGTGAAACATTCTCCCAATCTATCTTGGGACAAGAAAGGACGGACCGTTGGGCTCCTCTTTCTGTAGCTATCAAACACATTGGCCTTATCTCCATTCATCAAGATGACCCATCATTTCCTGGCCCACCACTTCCCTTTGCTAACATGAAGTCAGCCATCACTCGCACACGAATGGGTCAGCCTGACAAAGTTTACGGCAAAGAATATTGCATTTCCATAGAGGATGCTATCAAAGCCTACACCATTTGGCCAGCTCATCAGCTTTTCATGGAATCTAAAATTGGCAGTTTGGAGGTTGGAAAATTTGCTGATCTAGTGATTCTTTCCACAAATCCATACAAAGTTGATCCGATGAAACTCGATACTGATGTTCATGTGGTTGAAACCTACATTGGTGGCCACTGCAACAACACAAATAACTGAATGTGAACAAACTATGTTAACATTACAGGGTATGAAACTTATGTAGTTCAGTCGCTACCAATGTTCCCTGCAATTTGTGTAAGTACATCCTATTAACACTACCTGTACATTGTTTTTTTATAGCTACATCTGCAATACATGTGGTTGCACTGGGCGTTGGACAAGGGACTGGCATCTTCAGAATCACAAACACTTCTGGCTAGTGGCTAATACTTCAAAACAAACCCGTATCCCGAGATTTTTTCTAAAATATAATTATACTAACTGGACTTTGTTGTCATGTCACCAACTGGTTACCCATGCACAACTCACCAGGAAGAATGTTATGTACTACAAATTACGCTGGTTGTGGACAAGCTGAAAAGACAGATGTTGTGGGTGTTTATTGTGAGTGGTTTATTGCAAGACTAATTGCATAAGCCACCTGCATGGCCACTTAGGCCACAGCAAGGAAATATCCTGTTTCTCATGGCTTGTGTCCTTGTATAAACAGCTGCATTTTGTATGTTTTTGCAGTTGTGTTTTGTTAATTCTGCGCCCGCCCGCACTGATTTCAGCCTCCTTGCTGTGGCCTATTACAGGCATGTGCAACTGATGCTCACACTACCCACTTAGCTACATGGCACAACTGCAAAAACTGCTTGGTTAAAACGACCATGAGTGCAGGTTGGGTTCACTGAATGGAACACAATTATCATTCATCAACCCCCTTACGCTTCAGAGACATTTGCCTGCTAGCCAACGTATACCAGTTCAGTGCATCCATCTGTTGACTATTATCCAGTTCTGAACAGGATAAAGGCCAGGAGTACTTCAGTAGGGGGCTATAGCCCCCTTAGCCCCTGTGGTTCCGGCGCCCTTGCCCTCAACCCCCTTCCATATGATGTCGGGATGGAACCCTAAATAGGAACAACCACGCAAAGTGTTTAACTGTGCATGTGGCACTGAACAAATCACTCAGTTTAGTGATGCCTATGATTAGCTACTGCACTGCAAAAACTATACTTGGTTAAAATGACCACGAGTAAAGGTTACTGCAGTTCCAGGATTCATTGAGCAGGTGATTAAACCAATCAAAAACACAATATCATCAATAACCCCCCTCACATTCCATTAAGCTTCAAAGAGCTAGCAGAGACACTTGTTTGCCAGCCAATATAATTATACCAGTTGATATGCATCCATCTGATAATATAGCCAGCAGATGGTGCATATGAACTGATATACGTTGGCTAGCAGACAAGTGTCTGTGCTAGCTCTTTGAAGCTAGATGGAATTGTGAGGGGATTGATGAATGATAATTGTATTTTACAATGACAAACAAAATTAATTGTTTATTATGCCTAGACATCCCACAGACATGCACCACACTGTATATACATTTACTTCAACCATATTTGCTCATATTCTGAACATGCACCTTGGAATTTAGTTTTTTCTCCAATCCTAAGTGCACTAAATAGCTACATAAGCTGGTGAAGGCGTGCTGCAAGTTATTTGCTGTGAGGTAGCCCTGTGTTTCTTCAAATCCAAACCACACATGCAGAACTTAGAGTTTAGTGCTGCAGAGTTACTTTAGCTAAAATACTTTAGAGCTCAGTACTAGCTACAAGCTTTATTACAACAAGTGCATGCTACCTAGACAGACTGCTGGAGTTGAATTAAGGTGGTAACTATATCTAGTGAAGGAACATTCTTTGGTATGTACGTATAGCAAAGTTTCATTCCTGGAGTAAAAGCAACCTTAGCACTAATGAACATAAAGATCGGGTGTCCATTGGTCCCTCTAGTGTGTGTTATTAATTCACATCTCAATGTGTAATTTGTTACTTTGATCTTGCACATCTATGTACACCCTCACCCCTCACCATGAATATGGGTAGACCATAAGATGGGGACTATGTTATGAAGCCTCACATCTGGCTCCTCCCTGGTGGGCAAAACTTTATGATTAAGCTAAATCTGAAAGCGCAGCACTATTTCCACTAGGTTATGTGGGATGTTAACTAAACAAGAAGCACCAGTACCTTAACTGCCTTTCGGGCTAAAGTGTAATGGCACTGAACAAACACCGAGAACTCCCACTCCTACATGGGTGTTCAGAACGATGATGTTTAGTAGCAAACTTCCCAGCAGTTGACTAGGGAGAAACAAATTGCTAGAAATCCCACAGACACTGCAAATGCATATTGTGCCGCTTCTATCATGTTTTGCTTATCTTCTGAACACCCTGGAATTTAGCTTAGTCTTCAACCCAGATCCTCCCAAAGGAGGGTTTGTGAAATCCATCTGTTGCTATGGATTCTCCTAAAATGTTTGCTTTTAAAGTGCACTTCAATACAACTAAGTAAGTGGTTGGCTGTGAGACAGCCCAGTACATGTGAAACAATTATCAAATCAGCCAATCTGCCAAAATGTGTGCAGAGGTAACAAAATGTTTACCATGCATGCATACCATCTTTTTCTTAAGGGGATCTGGAAGAATAAGTCTCATTGAGAAACTTGCTCTTTCAGTCTCTTCTTTCAGAAGACAGGAATCAGTAATTCTTTAAGAGGTGACATTACTTTAATCTTGCACGTCTAGCCCTGCAACATTCATCATAGTAACTGCATGGTTATGTATGTGGAAATGCCAGGACTGTCACCAAATAGGTCAGCTAACAGAGACATGCAATTAAAGAAGCTCATCAGCAGACTTTCAACATGAGACAGTGTGCGGTGTTGGGGAAAAAAGAAAGTCCAAGAGAGTAGACTGAGCATGAAAATGCATTAGTACATGTGAGTATACGCTGTGACAAGTCAACTAAGTCTAGCTCAGTTCAGCCTCAATCATGATCAATCCACAGAAATCAATGCAGGTCCTCAAAGATCAGTCAGGATTGTGCCATTCAAAGGCTTACCTCTCAGAAGTCCTCTGCTGTCATGTATGCAGTGGAAAACACTAAGATATGTACTGACCAATTACTAGCAGCATCTTTAATTAAGCTTTTTAAAATGCTCTCACCCTTTCAGACACATTACTAAAACTTACAATGCTCGTGGGCAAAGTAGATCTTTAGAGCATCAACATATACATCTTGGGGCTTGTAAACTGACTTAGCCACAGCTACTCAGTTGCTGCATGCATATTTTGTTGCATGGCCTAAGATGCCTTGGCTAAGGCCTGAGGCACTTTAACAACAGCTTCAGACGCTGAGATTGGCAAGGTCAAGCGTTCATTAGTCCAAAAATCGGTCCAAATGTCAGTCCATATTCCAGTCAATAGTCCATGCAGTCCATAGTCCAGTCCATAGCCCGGTCCATGAGTCCATTCCGGAGTCCAGTGTCCGCAGTGACCCACCCGACCGGGTCACTCAAAATGTAGGAGCAGGAAATGGGGAAATGGAGACGGCAACGCCGGGTAGGCGGGTACTATGACCGATGTGGCGAGTTATAAAACAGGAGTGTACATGTTGTGCAAAGTATAGCTAGGGTTCGCAACTTGGAATACGAAAGCACTGCAATGAACGATTTCATGCGCTCGGTGAAACACTGTATTCAAGTCCTAATCGTGGGTGCACATTGCGTTGACTGGAGCCGTAAGTTTTCCGACAGTGACGTAATGAAAAATTTTCGTTTCCGGTCAAATTTTAGTCACGAAACTTTTCAAGGCTCACATGTTTCTCTAAGCTGTAGCTAGTCAAAGCGTAGAAAGTTGCTGTTGTTTAGTCAACTTTAGGGAACATTTGTGATGATATTTCAAGAGTGAAAGTGACTGCCTACCTACTGCGTCAATTTCCGGAGCTGTGGTGGTTCCTACGGGATTCCAAGTCCAAGTGAGTTTGATCCTGCGCTACTTTGATATAAACTGTAGCCAGCCTAAGCTTACTTTTGAGCGTAGTTGATTTTGTGTGTCACTTGAAAAGTCACCTGAACCGGATGCCCTATATTTTCTGTACTTAATGCATGGGAAAAGGGGCGGGGACGCCGCTTGTACACGAGTTCTGCATAGATTCACTTGCGCGCGGTGTTAGCAGTTTCAGTCCGTGGGGACCTTTAAAACAAGGGTAGTTTGATGCCTCTACTATTACAAAAGTCACCTAAATTTTCATACCTTTGATTCCTGAATGCGTATGCCCTTCACTGAAGTCAGTGAAGGGTTATTTTGTATGATAGCGGCACTCCTGTGAAGCTCAACGGTAAAAAAAAGGATTATTAGATGTACTTTTGATATTTGTAGCATGTTTCCAGTAGCCAAAGGTTGGATATTGCTCAAGTACTTTGAGTACATGGATGGATGAGATGTAGACATTCCAGCCTGTTTGATATGACTAGCTTGTACAAGTTTCCAGTAAAGTGCATGACTGGGGGATTCAGTAGAATAGCTGACTGTATATGCTGGTCATCCATCTGGTTAGACTGTATACATACATGCAGGTAGTAGAAAATGAAAGAGTACTATGTAGTTCATAAGACGTATTACTATCTTATTTATACCTTGTAGGTGGCTACAGCAAGAATTCTGGTTCCTGGAGTTTTGTTGCAGCAGGCACTCTTTCCTGATCTTGAATGTGCTGTTCAAAATACTTTTCATGCCTAAATCAACATATTGTGTTCATTTATGCAGGCACTGTTCATGTCTCAGTTGTTACATCTAATATATGTATCATCCACTCGATGGAGGGTGGAAGTTTGTGAAGACAAAAGCGTTATTGAAAGTAGAATACAGAGTATTAAACCATGGATTATCACCTTTCTCGTCCCCCTCCTTCTCGCTACACCGAAATTAGCACTAAATACTCATTTCTGTACTGCGCATCGCAGGAAACACGTAATCCCAATTTTCTGCGTAGGTGGGCATTTTTGCCAACATTTGCATGCGCGTTTATCGCGAAGTGAAGAAGACTTGGAAAAAGTTACTGTGCGATCTGAAATCAGTACCTGGTAGGTAGTGCTGCCAGTTACTTTTGGAACATTATATGAAGAAAAATTTTTTGGATTGTGAACCCTAGTATAGCTCAAGTAGCTGCCTATACTTTTGTTAGCCTCGAACCCAGGCTTTCCGTTCCGGATGCGAGACCAAATCCGGAACGGAAAGCCTGGGTTCGAGGCTATACTTTTGTTCCCAGACCCTTCTGCAGTAGTCTCGTCCCCAGACCCCACGTGCCACCTTCTCGCCGGGAGGCGCGCGCGGGCGGGGCACGAGACTACTTCTGCAGTGGCGTAGCGAAGGCGCTGAATCTCGTTATGTACAGACTTGCTCATGAGAAAAAAATTTCGGGTTTACCCCAAATTTAGATTTTAACCCTCTCCCTACGAGATTTAACTTCACCGAACCCCAAATTTAGATTTTAATTCGGTGAAGTTAAATCTCGTAGGGAGAGGGTTAAAATCTAAATTTGGGGTAAACCCGTAATTTTTTTCTCATGAGCAAGTCTGTACATAACGAGATTCCGCGTGACATGAGCGGGACGAACATGGTGTTTTGGCAGGGCACGTGCCCGACCAGGCCCGGCCTAGCGCCCTTCGAATCTCCTTATGTACAGACTTGCTCATGAGAAAAAAATTACGGGTTTACCCCAAATTTAGATTTTAACCCTCTCCCTACGAGATTTAACCACCGAATTCCTGCCTACAAGCATGCATTCAGAGAGTATACAGCACATCAAGGAAGAAGAGAACAAGTAAGCATGGTATCAGTATAGTATTAAAACTACTCAGTATTGAACATCAGAAAAGGGATGCATTTCTGGCAGCTGTGTAGCTAGGCCGGGAAACAGACTGATTTTCAGAGCAGCCTCCTGCAGCAAAAAAGCTTGAATTATATTTTCTATTTCTATCCATGAGCCTTGACTGGTCAACACTCTTGTGTTTGGTGCACAATTAGTAAACCTGCTGTGCAATGCTGTGGTGTGCATTTGTGCACTACGTTGCTGTACACTGCAATCTAACTATGCACCAAGGGTCAAACATTGTGGACGCTGTGTGTTGAAATCAGGCTTAAAAATGAAGCTATTTTATGTCTGTTCAATGTGTTCATGTTCCTATGCTGATAGAGGCAAAAATTTATTCTCAGACTGATATATTTTCGGAACTCAAGACTTCAAAAGTCTAAGCATGGTAGCAACTGTGCCAGATCATCAGGGCAACAAGACATGCTGGGGCTGGGATAGTTTTCGACACCCGAAGCTATTGTAGTACGTGGGGATAGAAAATCACGTCCGAAAATACATTGTAAAACAACACGTAACTTCTTTGCCGCCTCCGCTGAAAAGGAAAGACTAAAATACTTGCCCTTCCACTGGCCTTGCCTATGAACCCATACCATGCTGCAGCAGTTGCCAAATTTGGCTAGCAATGTGATATAATAAATACATGATTATCAGATTTGTCTGCCAGTAGAATCCTTTTTCCGAGGATAGGTGCTTGAACAGATGTAGTATTTCTTTTGCTAAATCCCGGGTTGAAGAAAGTATATACTATCAAACATTAGCCCACCTATCCTACAGTTCTTATGTCTGCTGGACCTCTGCGCACGCAACAAGAGTGCAACGTTTTTTAAGTGTCTGAGCATCAATTAGTTCCTCTATCTGTAAAATTTTACAAAGTCCTTTACATTTGTGTAATCCATGCATGTGACCAATTTCTAGTGGCAGAATTAGCAGAAATTATGAAATTGTGCATGCTTTAGAGCTTCAAATTGAACCCTCACTATGCATGCACATACTAAAATTATGCATACCTTCTGCAATGTCTTAATATACTTACCTAGTTCAACTGCACCATCAGTGCTATGTTCTTACGTTACATATCAAGCAAAATTCTCATTTCTATACTGTCGCACTTGCATACGAAACCAGTCTCATACTGCAAGCTCAGGGTGTGAGGAGAGCCTGGGTAGGAGACTATGATACACTTCCCCAATTCATTTCCATTGCAACAAACAAGCTGTGCATATGAATATAATTATGTGGTAAATGTCTTTACAGGCTAAATGGGAAAATAACCACATAATTACATTCATGTCACAGCTTTTTGGTTTATATTTTGCAAGGTCAATGCAAACAGCAGTGAATACAGATATCCTTCTCAGAGACTACATAATATTATAAGTTCTCCCCTAGCACCCCTTTCAGAGCACCAGAGAACTCAGGACACACTGCGCAAAGATGAACCTTCCCCTAGCATCCCTCTCTTTGAGCACTGGAAAAGACAGCATAATCAAAGAGAGGCTGGGTATACATTTACACCTTTACTTCAAGTGTTAGGCATCCCATCTGTAATCCTGTGCTATCGTCTCCAAAGCTTGCATTTGACTGATATTCACTTTTTCGATAAATGCATGATTGTATTTTTCAGTAACCACTTTGCCTTACCTGCCCAGAGCTTGTAGTGTGTGGCTACATTGACAGATAAACTATCCCCTCAAACTATCTTCCTGGCACTTATGAGGCAGTGTTCAACTTGCTCCTTTGGATTCTTTGTATGTTCTATCATTGAACATGGCAGCTATATAGCATGCACAGCCTTGACGAGACTTAGTGTGAACAAGTAGATCAACCTCAGAGCCCTGATCCGACATGCAAAATGTCTGCACGTGCACATGCTGCCATGTAGAGTCAACTCTTATTTTGTCCACTCTATCGCAGTGGCGGATCTAGAAATTTCGAAAGGGGGGTTCAGTCATCGGCGCGCGAAGAGCGCCGGAAATTTTTGGGTTGCCACGCCCACTTTCGGTCACGTGAACGCATTCAAAATAAAATATAGCTGGAAGGCCGAACCGAGGGGTCCGTCACAATCGTACACTGTCCGACAGTGTTGTTTAGTTAACTATAACTTTAAATAAATACATTTTAGTATGGCCTTTTTAAAATTTAGTTAACCAAAACTACAACTAACTAAAAATTTTTTGCTAAGCTGGGAACTATAACTAAAATATCCAAGAACATACAAGAAGAAACCTGTCGGCAGAAATCCAAACTGAAATCCAGAAATCCACTGTGAAATCCAGAAATCCACTCTGAAATCCGAAATCCACGTGAAATCCAGTGGATTTCGAAATCTCGTACGCCGAGACGCGCCGTGGCGGACCCCTCGGGCCGAACTGAATATCTCGAAGCAACTCTAGGCCTAGTCAAACGTCTGGAGATCAGTAAGGAACTGATACGTGAATGTGTAACTGTGCCTGGTTGTTGTTGCTGCATGCCACTGCTGCATAATCATTTGATGGACTCGTGCAGTTATGTACGCAAAATACATTACTAGCCGCCAAAGGGGGGTGCATTTGCACCCCCCTTACCCCCCCTAAATCCGCCACTGTATCGTGTTCATAAACAATAGTATACTCGGACAAACACACACCACAGCATTGCACAGCAGGTTTGCTAATTATGCACCAAACACAAGAGTGTTGACCAGTCAAGGCTCATGGATAGAAATAGAAAATATAATTCAAGCGGTTTTGCTGCCGGAGGCTGCTCTGAAAATCAGTCTGTTTCCCCCTAGCTACACAGCTGCCAGAAATGCATCCCTTTTCTGATATTCAATACTGAGTAGTTTTAATACTATACTGATACCATGCTTACTTGTTCTCTTCTCCCTTGATGTGCTGTATACTCTCTGAATGCATGCTTGTAGGCAGAAATTCGGTGAAGTTAAATCTCGTAGGGAGAGGGTTAAAATCTAAATTTGGGGTAAACCCGAAATTTTTTTTCTCATGAGCAAGTCCGTGAGATTCTGTCACGCGATCTCGCGCGAGCGCTAGTGTTGTTAGACTCCCTAGAGCTAGCGTATAGCAGGTGCCCGGCCAATACCAATGACCTGGCTACGCCACTGCCCTTCTGAGGAAATACAATTGCAGTTGGAACAAAGTATGAACAATTCACAGTCGAGTCAACAAACTTCAAGAGAGCTAGCCAACAAGCTTGCTTGTAGACCGCGTGATGCAATCACTTGCTTACCCCTTTGGTGCCAACTCACTTTCTTGTCATTTTTGATGACTGCAGTGACAAAATGTCCGTATGCAGTTTGCCGATTAAAATTTTTCATTTCCTCATTTCCCATTTCCCATTTCTCATTTCCTCGTTCCTACTTTTAGAGTGACCCCACCCGACCTCCGTGGAGCGGCTTGCAAAATCAGAGTTCATAGTTAAGATAGCGCATGCGCAAACGGCCTCAGGCTTTTTACTAGTTGCAGTGTGTGACCAAGTTGTCTACGATATACGATATATCTATGGGCCAAGGTACTTCCAAGGAGCGAGATCGATCTAAAGAGTCGGTAGAAGAGACCACCAAACGTATGACTCCCGTCATGGGTGACGGTCCAGCTGACATCGTGTTTCACGGGGGAGACATTTTTACTCTTGATGACAAGAATCCACAAGTCGAAGCCCTAGCTGTAAAAGGAGAAGGGATTCTTGCCGTTGGCAACTACGCAGACATCGAGTCCAAAATTCAGAGCGGCTACACCAAAGTCATCGATCTAAAAGGAAAGACGCTCCTGCCAGGTTTTATAGAAGCTCACCAGCATGCTATACTCGTAGCCGCGCACAGGTTCCTGTATATAGATATCGCTGCATACAGCTATGATTGCAAGTTACGAACCAAAGACGAAGTACTGGAGATGATACGCAGAGAAATCGCTCGCGCTACTGCAGATCCGACAGATGTACTTGTTCTTCCGTGGTGTGTATTTGTGGGTTGGGATATCGAAATGATTCCAGATTTGCCCACACTTAGCGCCGGCTATCTTGACGAACATTTTTCAAACAAGATTCCCCTCATGATATTAGCCCAAAGTGGCCATGCAGCCTGGGTGAACCACAAGATCTTTGAAATTTGCAACATCACAAATGAAACCAAAAGCCCTCATGGCGGAGAATATGTCAAGGAAAAAGGGGAACTGACTGGCTTGGTCCTAGAAACGCCAGCAATTGGAAGTATCTTGAAGCACTATCCAAAAATATGTCTTCTCTTTAAGGTCGACGAAGCTGTCGAAGCAATAAAAGCTCAGTGGAAGGATTACGCAGCCAGAGGATTCACCACTGTCACAGAGATGGCTTATAACCCTGAAATCGCCCAAGATCTTGGGCTCAGCGCTAAAGCACATCTTTTTGATTGTCCCATTCGTCTCGCCCTTTACCAGGCATACAAGTATAATGAAGAGCAGCCAAAACACCATATTTGGAAGAGCAGCAAGCTGTGGGTGGCAGGATACAAAATTTGGGCTGACGGATCTCCTCATGCTGGTACCTCTGCTGTAGCAGAACCTTACCTTGATACAGATTTGACCAAAAAACTGTCGTTCCCACTTGAATCGCACCCTCGCGGAAAGCTGAACTGGACTGAAGAGCAGCTGCATTCGATGGTCAAGGAGTGCCATGATCAGGGAAAGCAAGTTTCAATCCATGCACACGGAGAAAGGGCTATTGATCAGAGCTTGAAAGTCTACCAACAGGTAATGAAGCCTGAAGATGATCGCAGACATCGTCTTGAACATGTGGGGCTCATAACAGAAGATCAGCTCAAAAAATGTGGTGAGCTTGGTGTGAACACATCGATTTTTGTTGATCAGTTTCGCTTCTACGGTGAAACATTCTCCCAATCTATCTTTGGACAAGAAAGGACTGACCGTTGGGCTCCTCTTTCTGCAGCTATCAAACATGTAGGCCTTATCTCCATTCATCAAGATGACCCAACATTTCCCGGCCCACCACTTCCTTTTGCTAACATGAAGTCAGCCATCACTCGTACACGAATGGATCAGCCCGACACAGTTTACGGCAAAGAATATTGCATTTCCATAGAGGATGCTATCAAAGCCTACACCATTTGGCCAGCTCATCAGCTTTTCATGGAATCCAAAATAGGTAGTTTGGAGGCTGGAAAATTTGCTGATCTAGTGATTCTTTCCACAAATCCATACAAAGTTGATCCGATGAAACTCGATACTGATGTTCATGTGGTCGAAACCTACATTGGTGGCCATTGCAACAACATAAATTAGTGTGAACGTCATGTACTGAATGTGAACAAATTATGTTAATATTTCTGCCTATGCAACATATCAAATTAGCCACCAATATTCCCCACTACTTTGTGTATATAGTAACACTAATTGTAACCACATCTGGATTACTCTGTGGCTAATGTTTCAGCACAAAACCCTTCCCCAACGTTTTTTTTTTCTAAAATACTAACTTGACTTTGTTATCATGTCACCAACTGATTACCCATGCACAATAACTCATTAATAAAATTAATGTTATGTACTGATCTACTACAGATTACGCTGGTTGCGGACAAGCTGAAGAGAGTGCATGGTTGTGTTTATTAAATTTTGAGTGGTTTATTGTGAGACTAAGCCACCTGGCCCAGTTCATCTTATTAGGCATACACATCTGCAGCAGATGCTCACGCAGCCCACATACATGTGGAAAGGTGGTACTAGCAATGTACAGTCTGGCTTCGTGAAACACCCCTGTAAGCCTCTCCTTTTCTTTCTTGCCTGTCCCATACCTGAGATTGATGTACATACATAATCGCTTCTTGTTGATACATGCTTTCAGGTAGGGCCTTTGATGAAAACCTAGCAGCTGCTAAATTCTCAACCATATACTGTGAAATGTATTTATGAAGATCAGCTGGCCTGCTACATGAAAGTAGTGTTTAGCTTTGTTGCACTCAATCTAGTGAATTGGAATTACTCAAGTGTTAACCTTATACTTTCGTGTGTATGCTGAGGTGCCACCTGTGCTCTGCCATTGCACTTGCATGACTGTGGATGTGAGTTCATGGATGTTGTGATTCCAACATAAGATTAAATTTGTAAGTGTTGTTAGCTCAAACTCTCAGAGCAACCACAATGATCTAAACTGCTGATAATCCTTAGGACATCTGCGATGGATCCTTACAACTGCTTTTCAAAGGAACTCTCATGGCCTTATTGCAAGCAGGTGATTCCCTTCACAGATGTTACGTAGTGGTTACTATCTGCTGGATCATGGTCGCAAAGGGGCCTGGTCTGACCAGCTGCCTATCTGGTTATCTTTATATATGTAATTAGCAAATGTACTAGTCATAACCTCTGTCTCTTCAGCTTGTCTGCAGCAGGAGGAAAGTCCAATGGCACTCTACATAATCTCTAGTGTGCAAAGTACGCAGGAAGTATATTTACCTTCACTTTTATACCATCCTCATGTATAACACAATTTCACACAATACTGCTAGCATTCACCTGTTCTGCACTCTGTAAAACTATCATGGGTAATCCCATCACAGAGATCTGTTGGTATGCATACAATCTTTGCCCCAGGGCCTCTGTGAGTGGCTAGCTACCTCAGTGACCATTCTGAAGTTAGGCCAAATAGTTAATTTCTGTTTTTCCAGTATGCAGGCAGGTCGATTTATGTAATCAAAATGAATTACCTGACTTATGTAATCAGATGTAATCAGCATTCAGCATGCAACCACAGTGTTTACACAACCTGCACTCAGTGGTTTCACCATCCAAGCTTCTATATTTTGGCTGTTTAAATGCACAAGTGTTCCATTTTGTAGTCTTGTCCCCAGACCTCACCCTCCACAGTGCATTTTGCTGTTTGTACACCATTTTCTTTCCACTTTGGCTTCCAAAAAAAAAAAGAAGGTGTTGGCCTGGTCACTTTTAAGTGATATGTAGGACCAGAAGCAGGAAATAATTTAGTGTGGCCTTAAGGTGGCACGGTACCCTGTATTTTCAAGGTCAACAAACCTGGAGTCCAAGTTGATAGTCTTCTTTGTCTTGTTAAAATTTTAGCGCACATTCCGTTTTGGGAGTCTCAAACCGTTCACGGTCCGTAAAATTGGGGATTTTCCCCATTTCCTGTCGGCATTGCCATCCAATAATCAGTTTATAATTAAGTTAGTTAAGATGTGGCCTGGCGGCACCCTTCATGTGGTGCTCGGAACTTTGAAGATAAGCTTAGATCGACTTAAAAAAAAAAAAAAAAAAAAAAAAAAAAAAGAGAAGGAGTTTAGTAGAGTGCTGTAGTGTCAGTAGCTGTGAGTAGTGCGTGATGCCTGCTTGTGAAAGCAAGCTTGTGTCTAGAAGCAGCAGAAAGGCCACAGTGGCCAAGACTGTATTTGTTGAGCAGGCCCAGGTCTCGCGGCCGTATGCCTAGTCTAGTTGGTGACCGTGGCCAGGTGCTTCGAGTGCTGGGCTGGGCTTTAACTAGAATACGCAATTTATCGTTTGTGCTACAGTCTGACAGACAAGGGAGCTGAACGGTGGCTGTGTGTGGAACAGAGCCGTGAGTTGTTTAGCGACATAAGGGGGAGAGGTGGGGCTAGTAATGCTTGCTTCCACTCGTGAATGAGCCCCTCCCGTAGACAAGCTGTGAATTTTTCGAAATGTGCATTCATTTTGGTGCAGTCAAAGTTGTCCATTCCAAGAGTAGTGACAAACATGAGTCTAGCCTGACTTTGAGAGTAGCTTTGAACAAAAGCTGGCATAGATTGATTTGAGATACATTGGTGGTTGGGACGCTACCTACAGTGAGCGTGTAGATGCGTCCATCGAGTGGCAATTTTGGGTTCATGAATATATTAATGAGCTACTAAAACCCTTTTTAAAATTAGGCAAAGCAAGATTGCCCTAAACCAAACCCTAACCCTGAAACTAGGAGTAACCCTGGTCCTGACTGTAACCCAAGTTTATGTTTTCGTTAACCTCCGCCGAGGGACGACCGTGCCACCTTAAGCAGAATAGTGTGAAATATTGAGTAATCAGTGGTGTAGGAGGATACTCAGATTGGGGGACTGAGATAGAGTTGTATGCATGTGTAAGCACGCAGCAGCTGGGAGCATGCCCCCTTAGGAAAAAATTATGCTCTGAGATTGCTTCAGAGGCTAGTTTTGGTTGGTTTGAGTGGGGGTGTGTCAAAATTTTCTTGAAAGTCAACATGACCAAATCACTGTTTTTTGAGGTCAAATGCGTGTTTTGGCCAGCAGACTGGAATTAAAGTGGTCCCAAGACAAATCCACAAGTAAAGTTTTCACTTGCTTTCACTTGTTTTGTGTGTGTTGATGATGTGGTCAGACTGGGGGAGAGGGTGCATAATTTCTATTTTAGTTGAGGGATTAGAAAAATTGAGTTTTTGGCATTATCAGGTAGAGAAAACAGTTTGGTGCAAACTTCTTGTGAATCTTGTGTACACTTTGAATTTACCCATTCATCTGTCCACATGACTCGGAGATTTGTGATTCAAGGTTGTCCTACCTTAAGCCTCTGACTGTACCCTGTGTCAGGGGTGTCATGAATGTCATCATAAGGCTACAAATCTCAATAACAGCCTTTGACTGTATGTTTGGGCATGTTTGTGGGTCATGAATCTGATTAACAGCCATATGCCTAGACTTGTGACAGCCAAGTTTGTGTGATAAGCCTTTACTTAACATAGCCTGACCATGTTTGTCACCAGACTTCTTATTTTACCGTCATTATTCAAATAGAACGATAGGAAATTAAATAATTTCAAATCTGCCTTCCGCTAGATTACGATTCACAAAACTACCAGGAACGCAATTTCTTCCGTTGGATTAGATCTACCGCTGTAATGGAAGCACATTTTCCAAGAAAAGCACTAGCCACACGCGGAGGCCTGTTTGTCCTAGGGAGTGTTGCTTGCAATACCAGTAGTGTATAGGCTCCAGAAACTTTGATCGTCTGAGCATCCTGTTCTGTCTGCAGCTGCCAGCGATTATTCTCCGTACTTGTTTTGATAAGAACACGGTCTGGGTGCATTAATGGCTGCTTTATGGGCTGTTTTTGTCCCTCATTAACCCTTTAATCACCGATGATGCCTTTTGGCATTATCTGACTTTGGCTGCATGTTATCAGTGGGTGTAACCCGTTTTGAAGATAGGTTTTGCACTAGGAAAAAAGGTGGGATATAGGGGGAGGTGGGCGGGCATATTCAAGACATGCTGTGCACATGGCGACTGCCTTGGCTGGCTGTAGAAATGGTCTTGGTCGGCACTGGCTGGACCATTTCTCACCTTGTTAGCAAAAATGGGCGTAGAAACCAGTCCTCTTCCCTTGTAGGGGTAGCATTTCTGGGACTGTAGGCAGTTTTTCAGTGAGGATGAGGATTCAGTGGTCGGAGAGCCCTGACTATTGAAAGCTGGCTAATGAGTGGGTGTGGTTAAGGTAAAGAAACCCCAGAGAATGTGTCAAAGAAGCTTTGGCTCAAGTTTCCAGGCTAGCTCCAAGCAGAAGTGGAAACACAGACGAAAGAAGGTTGTAAATAGCATACGGTGGTTAAAGGGTTAAGGGAGTTGTGTGTAACTGTAGCAGTTAATATGACATGCATGAAAAGCTCTGTACCTCAAGTTAGAGACTAGCTGTAGCATCAATTAAGAAAACCTGCGCTACTACTCTAAAAATACCATACATGTACCACAGCGGTCATCAAAGACAATTACTGGGTTTTTGTTGTGACACCGTATCACATTTGTGGACTGAGCACTAATGATCAACCACTTACCTCTTCCATCTCACTATGTAGGAGGTCCAGATGATCCGTGCACAGTTGTGAAGTGGACCACTATCTATAAGCTTATGCATTTTTCATACTATACCTTATTACTTAGCCATTGCTTACTATGTAGTAAGGCATGATAAGCTGGTGTCATTTTTACACTGTACTGCAAACTCTCATCAACATCACTATCATCGGATTCATCAAATACTCCTGCACCATGTCTTTGTCTATTGGAACAATTAAATATCCTCCTGTAGCTGAAGACATTTTAATGACATGCATTGTATGCACAGTAAGAACAGAATTGTCATTTTGACCATCAATTTGTCGTGTTCGTTGCAGATGAGTGAACCAATTTGATTCATGGACACAGTTAATTGCCAAGATGGTATAATAATGTGGAGGATAGTTGGCTGAGAATGAGGAAAAGATTGTCATGTAGTTCTCCTCCACATAGTAATGAATTGTGTTCACTCATCTGAATCTGAAATAACAAACTGTCAGTCGTTATGACAAATACTTTTTTACAGAGTGAACCATGTGTGTGGAAGGGCTATATATACCTGCTGTTGAAGGCTGGTAGTCAAGGTGCTTCTCTTTGGAAACAACCCATGGTTTTTCCAGCAAGAAATGCATTCATAAAAGTGAACCTTGAACGTTTGCGCGCATGTGCAGTTGCGGGTTGCGCAGAGTCTAAGTCGAAAGTGGTTCCAAACAAAAATAATAACAATTACACCCCAAGTGGAAAGAAAAAGAAATAGTAATGATGAGTGAATGAATGGAAGAAAAGCCACATGAGTGCTTGCAAATGCCTACTATTTCAGCCTTTCTCTCCCAGGTTAACTAAGCCTACTCAACTGCATGAGGCAAAGTATTTGGCACCCATAATAGTGACCTACAATCACACAGGATTTCACAATGTCCAAGCTATAGCTATTTTAACATGAAGGTACTTTGGCATGTGCAAGTCACTTTGACAGTTCAGTGAAGTGTGCACTTAGCTACTGGCTTAATATGGCTTAATATGTACACTGCAGCACATCCTGTGTGTCCACAGCACTTTTGATAACAACACCGCTTCTTTAGAATGCCGACCGATGTCTCTCAAAGGCTTTGTGTCGGGTGTTTTTATAGTTCCTACACAACTCAGATGGAGACAGCAGTAGCACATTGTGCCCAACTGCTGACTGGTCCATACCCAGTAGTTTTCCAGTTTGTACCATGCACATGCATAATTTGATAGTATACATTACCATATTAGGCCATAATAGGCATGAAAATTAATGATTTTGACTGTTCTTGGACAAACCAATATCAGAAGGTTCACAGTACATTAACAAAATAGCTCAAATTAGTTGACATAATCATATTGTCAATTCACTCCAAACTGATCAATTAATCACTGTGGCAATATAGAAGCATGCGGAATGGCACAGAGAACTTCATATTCAGAGTGTCTAAAGGCTTTCCAACAAGTTACCACAATACACACATGCTGACTGGGATTCACTTCTCCGACAACTAATTCTCCAGATTGAGGACAGCGACCGACATACAATCCACTGCGTTCTCCTTGCACAGCATATGCTGGAATTTCACCATTCTTTGCCTTCACCCAAGTGAGAGTCACCACACTGGGATCTGTAACCACCAGCAAGTCATACTGATAGGATATTTTCTCAGCATTGTCATAGTGGTAATGGGCACCCTCGCCATGCGACTGAGCTGCTTTACAAGGATGGTATTGTCCATCAGGCGCTAGAACACGTGCGACGTACAGCGGCTCACTAGGACGATTTCCTCCCTTAACGGCTCCATTGACAATCTCACCGCCACAAGTACTCACCCACTTCAGTCCACCACATGAGATATGAGCAGCCATGTCAGAACAACTTGAGTTACAGGGTCAGCGAATGGTCTTCCAAGTAGCGAGTCGCTAAGTTGACCCAATTCCATGTGGTGACGTCAGAGGTTCAAAGGTTAATTTGCACTGGCTCCTTACGCATGCGCACAACTGCATGCGCTCAACTGCATGCTGCAGAAAGCGGTACTTAGTGCGTTGGTTGTCTGTTGTGGCTTGTTGGCTAAATGGTTAAGGGTTAGCGTTAGGGTTAGGGTTAGGGTTAGGGCTGGGGCCAGGAGGTGTACTTTTTTTTTCCTCTGGTTTATAAGTGTGGTGAACACCTAGTCGGGTGTAACCAGACCATCGCGAAAAACGGAAGGTCGGGTTACACCAGACTAGTGAACACCTCTGTCTTCGTTGGCTCGGTATAGCCTCGTTCCCAGGCTCTCCCCGCGCGAGAACGAAAATCGAAAGGAAAGGGGACAGCCTGGTAAAATTTATCACGTGAGAAACGTCATAGGTAGAGAGAACTTAATTACATGTGGGCGAACGAATGAACTCCCCCACGCTGTATGAACAGGCGTTCAGTTGCGATAGCTTTATGGCCGACGGAATGGGACTAGACGGCACTACGCTACATTACCTGGCAGTACGGAAAGCTATGGGGAGCGTACACAGACCCGTACATTCGAAAATCACGCTAACCTACTCGCTTACCTGGCAAACTGACCGCTGCACACCCCGGAGAATGGCTTTCAAGGCGCTATTAAACGCCAAGGCGGCCCTTTCCTAGGCTTTGCTCAAGTTTTCTCTGCGCTTATTGTTCGAAAAAAACTGCCAGAACGGGCTCCTACTAAAAACAGCTACGTGTATTGTCGATTATCGATCAACTACGTGCGTGGGCACATCGACGATCTGCCTACGCTCAATTAAGTCCTCTCTACCCTTCTCTCTACCCCTACGTCACTCACGTGATAAAATATACTAGGCTCTCCCCGCTTTTCCGTACTGCAAGCGACGGAAAGCTGGGCGGGGCCTGGGAACGAGGCTAGGCTCGGTATACAGTCTCCGTAAGTGCGCGCGAGGGGTTACTTATCGATGTTCAATAGATGACGTAACCCCATGGAGTTGGGTCAACTTAGCGACTCCCCTTCCAAGTAGTCCACGTCTCCGGTAGTCTCGTGCCCAGACCCCACCAGCGAGGAGAGGGTCTGGTGACATCCAGCTGATTCCTTGGGCTTCATTAAAAATTCATAGCTTACTGTATGCATAGTTGCGAAGTGATAACTAATTTACGCGCCAAAAAAGTGCTGTGTCATCGTGTTGAAGTAGTCAAGAATTTCCGGTGTTGCAACCACAGATTGTGTTTTCTGCAACGTGATTGGCTGTTGGCAAATTCCTCGTCGAAAAGCAATCAACTTAATGAAGCCGAGGAATCGGCCGAAGGTCACCAGACCCTTTTTTCCTCGTGAGAGGGCGGGGTCTGGGCACGAGACTACGTCTCCGGTGGCGTGGACGGCTGGGCACGAGACTGGTCACATACAGACTTGCTCATGAGAAATAAATTACGGGTTTACTCCAAATTTAGATTTTAACCCTCTCTTTACGAGATTTAACTTCACCGAATTTCTGCATACAAGCATGCATTCAGAGAGTATAGAGGTTCTGCATGGATGTCATCAAAAGGGTTAAATTTATTAATTTTAATTTAATAGTCTTGCCAATTTTTCTAGGCAGTAAGGAAGGTCTAAATAGCTTAAATCTCAAGTGAAAATTCTAAATTAATGATAGTTGATTTTATATAAATTGTCAAAGTTTGATCTTTTAGCATTAACTTGTATGGCGAGTGGCAAATTTTGCCACTCGCTGTACAAATCCTATGCAAAATGTTTGACTTTAAGAATTTATATAAAATCAATGGAAAGGAGTTAGGCCTTCATATTTTAGATTTGAGTTAGCTGGACCATCAGTATTACCTGCAAATGTTTGGAATGGCTAATTATGAATTTTAAATTGGTGATGACGTCACTGCAGAACCTCTATACAGCACGTCAAAGGAAACGAGAACAAGTAAGCATGGTATCAGTATAGTATTAAAGCTAGTCAGTATTGAATATCAGAGAAGGGATGCATTTCTGGCAGCTGTGTAGCTATGGGGAAACACTGACATTTCAGATCAGCCCGGCAGCGTAAGTTTTGTGTTCTCGTGGGCAGCAAAAAAGCTTGAATTATGTATATATATATATTTTCTATTTCTATCCATCATCCTTGACTGATCAACACTCTTGTGTTTGGTACATAATTAGCAAACCTGCTGTGCAATGCTGTGGTGTGTGTTTGTCCGAGTATAATTTTTTTTGATGCTGAACATGATGGAGTGGACAAAATAAGAGTTGACTCTACATGGCGAATCCAAAGGAGCAAGTTGAACACTACCTCATAAGTGCCAGGAAGATAGTTTGAGGGAGTGCTGGGGAGTAGCCTGGGAATGAGGCTAAGTAGACAGCATAAGTCAGCAGAGATGGTAACAGATCTAGGCCTATAGTACATCACTGCAACAGCTCAATACTAGTGCATGGAACTAAACGAGGATTTACCTGACGCTGTTTTGTAAGATGAATACACCCAGAACAGCCAGAACTTGCTTGCTAGCCAGATTGTTCAGACTATGTTTATTTCGGACGCGCCACAACCGCTAATCACTTGGACTGTCTCTGAGACAATGCTCTTATGCTTGTGTGGGCCAAAAGTCATGCAAGTGCGTGCAATAAACACTCAGATGAGTGCTACTTCAGTCACTGTCAGGTGCACAGAGCAATAGATATCTTGAGGTGTATTGGCTACCCAAGAGGACACAACTTTGGGCCTATTTTAATACTCAGCCCAACATGCTGTCCAGAGGGCTGCGAACTGCACAATTTATTTCCCTCAAAGCTGCAGGAATATATTGTAGACTGTCTGCTCAATACCATACTGATCCCACGCTTGCTTGTTTTTCTTTCCTTTGATACAAAGGATACTCCATGAGCGAGTCTGTGAGTACAAAGTTCGGTAACAGGCATACTGTGCGTGGGCGATATGAATTATTCATACTAGGGATACACTTTGTGCAAATGACCTCGCTCCGCGAATGTGTAGTGTGGTTCCCAGGCCTTCGCCACCGTCCAGTTTGGAATTGCCTCAAGCGGTCAAAAACTGGGGGCGGGAACAGACTGGGGACGAGACTAACGAATGTCCATGTTTGCCCTGTCGTTTTGAACTGCACTTTCAAAGTCAGATATGTTACTAGCTGTTGTAGGAGATCTCTGTAGTAGAGTTGTCCAATCATCTTCTGTGACTTTACCATCACGAAGGTTCATTAGGAGTTTCCTAAATGCAATTATGTTGGGATTGTTGCCTGCTTGTCGCATCACTTGTTCAAGGATTACAACTGTAGTAAATAGTTGGTATAGTGTGTGTCCATGGGTACCAGTTCCTTCAGGAGCATAAAGTGGGTGGTCCCCTACTGGGGGTAGTTGACCTAAATCTCCAACTAATATGATTGAAAGTCCTCCAAAAGGTTTGTGTTGATGGCCAGTAGCTTGACGTAGTCTTCTATCTACCCATGCAATCATACGTTGACCAAGCATGGATACTTCATCAATTATGATGTACTGTATCCCAGCTATCCTTTGCTGTAGAGAAGCAAGAGAACTTCCTTGGAGGTCATTGCAATTGTGGTCTCGTACTGGTAATTGTAATGCAGAATGCAAAGTCATTCCATGGATGTGGTATGCTGCCATGCCAGTGGTAGCAGTTATCAGACAGTGGTTTGTAAGGAGATTAATAAGGGTTCCAATTAAAAAAGATTTGCCGGTTCCAGCTGTTCCTAATATCAGCATGAGTAAAGGGTCTGGCATGTGGCCTTCGCTGTATGATGTATAATGGTTTGAAACAATCTGATATGCAATTTGTTGTTGCTCGGTTAAATCATTGGTGTCAAGTGTAGGTAGTTGATGATTAAGAGCAGTGGTGGCATTTTGTTGTGATTTCATAGACCTAATCCAGTTAGGACATGACAGTAGTAGTGGATGTGGAAGTTCATGGGATGCCTCAGACCAATCTATATTATCCATGGAATGATCTTCTTGTTGGAATGTGGGTTGAAGTTGTGAAAGAATCATCCATTCTTCCTGTTGTTGCATAAGGTGAGGTTCATCGTAGTCATCATCAATGGTTTCCTGAGATATGTATTGTTGAGCTCTTTCCAAATCATCAGCTAAAGTTATAACATGTAATTGTGCAAATTCAGTTGTTAAAAATTCTCTGTATGATGAAATGAAGATGTCACTACTGGGAGGCTGATTTTCCCATGCATTTGCAGGGCTTGTGTGCCATGGTTTGAGTTTAATTAGTTGGTATTTGCAGTAAAGTGAATAGTTTGCACTATTTGGGTTGGGGTTGTAGAATGGAAAAGTCCTGACAATGACTGGGTTGGATCTTTTGGTTAGGTTACTGCGGTAGATGGTGTATGATGATGCAAACTGGATGAGGTTCATTGAAATGATATTGGGAAAGGTTGTTTCATGTTGTGATCGATGGGCATAAAAGTCTAGTAGAGAAAGGTTGAGTGTAGGTTCATCTTCTTGAAAATCAGACAGGTCGTCGCGAATTTGTCTACCTCCATCTAAATTAATGGTTACAAAACTGTAAGTGCAGCTATAAAGGGGAAGGCTTAAAAGTAGGTGTACAGTTTCTTGAGCACTAAAGTCTCTTTCTCCAACAGATTGAATCATGGCCGTTCGAATAGCAGTTGCAGTGGTAGAATGAGACCTAAGTTTGTTGATGGAATCAGCAAAATTGTGGACACAGCTTTAGAAGTAGGCTCACTTTTGGAGATATATTTAGCCATATACCGTGCACAAGCAGTCATGTCTATAATTATTTGAATATCAACATTTGCACACCAGTTCTGAAGCATTAAGCGGTTGTGTGAGTTTATGCGAGGGTTGTTTCTCTTAGTTGTGAGTGTTGCTCTTAACTCACCATTGGCTAATTCTTCAAATGTGATAGTGGTTTGACTCTGACACTCTTTTGGATATCCAAAACGGCATGTGGGTTGTTGTTGGTAGGGTTTCTGTTTTAGACAATACGCTGGGCTACATCTAGTGTGTCTCTGCACAGTGTTGGTTAATGACTGATAGTGGTCATCAGATTGGTCTGGAGTCGTTTCACTTACTTTCCTTGTACATGGATGTGGATAGGGAGTTCTCCAGGTTTCATCTGGAAGGCATTGGTTCATAGTTGTCACAAGCCAGTTGGCATACTGAATTGCCTGAGCTTCTGCATGCTTGCCATATAGGATTATATGGTTGTTTAATGGATGTTCACAGTTGTTAGCTACTGCATTCCTATGAGCTTTGTCCTCAAGCCAACCTAAAGTAGCACTATGAACAAGACTGCACAGGTTGGGGTCGTTCCTAAGTTTAGTGCATCCATGGGCATGGGTGCTTCCTTGAGCTTGGTATTCATACCGTAACCAGTACCATTCAGAATCTAGGGTGTCAATGAGCCAATGTTTTACAAAATCTGAAACCTTGGAACAGAAAAACCAATCGGTAATGTGAGGGTTGTTAATGACCGCATTGATACGCATTGTTTGTGTAATCTCTGTGTCTTTTGGGTGAGGCATCAGGGAATGCAATTCAGGCCAATGGTTGTCAGCACTGCTGAGTGTCCAAAAAAGTGTGGGGGGCCCTTTTTGTTCTAGAAGTGTTTTAAGCTCTTGGTAGCGAGCAAACCAATATTGTTTGGTTCCTTGGAGCTTAGCTGCATATTTTTGTAGTCGCTTCATCAAGGTTACAGCATTGATAGTATGAACCATATTTCGGAGCTCTTCAATAGTGAGATTGGCATCTGTAGTGTTTTGACTTAAATATATTTTAGCTTGGGATAGTAACTGATGCCGTTGTTTGGTATTCAAAGCCCAGCAAGGGAAGCGTGGGTGGGATGCAAAACGCAAACGGGTTTGGCCATCTGGAGATGTATCGCTGTACCTGATCAAATGTTTGAAAGCATCTGTAAGTGTAACCGGATGATGTCGAATAGTTGAAGTAGGATCTCCTTGTCCAAAAGGAAACAATGTTGGGAAGAGTTTAGATGCAAGGCCTTCAGTACGGAACTCATTTAGTGCAGTGTCTCCTACTTGTGGCCAGTCTAAGGGATCCTGTCCAGCAATTGTTGAACGAATGGCATCCTCTTCTGTTTGTACCTGCTGTGCCTGTGGTAAAAAAGAAGTGCTATCACAAGGAAATGGTGGATTTTCAGTTTGAGGATCTTCAGTTTGTGGACCTTCATTTATAAGTATTTCTTCATCTTCTTCAGTTACTTCAAGTGTAAGAATCTCATCCAGTGTGCCATCAGTTGGGAGAGATGAAACAGCATTTAAATCAATTTCAATGTCTGAGTTAAATGGGTTGTTCTGTTTAAGCCATTGTAAGGCTTTGGCGACGAACTTTTTAAGTCTACATGGGAACTGTTTGCACCATGTCGTCTTACTATTAATATTGGAAGAGTGTTGACTTTAGCTGGAAGTTGATTTAGGAATTGTTGTGTATTTTGTGGAAGGTTCAATACATGACTTGAGTAGCCCCGCTGCCCCCCATGTTTATGATACACTGTCATTATTGGGCAAGCATGAGCGATCAGCATTTCTTCAACTTGGGTCAGATGTTCCAAACATGGAGGAACTGAACCATATTGTTGTCACTGGAAAATGTTTTAGGTGTATTTTTGTCTCTCTGGCAACGAATGCAAATGTAGGGGTGTAGGTTCAAATATGATCGAACTGGCCATTGCTCACTGCATATAATGCATTTGCGGTGTTGCCATTGGTTCTGTTTTCTGTGAAAAGCTTTCATACATTCATTAGCCCAACTCTGTTCATGCAAATTTTGTACCTTCCATCCTCCATTGTGCAGGTAATCATCACGACTGCTTATTCCCTCTTGGTATTGCTGTCTTCTGGCTCCAAGTAGCTGTTGTCTCTCTTCATCTGTTTGTTGACTGTAATGCTGTCTTCTGGCCCCAAGCTGCTGTTGTCTTTCATCATCAGTTTGTTCACTGTACTGCTGTCTCCAAGCTGCTGCTGTCTCTCTTCATCTGTTTGCTCACTGTATCGCTGTCTTCTGGCTTCAAGCTGCTGCTGTCTCTCTTCATCTGTTTGCTCACTGTATCGCTGTCTTCTGGCTTCAAGCTGCTGCTGTCTCTCTTCATCTGTTTGCTCACTGTATTGCTGTCTTCTAGCTTCAAGCTGCTGCTGTCTCTCTTCATCTGTTTGCTCACTGTATTGCTGTCTTCTAGCTTCAAGCTGCTGCCGTCTCTCTTCATCTGTTTGCTCACTGTATTGCTGTCTTCTGGCTTCAAGCTGCTGCAGTGTCTCTTCATCTGTTTGCTCACTGTATTGCTGTCTTCTAGCTCCAAGCTTCTGCCGTCTCTCTTCATCTGTTTGCTCACTGTATCGCTGTCTTCTGGCTTCAAGCTGCTACTGTCTCTCTTCATCTGTTTGCTCACTGTATTGCTGTCTTCTTGCTCCAAGCTGCTGCTGTCTCTCTTCATCTGTTTGCTCACTGTATCGCTGTCTTCTGGCTTCGAGCTGCTGCTGTCTCTCTTCATCTGTTTGCTCACTGTGTTGCTGTCTTCTTGCTCCAAGCTGCTGCTGTCTCTCTTCATCTGTTTGTTCTTGGTATCTTCGTCTTCGTGAAGCAAGCTGATACTCCCACTCTTCATTTGTTTGTTCATGGTATCTCTTTCTTCGTATTGATAGTTGTCTTTGTCTTCTATCATTATCACTAATGCAGTTGTTGCAATACCAGTCTTCAATACTATAACATAGTGCAGAATATTCTTGAGGTGTAATGTTAGCACATCATATGTGAAACCATTGGTTGCATGTGTCACAGCAGATGCCACGATGGTTTGAAGCAACTGCTCTGCCACAATCCCCACATGGGAATGTGACAGGACCAGGGTTAACTTTTACATCTCCTGATAAAAGAAGTAATATTGGAAAAAAAAGCTGTTGGTTTGCAGTGTCTTAAAATAAATGTTGGTGTAGCATGGATTTCAGCTTTAAACTTTGTGGTACTTACAAATGTGTTACCAGACACTTTCTTCTGCCAAGGACAAACATGAGCAAACATAGGTGGAGGCAGAGGTGGTACCTGGTCAAAGCTGTTGGAATAGATTCCATTTATTTCCAAATGTGAGGAAATGCAGCAGCAATTTAGGATCACCCAAAGCAGGCAAGAGAAGGGTACTGAGGCCATTTTCAGTCTGCATATGGTAACTGTGCAATGCATTGAGGTTGTGGGACAAGTAAAGCTTAGGTATAACAACATGTGTACCTACTGAAGGGTCTGACATGGAGCCTGGGATATACAAGTTATCTAAATCAAGTTGCAATTTTCTGCTATTGGTTTCTGGGTTTACTGGTAGTATGTAGATAGGTGTTAACAGACATTTCCTACTTAGTCTCAAGCTAAATTATGTATTTAGGTTCCATATAAAACGTGGTAGCTAAACACAAAGAAACTACCTACTTTTCCAAGAAAGAGGGATGTTCTTGGCAGTATTTACGTGGAGTACATGTTGTAACGAATATCATGCATGCAATGTAGTTTCAATCATGGGTAACTGCTTACCTCAATACACACCGGTACTTTTCTACGTTCCCAATCCACATATCCTGGGAACCAGACATGTAAAATTGGCTACTGTTGTAAGCTTGAGTTGATAAGAGCAAAGAGCGTGTTAGTCTTATGGTACAGTCGCTATTTGTCTGCCGTGGGTTGCTCACAGGTGGAACTGTCATACCAGTAAGTCCGATAGCTGTTGTGCCTACCGTTCTGGAGAAATCCGTGTTTTGCGGATATCTCACTGCTGCATCTGTTCCCCTTGGGCTACCGACACAGTTTGCTCACTGTTGTTTAGTAACAGCTAGAGCTTTCATGCCTGCCAGTCTGATAGTGATCCCGTAGACCATTGTTGAGATATCCAAGTTTTTAGGCCAACTTCCGGTTGACGACGACGACGACGACGACGACAAATCTCAATTGAACCCGGGTATAGCCTCGCTTCGCTCGGAATAACCTGGCTCACTCACATGAGAACTGCCCCCCCCCCCCCCCCCCCCCCCCCTCCCAAAACAAAAAAATATCGCATCCCAGCGAGCGCGAAGCGCGAGGCGCAGGTTCAGTTATTTTAAGATGCTCCAGACCTAACAGTCAGACCTCAATGGCCCTGTTGCTGCACTTCTTGCATGCTTAGTTGTAAATTATCCGCCAGACACTCTGCTTAGAAGTAAGTTGTTCCCCGGACACTTTACTTCAAAGCAAACTGTCCCCTCACAAGGGAACAATCTACTTCAAGGGGGTCACATTCCTTCAAAGAAAAGCGTCCGCGGCATAGGCGACGGAAGCGGGGGGGCCGGGCCGGGGCGACACGTGCTTTTTTTTTCAAAGTTCCGCTCAGCCACATGAAAGTGCCGCCAGACCACTACAAAGGGCCGCAGGCCACATCAAAGGGACACGCCCCCCTTGTTGATTCCGGTTGCCGCCTTGGGAAAGTGTAAACAAGCCAATGAATTTCAATCGCGCCATTATGGTCACCCGATCATTAATTATTCATGAGCGGAATCGGTCCGATTCGCGATTCAAGGTTGTCCTACCTTAATCAAGTTTGTTGCAAGAGGCAGACAGGTACAACCAAAATAGCAAAAGTTGCTAGTATATAGGATGCCCTAAAAAAAAAGAATACTAATAATAAATGTGTAGTTAAGTACAGAGCCGCAGAAGGCAAAATAACGACAAATAGACTTGTGTGAATACAAAGAAACATTAAGAGAGTGGAGAGTTTTTATGGTACACTTGAAAGCGAATTGAGAGCTGGCAGATACAGTGTGCTGTGGTAAAGAATTCCACAGTGGAACAACGCTAGGAAGGTATGAGCCGAGGTGCGCCTGGGTACGAGTTGGTGGTCTGTACAGAGCAAGATTGTGGCAGTGGCCGAGATCTGGAGCCGGGTGGGGTGTAAAAATAGTTGGGGGGATAATTGAATTACCAGTCAGTATTCTTCTGCATAGCAGTAGCTTTCGCTGTTGTCTGGTCGCCAGAGGTGGCCAGTTGAGAAGTGAGAGCAAGTGATCATAGTTCTCTGACCAGAGACCGGTAGCGAGTTTGGCAGCAAACTTTTGCACCTTTTCGAGTTTAGCAGTGTGGGTTGGCTGGTATGGGTCCCACACACAGCAACAGTAGTCTAGCAGTGGTAGGACGGTGGCTTTATACAGGTATCACGATTTGCCTGGTAGAAGTTTCGATATAGAAAGCCAAGCTGCTTTCTAGCTTTAGTGCAAGTGGAGTTGATGTGGGTGGACCAAGATAGGTCTGAAGAGATAGTAACTCCGAGGTACTTGAGTGATTCAACTTGATTGACGGGAATCCCATCAATGCAGACTGATAATTTGGGTGGGGAACGTTTGGGCAAAATGATCATGAGTTTGGTTTTGACAGAATTTAATTTCAGGCCACAGTCAGAAATCCAGTTTGTAACCATGGTAATGTCAGATTGGAGGGCAATGGCGTCAAAATGTGACATGATAGTAATAAGATGTCATCTGCGTAAAGAATAATACGAGAGTCTTTTGATAAGGATAAATTGGTTCCATGGAGATGGTAAAAAGTAGGGGGCCCAGAATTGAGCCCTGGGGGACACCCGAGGTAACCTGGGCTGTAAAACTGGACTCATTTCCATTCAGAACAACCTTTTGTTTGAGAGATATTTATGGAACCAGTTGAGTAGACTACCACGGATGCCTACTCGCCGAGTTGGCATCCGTGGTAGCCGGTCTACTCAACTGTATCACTTTGAGGCACATGTATCACATTAGCTATCAGCTACACTCATGTTGCCTTTGTCATTTATGACATAAATTTTATAAAATAAAAAAAAAAGAAGTTTGTTAGCTTGCTGTAGTCTCGCGGCCATTCTGACCTTTTCAAGTACGGTACACTCTCTGAGCTTCCGCACTTCGCGCGGGAGCTCAGAGAGTGTAAGCGGGAGGGGGGAACCTCCTGTCCTGCACCCATCCCCTACGGCCGCTAAGCGGCCGCCGCGCTACAACTGTGCCCCCCCCCCCAAATTCGAAGTGCTTCCGGCGCCTATGCGCGGCGGATATTTTGCTCCGCAGTAACTTGAGTGTCCGGGGGACGGTTTACTTGCCCCCCGCACACTTTACTATGGGGGGCAAGTTACTTTTTGACAGACACCACACCCAATCCATGCATTGTCACCAGGCCAGGTTCTCCGGAAAGACTCACGACGCTCACGAAGAGCTTCCGGCGTCAGTGAAGGCACAGACTCGGACCTAGGCAGGCTTCCGCTTAGAGCTTAGTAATTTGACAGAGAATTACCACGTATAGCTGAATAAAATTGGAAGAAGGCAAGTATATATACATATATAATTATAGATATATAGTACAACTAGTATGTATATGAAATAAAAATCATGAATCTTGACACAAAACACAGCAGCTAATCACAAATAGTTGGAATGTATACTGCAATAAAGCAACAGTACATTCATAGCCAAAGCTGATCTAAACACAAAGACGTTCATGCACGTACACGATCAGTTATATGAGGGCGCATGTTGGAACTATTAGCGCAGAAGCTAGGGTACAACATACGAGAGCATACTCTGTCCAACGTAGGGGTTCCATTCCATAGAAGAAATTATTTCCATCTGTGCCACCGATTTCGACAGATAAAGCAGGCCATAACACCAACGAAACCACAGCAGCGATCCCAAGAACTACTATTTGCAGAGTGCACCAGCAGCCTTTCCCCCATCCTTGATCATCCAGCCAATGACAAGTACGAAGGATTACTATAAAACACATCTGTGCGCCAAAGATGACAATCTGGCTGACACTAAAGGCTATACCAATTGCATTGAGCGCTTGTCCTCTGTTCAAAGCATAGCATATAACATCAGCATTTTGCCGATTTCGTGATATATCTGCGCAGTGGGCTCGTGAATTATTATTGATGAAGAAGCAGGTAATTGCGTCATCTTCAGGGTTTATATCTATGCACCTTGTTAATTTTGAATACAATACATTGTCCCAAAATATCACCCATAGCCACACTAGTGCCCAAAAGAGAATGAACACAAAGTAAGTGATACCACAAGATGTGGGAGTACAACACCGGCAGTACTTGATTTCACCATCAGGCTCAATCCCTGCAAATAGCACATCCTCTTCATCGTTCTCATTGGTCTTGACAGCAAACTTGAGTATATTGGTCACACAGTTTCTCCAAAAGTCGTAGTACAAGTCCCCAAGATTTCGCCGAATGGGATCATTATCGCATTTCAATACAATGGCAATGACGACAACAGGCGTTACACTAAATACAACGAGGATTCCAATCATAACAGTCAACGCAGTCGCTACTTCCCAACTATGATAGAAACCAATCATATCAGATGATATCTTGTTACCCATTTTGCATTGAGAATGGCTGAAGGTTTACGAAAATCACGCGGCCATTCGGTATAGGGCAAGCATAACTACATAAGCATGAGTTGATCACGTGGAACCGGTGGTGTCAACGTCACAGGACATGCCCCCCAGCCTGTAGGCATTGACAAAATATGCTAGCATAATTTTTAGAATAATAGGTATGTAGATTCTGTTGTAAAATAATAGGTGGGAATTTGGGAAATTATGTAACTATGAGCTGAACACTTCCTTGAAACTATAATACTTCTGCATGTAAGTGTTCATTGCAAGCGTGTGTGTTAATTGGAATAATAGTAGCTGCATACATGTGGCTGGACAAGTCTCTTCTTCATCGTGTCATCCACTGATGAAATAATAGTGTCTCATGAAGATGATTGTTATTAAAGGTGTTCCCTTGAAGATTATGTTTGTCAGTAATGATTGTGGTTTGTAAAAATTTTGGATTTTTATTGAGAATAATGGGTAAGGTTAGTGGTAAGGTTTGAAGGAATAATAAGAATAATGGGTAAAAACATATTTTGTCAATCCCTTGGTATCTGCTTCGACTGGATCCCTGGCAGCTCAGCCTTAAGTACTCGAACTCAGCCACTGAGTTGCCGAGTGACTCGGTAGCTCAGTTGGTTAGAGCATGGCAGGCCATTTGCCAGGTCGTGGGTTCCAGTCCCTCCCTGTGTCACTGTCATTTTTTCCCTTCTTTATTTCTCGTCTTTATTTCTCATATTTCTTTCTCTCGGACTTTGACTAAGGTTAAATTAAGGTCTGACTGTCAGGTCTGGATCATGTTAAAAATTGAGCCTACATGCGCCTCGCGCTTTGTGCTCGCCGCCCCCCCACCAAACTTTTTTTCTAGATGAAACTCTGGTAATGAATGCTTCGCAGCTCTTTTTTTTGAGAGTTAATTATGCAAATAAAGTATTGACAGAGTGCCACCAGAATCCAGTGTGGGTTCAGACCTAAAATGTTTGCCATGGTGATACCAGTTTTATACGCATGACAATCCTGATAATCCGAATGACTCAACTCTGAAATATGGAAGCTATCAGCATTATGGTTGATTTACCCAAAAAAATGTCAAACTTTGGTTCTTGAATATGGAGTTCTATGGCGTGTGGCAACTTTTGCATGTGCATCATGCCTCATGCAGATATGGGAACAACTTAGTCTTTTGAGTGACAGTGGGAAGATATGTAGTGCGGTCTAACATGTGGAGTAAAATCAAGGAGTCAGCAAGCTTGAGAAGTCTCCCTACAATGACATTGGCCTGCCTTAGTCTTGTGTGGCCAGACCTTGGGTGGTTTGTGCCAGACAAGGGGCGGAACACTAGCAATATTCATGTACATACATTCACATAGTATGGGTTAAAGTTGGGGTAGGTAGTATTCATTATTGTATAAGAATTCATGCACATTCCTGATTGAGTACACAAAGGGATAAACCATGGCAAAAGTTGCAAGGTGTAAATATGGCCTATATAGCATAAATGAGGACACATTTCATGAGATGTTGGTTTTGGGAGTCGGTTAAACATGTTGTATATCAACTATTCAGATTACTAACATTGTAATTTTCAACAATTGTACTCACTAGAAATAGAATCGATAATCAGTCTAACAGGAATAACAGCTGAAGTGTAATATTATAAGCCATATAGCTTGCATAACTTACCAAAATGATTAAGAATACGATGTGGGAATGGGTAATGTGGTTTATTAATAAAGCCTTTTCAAAGTATAAAAACAGCTTGCGAGTACCAAGGATATACACAAACAGTTTGTACAGACTTACAAGCTTAAGTATAGCAACAAAGCCAGACTACTGAAGCACCTGGCAAAACCATACATGTTCTTCTCCAAGCACTGCACTGAGAACAAGTCTTCCTGCTCCAAGCTTAGTGTACTTCTTCTGATAGACAGTAATCTAATCTTGCCAACCTTGGACTTTGCTGCTTGGTTTCCACAGCTGTCTGGGACACTGCTACTCTTGCAATTGCAAGCCCTCCTACGTACTATGCATCTACTATCTTGCATTGCCATGTGTGTAATCATCACATTGGAACATTGAGTGCATTAACTCTAAACCACACATGGCAGAAGGTGGTACATATATGTATCTTCATAACTGCATTCATGGATGTGGTGACCCATCAATTGATTAGCCTCGTTCCCAGGACTTTCCCCCTCATTTTTGCATACTGCAAGTGATCAAAAATTGGAGCCAGGGAAGGCCGGGGAATGAGGCTATCAAATGACCTCCATTAATATTGCTCCCAGCTTAATGTGAACACACCAAGAAAAATGGAACCTTAGTCATATTCTCAGTTGCATTTGTAAGCCATTTTTAAATCTAATTAGTAATTACATGCTTTGATGAAATCATAGGTCTGATTTCTACTTGATGCATTCATAAAATTAATGCACGATATTGAGCAATAACAACTGCAGGGTCTGGGATTGATAGTAGCTTCACTTGAATGTTCGTCAGTATTGCTGAGATCTTGCTCAGCAAAACAAAATAATATAATTAAGAGAAATGTGATTGTATAAAAACAGATCTCCTACCAATCAGCTCCCTTCCACACTACCAGAGGACATTACTGTTGTACACTAGCAAGTCCCAGACAGTGTGCCAGACAGAACTGTCATGGTAGAGGTAGGTCATAGAGTTCTGGAGTGAGGGCTGAAGGGTGTCCTTCTCGTACTCAAACAGGCAGAGGACTATTCCCCACATGAGAGCTGCAAACCATGGGAAGACATCGAAGCTTGGAGCTGGGAGGTAGCCACGTTTAACTGCTACCTTAGCAAGGCCTGCTGTAATCCTTGATAAGAGATAAAGATTGATCTGGGGGAGGGGGGAATGTGTGTAATTAATACTTCAGCCCTGCAATATCTGTCTTTTGCTGGAGGTATTAGTAAACATCTAGCAATACAAACTTCATAAGCTCTGCATACAACAAGTGTCAAACTGGACATATGATTTACTTACTAGTGTAATGTTAATGTGACAATGCAGCCATTCATTCAACCAGACCCACTTCCGCAAAAAAGGGAAGGATCTGGTGAACTGCCGTGTCCCACTGCACTGTACAGTGCGGTCCAATCACGTTGCAGTATTTTGTCACATGACGCATTACAGCAATGTCTGAGTAGCAATAGCAGTCTTAAAAATGGCGAAAGAGAGCTAGGTTAGCATAGTGCTAGTTAACTATGTCTGCATGTGACTGTGCTAGACATGGAATATAGACATTTGAGGTACCATATCTCAGATACAGCATTTATCACATTGGGATGCAGTGCCTCTGATTTTAGCCATAGTTTAGTAAATGTGATGTAAAATGTGCCAAAAATTGTTTAGAATATGATGTCATGTGTAAAACTATCTGAAGCTCATTCACAATTCACCACCAATACCTGCATGTTGACTTTGTTGTTTTCTCCAAACACAAAGTACCCACAAGTGCAGGCAGCAATAAAGCTTTGCACCGGATGTCTCCTCCCAAATATCTTCTGCAGTAGGTAACAAATGGACTTGTACAGTGTTGTGAAGAAGGCAAGGTTTCTTGCATGTTGGTACGTTGCCCTGGCAATGAACTCCATCTTCTCCTTGAAGCTGTTGAGAGAAAGGAAAGGATTGTCATAAGGATAATTGCCGAGCGCATTAGCGCGAGGCTCTGAATGAGGGATCTATTCTCGCAATGTACGTGCGTACGTACATGTCGGTCACGCTTAGGAATGTCAATTTGCGGTATCGCTTAGGAATGTCAATTTGAGGTCACGCTCGGAATGTCAATTTGCGCTCACGCCCAGGCAGGATATCGGATACGTACATTACACGACGAAGCCGGGACAACATTTCTTGCCGACGGAGGACGGGGAGAACAGTGTGACTGGCCCTTTGCAACGTACGTATTTGCGGAGCGAAGTGCATAAACGAGTGCTGAACGCAGCCGACGGCTGCTGACTCCGGCTGAGAAAAAACAAAAAAGCAAAGAAGTCAGCCCACCGTAGAAAGCCAAGAGAGCGACAGAAGAACAAGAAAGAGTTCAAAAGTAGAAAGGCACGTACTGGAGATTCTTGACAAGCCAGGTATTTAGGCTCACTCTTCACGTTACCGTTGTTCTTTGGACTCCCACTATACTAAACGAGCAACGCCTGACACCTGTGCCGCGCCCCCCATCCGCGCATGGCGCTTGGAGCGGCGTGAGGCATCATGCGCATGCGTAGTCCTAGTATACATGTACTTTAGACTCGTTCCCAGGTGTTCCCTCCATCAAATCTTTGATCATTTATAAACTGAGGGGGAAGGCCTGGTCCATTTTTACCATGTAAATGATGTCAGTGTCTACCTAGGTAGACAGAGGAGGGGAGGGCAGGTGTCCCTGACTGAAAACACAAGCTTGAGGCCTTGTCTTATATCTTAGTTTCTTGTAGTGTCTGTCCAACTACTGAATTTCTGAAAGTTCGCAAAGCCTAAAAATTGCTGCTTGTTACGACAAAGATGTTGGGAGCCCTCTCTCCCCCGGCTGTCTACCTAGGTAGACATTTTGACACATTTACATAACAAAATGTGCCAGGTGTTCTACTGCCATTTTTGCACACTGTAAGTTATCAAAAATAGGAAGGCCTGAGAATGAAGCTGAATATAGTTCACCAAAAATATAACGTCATGCACTCTGTTACTGAGTACACGTCACCTGTGTTGACATGCAGGTGTGGACAACATGAAATTACCTTCCTTCGTGAAAGAGAAACGTCATGACAAGGGCATGAGGGAATCTGATCTTGACCCCATACCTGGACAGAAGACATGGAAGAAACCATCATAAACGACTGGACAATTCCCTCTTTCGTCTTGCCCTCCCCATGTTACATGTACCCACCCCTTTCATCCCCTCCTTTTCCTCTCCACCTGGCCACCCTCTTGCTTTCACCTACTAACCTTCTATCGTACCCCCTCTTTTTCGCCCATTTGTCTTTCCCTCCCTTTGCCCACCAACCATCCTGTCTGCTTTGATTCCTTAGCTTACAGGCTCCGGCTACAGTACTCTAACAAAACCAGCTATATCATTGTGCACCCCCCCCCCCCCCCCCCCTCCCCCCCCCACCTACTTTCCATTCCTCTCTTAATTGGTCACTTGGCCTCTCTCTTCTCATACCTCCTCCTCTCTCTTCTTCCAGCTTTTCACTTAATCCTCTTTCCTGTTCTGTCCCTCCCTGGGCCTAGTCTCACAAGCCAGACTCTCCTGGGCCCACTGCATCTTGATGTTCTCTGGCCTTCCTTACACAACTCTCTGTCTAGGCCTGTAACCTTGATACCTTCCACTTCACCTTCCCCCTTTCCTCCCTCCCTCACCGGCCTTCATTATGCGCCTATCAATTTTATGCCCCACCCCCCCTAGTAGGGGGATAGGTGGGGCATGAGTGGTGGAATTGCTAATTATTTTAGCCCTAGGGGTGGGGCATTTTCCCATGTTTGCACTCAAAGGGGATGAAGTCTGAGCATGTGTCACAGTGTACCACATGTAGTGTTAGTAACAATGGCAGAATCGACAGATATGAGTACTTTGAATACGGTGCAAGCCACAGACAGATTACTATTGATATTTGTCATAAACCTCATATGGAGTTTACAGATGAGATCGAAAAAGGACAGTACAAGTTGTTCCATTTTGAGTGTTACTGAGCCAAACATGTTTATTTGTGAAGATTGGTTTGTGGGTTGGTTTTATTGTACACATGGCTTTCCAAATCCCTTTAGTGTGCCCAAGGGTGTAGGTAGTCTCGGAACCAGACCCTTGAAAAATCGAAAAGGAGGGTCTGGTAAATCGGCTGGGGTGGAAGTGTACACTGCGCCCGGTATGCAGGCGCACTTCCGATTGGCTTTTGATTAGCATTCTGATGTGCGTTTATTAGAAATGCTAACCGCACGTGAGCCGTCTTCGCATTTAGCTTCGTTTTAGAAAGCTGTGAACACCAAGCAGGAAAGATTAGAACACTTTTGCGAGTGTCTGGTTCAGCAGAAAGCTCTAATTGGCTACAGAAGGTAAGCAATTAATAAAATTCCTAACATTCCGAAGTGTACACTTCCACCCCGCCCCGTTTACCAGACCCTCCTTTTCGATTTTTCGAGGGTCTGGTTCCGAGACTAGGGTGTAGGGTGGGGGGCATTTGCTTCCAGAGGCTGCCCCTGGTGATTGGGCAATAGAAGTTCAAATCCCCACCCCATGTGGCCCCTACTAGGGATGGGGCATAACATTGATAGGCGACAATATGTATCCATCTAAATTATATACTCCAGCCCCACCTTCCTTACACAACTCCATTCCTGAATCCTTTGATGAGGCTAAAGATGTGTCTGTAGCGCGGATCTATTAGCACCCTCTTCACAACATCCATGTTAAGACGTGGAACCACGCGGAACTCGCAAATTAGCAGCTTGCACTACTTATGACCAGTCCGTCTCGAGTTCTAAATAACGCCACCTACTCTAATGGTCACATGCGCCTCAAGGGTCAAAGTACAAGTAACTGTACGGAGCTGGTGATGGCCACTGGAGGTAGTGATGTGGTTGTGACAACGGGAGGCAATCAGGAGGACGAGGAGAAGGAGCAAGAGAGAGGGGAAGAGAAGGTATGTACCAGTTTACATCAACAGTAGATCATTGATGCCTATGGTTTTATATACAGTACTGTTTGTAGCCCACAAATTATATAGAGATGGCATGCAAGGTTTCATACAGGATTTTTGGGGGGGTGGGAATGTAGATGCGTGCAACGGGTGCATGTGCACGTCGATTCACCCACTAGGGTTTTGTAGAAACTCTAGACATATTTAAGGACAAGAATCATCGGATTCAGCTTAAGCCTATACATGTAATTATGCTATCTATATACTTTGTTATTGTGTAGTATGCCCTATTGTAGCTGTTGAGGCAATTATGACATCATAATTTTTGAAGTTAGACAAACAAGGAGTATAGATGCATGTAGCTATTGTCTTGTGAAAGGCAACTATAGCACTCATAATTTTAGAGTATGGTATTCGAGACTACTACAGTTAGTCTCGCAAGCCACACCCTTCGCAGAGAGGAAGGGTCTGGTCACGCTGCGACCATTGAGTTGTTGCCACGGCAGAAACTTGCTGTGACCAATGAGATTCGCGCTCTTCTAAGATCACATCTGTTGCCATGGAGTAGCAGTTACATCACGTGTTTAGTGGATGTCAGCATCTTATTATCGAACCGATAATTGCGTTCCTCAGCGACAACTCGTCAGCTACAGCATGACCAGACCCTTCCTCTCTGTGAAGGGTGTGACTTGCGAGACTATACTACAGTGTGCTAGTCTCGTTGGCCACACCCCTTATCTATAAGAGTGGGAAAGGTAGGGGCAGACGAGATTGCTATGAAGACAGTTTTAATGATGAGGCAAAAAGTCAAAAGCCAGAAGTTGGCCAGTATACGGACACCTAGCTTGAACTGCTGCACCTGTTTCCCTCCTCCCTTCCTACTCCTCTCCCCTCTCTTCCTTTCTCCTCTGGTCCCTCCCTCCCTCCTTCCTTCCTCCCTCCTTCCTTCCTCCCTCCTTCCTTCCTCCCTCCTTCCTTCCTCCCTCCTTACCTCTCCTTGTAGTCTGTTGGTGAGAGTGCTGGAAATGGGCCGCTAGTTCAGGAAGGAGGAGGAGGAGGAGGAGGAGGGGAGGTGGAGGAGGGAGGAGAGGCTGCTGTGACTCCTAAGAAGAAGAAAAAGAAAAAGAAGAAGAAGAAGGCAGTGGAGGAGGGAGGAGGGGAGGGTGGGGAGGAGGTGACAGCTGGGAATGGTGCCGAGGAGGACAGTAAAGGTGTGTGTATGTGTGTGGTACAGTGCATGTATGTGTACAGTGTACTGCGTATGCATATATGGGTGATATATGGGTGATATGCACATACATAATGTACATGTATGTGTACACATACATGTACATTATGTATGTGTACAGTGTACTGCACACATACATGTACATGTACAGTGTGTACTGCGTATGTTACTACTTCCAAATGGTGCATAGTACAATAGGGAGGTATGAAACACCCTCTCTACACACCGCTATTGAAATGTTAAGTGGGAAGCCAGGATAGTAACTGCTATGGACATAGTCTCGTGCCCAGACCCTAGCCTCGTCCCCAGGCCCCACCCAAAACTCGGGAAAGGGGCCTGGTGTTACTTGCAAAAATTCCCGTATGTGCTGTGTCAGCAGTCTTCGTTTGGAGTAGAGGAATCACGTTCGTCCATTACCAATTACTAAATTCTTGACACGTGAAAGTAGTAGACTCGTTCCAAGACCATTTGAAAATGGGAACGAGGCAAGCAGACTTTTCATAAACCTCGGATTTCAGAAACTTAGAGCGTAGTTACGCTTGCTAGGCTACTACTCTTGCCTTACAGGATTTGTCTGTAGTCGCTCCGTAGCAAGATCTATTCATCTACTCTGTAATGCCATTGTCAACAGTAGCTGGCTACCACGTGATCACGTAAGGCATGTAATTCTTACATAATATGCTGACTCAGCACATACGAGAAAGTTTGCAAGTGACACCAGGCCCCTTTCCCGAGTTTTGGGTGGGGCCTGGGGACGAGGCTACCCAGACCCCACCCTGGGAGAGGAAAAGGGTCTGGTTACAATACGACATCCCGCCCGACCCAGTGACGTAGCCGTCTGGCATGTGAAATGACCAATCACAGCGCAGTTAGAGTAATGATTACTCGAAGCTTCACGTGTGTGCGGTTTACAAAATGGCCCTTTACAAAATGACGATGGTGCTTTTGCGTATGCCTGGCGCCAAGGCTCAATGCGTCCTTTACAGAGATGACCATCAACAAGACGATAGGTGAAGCAGTTTGAAGACTTGATTGATCGGTCACTAGCAACAAACGTGAGCAGCTTCCTTGTTCGACGCTTCAACTGAAGTAGACATAGTTCTTTGCTTGGACGACAGCGGCAGAGGTATTCCTCACAGCATGCAAAAAGGCGTGCTACATGTACCTTCCATTGTACAACTATATAGCCAGGCTATACATAATTTACCAACCATTTCTCACTCTTCGCACTATGCAATTTTCCCACGTAGTCGCTTACAATTTATGACTATGGCATTTTGGTTACGCCCCTCATGGGTCGGGCGGGATGTCGAATTGTAACCAGACCCCTTTTCCTCTCCGTGAGGGTGGGATCTGGGCACGAGACTACTATGGACATGGTTTAAGAAGTGATTTTTCAAATGGTCCTGCAATTAACCAAATGGTGCAAAACCATCCACTAAGGCCTAGTAAGAACCCTGCCTCTTGATCACGCGTTTGCCCTCCATTTGCCCTCCGAAGTAGGATGCTTTATAGTCTATCAAGCCAGCCCATCATCTCTCACTCTCCAGAAAAGTGAGAGCAGATGTTATTAGTTCACAGCTTGTTTAATCTGCAGCCCTAAAACTGCACCAGTATTAGTCTTAAATACTGAAGCCAAGGTGTTGCTACTGTCTCAAAATGGAACAGTAGGATCTGATTGGTCAGCATCTCTAATAACATCTGCTACAGCAGATTTCACTACCTTTGCAACAAGTGCGCTACGTATCCTAAACCACAATTATGTAAACTGCGTAATGTGGCTTCGCTTTGCATAAGGCTTCTGTGTACTCATGCGTAAGACCTAGTTACATGTATGCGCGCGCGAAATTTGAAGTTTTACTCGACTGAAAGGACAATGTTTACCATCGACCCACGTCGTACAAAGGCGTATTCGACCGATCTGCGGTGGAGAATGGTTCATCAGAGATGCATGTTGGGACTGCCCTATAGGAAGATTGCTGAAAACCTGAATGTTGATCATTCTACTGTGTGTAGGACAGTTCAAGTGTTTGAGGAGACAGGATCAGTGGACAGCATTCAGGGATTTCATGAAAATACCAGCAAAAAACTGGATGATCATGATGAAATGGTTATCCTTGAAGCTGTCTTAGACAGTCCTTTCATGTACCTCCATGAGATACAGAATACTCTGTTACAGACAACAGGTACTAATGTCAGCACTGCAACCATCTGCAAGTTCCTACACAGTCACGGTTTTTCACACAAAAAGTTAGCTTTCAGAGCTCAACAAAGAAGGGATGAACTCAGAGCACTATTTGTATCAGACATTTCATTGTTTGAGCCACATATGTTTGTCTATGTAGATGAAACTGGCTCAGATAAGCGCAGCCTTCTTCGAAAATATGGCTATGCCTTCAAAGGTGCACGAGCAATCACTGAAAAGCCGTTGGTAAGGGGGAAGCGATACTCAGCAATTGCAGCTATGTGTATGGATGGTGTCATTGACGTGCAGATCACAACAGAAAGTGTAAACGGTGAGAAATTTTGTGACTTTCTGGAGCGTTGTTTACTGCCACAATTGCTACCATACAATGGTGTTAACGCTAGAAGTGTTGTGATCTTAGACAATGCTAGCATCCACCACGTAGAGTCAGCTACCCGCCTGATTGAGGAAACTGGAGCTCTTGCTATATTTCTCCCTCCTTACTCACCTGATTACATGCCAATTGAACAATGTTTTTCAAAAATTAAGAGCTACTTGCGAGCTCACGATCCAATAATTTCAGTGCTTGCAGAATCAGAAATTGAAGAATTGATACTTTCAGCATTTACTAGTGTCACAACAGATGACTGCTGTGGCTGGATGGAGGACTGTGGATACATAATATAAAATGAAATGTATAAAATATGTGTGTTTAATTGTCTCAGTATAATAATCCTGCTTAATCCTTGAGTTTCCTGATGCTGTCCAATGCAAACTTTTTCTGTTCCTCAAACTCCAAAGAACTCAGAACTCCTGACTCATGAAGACCCTTGATCCTCTCAAGCTGCCCTAAATACTGGCCATAAACATGAGCACGCTTGCCAGGTGACAGGGTTGATGAGCTAGGGCTAGAGTCAGATGCACCATTTCCTTTTAGCAATCCCACTACAGCTGTAGCAGCTGATGTTAATGCATCACTTAGTGAGTCACGTTTACCAGGTGTTTTGGTAGTTAGTTCCTTAAATGGTGGGTATGGGGGGGGTATATCCAAACTCGTATACTGTTTGTTCACCACCATCCTAGCCCAGAGCCGCAACTGGGGCATAGCAAACCTTTCTCCATGTTTCTCATATAGTTCTTGGGCTGTCTGATCAATCAAGTCGCATTTTTTCGTAGGTGGTGTCTCTTCAGATTCTTGTGCTTTTCGTTTACGCCCGCTTTTTGTTTGTGGTTCCGGTAATTGTTCAGGTAAACGTCCTTCACACCAAATAGTGATTTCATCACCACAGTTAAAGGCTTTGTACATAGCGTCCACGTCTTGATCGTCCTCAATCCATCTTTTAGTACCTTTGTATAAATACCCACATTCAAGGTCAGACAACTGGGGTAGCCTATCTTCAAAATCGACTATCATTTGTTTCTTCATCAGGTGTGCATGCTGAAATTGCTGATGAACATTGTGCCAAATCTTTGTAATGTGCTTACTCTTCTGCCCGGGGTTGATAATTTTCACCAAATACTTGTAATGAGGAGCAGTAGAGGATTGTGGGCTAGCTAGATGATCCTGCAGAAGGTACCATAGAGATAGCAACACCTGAGTTTCCGCGCAAGTCTATATAATGCACACCATGTAGAAATACTATAAGATCATATTATTTTTTAAGTATACGCACCTGAACGGGAACGCCTAGGCTGGGAGCCTCTGGATACATCAACGGTACGCTGGATGACTTTCCTGGATCCTGGTGCGTATGTTGTTCGAGGGAAAACTGTGGGTGGAAATGGCGCCAACGAACATCAAACACGCGAGGGTCACTAGCATAGAGTGGGTGGTATTGAGCCATTTTCTCGACTGACAAACAGTTCGGTTCGGTAGGCAGGCCTTCTCGCTCCTTGGGGCTTGATGGTAGACCATGAGACTCCCAGTGAGTACTATACTAGTCTAGTGAGCGGCCAAACACGTGCGAGTGAAAGGTCGTGAACTTAAGCTTTGCGCGGGCTTTGAAGCCATATTCATATACACAAGTTTACATAATTGTGGTTTTGGGTACGTAGTGTACTTGTTGCAAAGGTACTGAAATCTGCTGTAGACCCTCTCTCACTTTTCTGGAGGGTGAGAGATGGTCTGGCTTGATAGATGCTTTATTGACATTTGGAAGCCATCTTGTTGATCTTGGTTTTCTCTTGCAGGTTCATCTGAGGTTGCTACTAATGGTGCTGCTGTAACTGGTGTGAGTGGGGAGGGTGTGACTGGTGAGGGTGGTGCTGGTGTGGGGGGAGGTCAGGAGGTAAAGAAGAAAAAGAAGAAGAAAAAGAAGGGAGGAGGAGGAGGAGGAGGGGGAGGGGCGGAGGGGGCTGAGGAGGTCATTCCAGATACGTCAGGACCTAAAGTAAATCCAACAGGTATGTGTGTTGTGTGCATGTAGTCTTGTGTGCTGTGTGTACATGTGTATTTGTGCATGGAGGATGTTGTGAGGGGTGGGGGTGTGGTTAGTGAGCTGATTTCAATGTATGAATGCGGGGGGGGGTAGGTCAAGCTTGTGAAAATTCCATTCTTAGGTACGTGGAAAGTTCACAGGGGGTTACAGAGATTAAACAAGTAAGTACTTGTAGCATCCAAGTTTGCCAGGGTTCAATGGGGATCAATGCTTGGAATGCTTTTGTACTAAGGGTAGAACATCCCTACATTGTCGGAAAGTTGGAGAAATCCCTGGGTGAGCCCACCTTCCATGCCGAGAAAACTGCATGTTACCGATTGCAGCAGCAAACCAAAGTGCATGTTTAGCTTTAGCACGGCAAACTACTCTCGAAAACTGCACAAAAAGCACTCAATAAGGGCTGTAGTGCACGGAATCAGACGATTTCAGTGAGCATTACATCATCAGTTTGCTGAGTGCACGTGAGCTTGTCCTACCCCCCTGGTACAGCATGGATGATGGTGGGAGGTCCGAGGTGGCCTCGTCTATATCCCTCAAGGCTTACTTGTACAGAAAATGAGCCCGGGTATGAGGCTGGGAGTAGATGTGCTTGTAACAGTTGTGGTCAAAGAATTATGGATTGTGAGATGATTTCTGCTTGAAAGATAGTGTGCATGTGTACAGGGAAGGGGACCAACGTTTGTCGTTTTACTGGAATTTTGAACACTCACAACACACACACACACACACACACACACACACACACACACACACACACACACACACACACACGCACGCACACACACACACACACACACACACACACACACACACACACACACACACACACACGCACACACACGCACACACACACACAGACATCCTCCTCCTCTTCAAAGACGAGTATCGTGAACCAAACTTCCCAAAACCCACCAAGAGACAGACCTCACCCCCCTCCATCCCCATCACCACCCTCTACCCCAATGGTGACTACCCCAAGGGAATGGAAGTCCCATACACTGTAAGTACGGTTCTTCAGAATATAATGCAGTAGCACCAGCTACACATACATGTACACATACTTTTTTATCTCCCTTTCTCTCCCTTCTCCGCCATCATTCTTACCTCAGCACTTCTCAAAACTCCACGAGTGCGCTCTACTAGTCACACAAAGCTTGCTCCAAGGGTGGGCGCTCATTTGTGTAAACATTTTGACCCTATACAAGAAACTGGGCCAAGAAAGTAGGGGGTGGGCGCTCTTTCGTGAGACTATGTGTCCACGTCCATGCACATGCTTTAATTTCTTATCTCCCCTCCCTCTCTCTCATCTTTAACACATCAGCTTCCAAGGCCTCTGCAAGTGTACTCTTCTCTCCTTTTCTATCTCCCCTCTTCCCCCATTTCTCTCCTACCTCCTTCGTGAATGTTCCCCCTCTCCTCCCTCATCACTATCTCCCTGTATCTTCTCATCTCCTCACTTACTGTTACTGTAGTCTCACGAAAGAGCGCCCATGGGCGGAGCACCTTATAGTCTGCCAAAGAGGGGGGTGGGTGCTCTTTCGAGTGTTTTGCATTTAACCATGGAAGTGCACCCATGTCATGTTTACAGTGACTCAATGCCCTCGAAGCAAATAATTAGACAAACAATAATGTACAACGGAACCCTCGAAGTCGAGTCCTGACGGCCCACAACACTCTGAACAGCACCATATCACCGTAAGCATTGTGTAGCTCGTGGTGCACACCCCATTAGCTACATCCATCTATGCAAGGATGCCTTAAGTAACCTTCGGTGAAGTATTACACGAAGTTTCTTAGCTCAGATATGCATAGCGCTTGAAGCTGTGCTTCTCAAACTCCACGCAAACCTTGCTCCAGGGTGGCGCTCATTCGAATAAACTTTGACCCTATACAGGAAATTGGGCCAAAAGTAGGGGGTGGGCGCTCTTTTGTGAGTGGGCCCTTTTTCGCGAGACTACGTATGTCTTTCCTCTCTCATGACATGTAATCCTCTGGGGAACCCAATTATGTGAATTTAAGCTTTTGTGTATGAATTTTATTTACAAATCTTCCTTATTCCCTCTCTATCTTCTGCCCTCCATCCCTCCTCCCTCCATCCTTCCCACCCTAGAATGATACTGTGGCCTCCCAGCGATTTACGGCTGAGGAGAAGAGGGCTCTGGAGAGAGCTCAGAATGACATCTACTCTGACTTTCGCAGAGCAGCACATGCACACAGGTTGGCCCCTACCAACAGAATATCACTTCTTTTTTGCAATAATGAAAGTATAATATTGTGTTTCTTTAGTCAACAATCTCATGAATGTGTCCAAGAGCGCATAAGAGCGGGCAGCTTGAGTAAGAGCGTGTAACTCGAATAAAAGCTCATAGTCCGGTTAAAATTATTGAACCGTACTAAAAATAGAACACCTGGTCACGTGCTTAGCAACAATGCCTTATGTCTATGCAGCATGCCCAGCACGTGTTACTATTTGTAGTACTGGCGGTAACTTCCGACCGGTTTCAAATTTTACGGAGTTACACACTCTTACTCAAGCCGCCCGTTCTTATGCGCTCTTGATGTGTCCTATAGTATTGCTGGTTACTGTGCTACAAGCGTAAAAGGCAGGACTGATACGCTTATAACATGGATACATACGCAATGTATCTGATGTGTCTATGCAGTGCGTATTAGCCCTGGCAACATTCTGTATCACAACACCATGATATGTGGCAGTCCCGGATAGAATTTGAATATTATTCCATCTCGCATTTCGAGCGCATCACCGAGTTTGACGCGCTATAGCGCTAAGCTTCCGCTAGGGGCGAGGCTCATACACACTTCGTAGATGTATCAGATATTCATGCGTTTACATAACACGTACATGTATGAGCCCCACCCTTAGCAGAAATTCAGCGCTGTAGCGCGTCAAACTCGGTGATGCGCTCGAAATATGCAACGGAATAATATTTGATTTTAGCCACCTGACTGCATTCTGTACATGAGATAGCAGTCCCCATCTCCCGGTCACCCCAGCGCAGCTGATGAGGTCTAGTATTGGCCAAAACATGTTGTGCACAGTAGGTGACTTTGCATAACAACTACATAATTATATAGTTGTTAGTGCATGTACAACATCATGTATATTTGTACACTGTTTCCAAAAGAAACATAAATACACGTGCCGATTAATGATTATGGTCTTCAAATGGAAGACAGCTGCACGAAGGACAGCTACACGAAAAGTCTTTTTCACCTTTGAATAAGGCTAGCCATCTGACTGCATTTTGTGCATGAGATAGCAGTCCCCATCTCCCAGTCACCCCAGCGCAGCTGTGGTTCGTTGATTGTAATGACTCCATGGAGCTGTACATGTCTTGCGAAGTTTACATGTATTCCATCTCTTAGCCACGTTTTTATCGCTCACACTTGTGCAACATTCATTGGTTAGTCTATTGTTAAGTTTATTTCTTCTCAGGCAAACGCGTCAGCATATCCAGCGTTGGCTTCAACCAGGAATGAAGTTGATTGATGTGTGTGAACATTTGGAGGACACAGCACGAACACTGGTGGAGGCCAGCGGACTGGAGGCAGGTGAGTGTATGAGAGGGAGAGGGAAGAGAGGAAGAAGAGAGGAGGAGGACATGTTAGAGAGGAGAGGGTAGAGTGGGTTTGAAAGAACTAAAACTCAGACTCATAATTATCCTTATGGTGCAAGCAGCTAGTTGAGGGCTAATTTAGTATATGGTGTAGTGGAATTTATTAACAGCAGTGTTTGTATGTGGTCTGTGTAAAGTACATATGTTTGTGGTGTAAATTCACTAACAGCACTGTCGGCTGTGTGTAAAAGCTCTTTTTTAGTAGTTTTTGTGGTCTGGAGCCAAGTGAAGCGTGCAATGTTTTTGTAGAACATTTTGACCATGTGATCTTGGACTACTCCACCCCTCAATGGTTTGTATATGTACACACGGTATATTTGAAAATCCAATGAAGCGTTTCACACACATTGAGAGAAGTGAAGGAGGATGAGGGAGGGGAGAAGGAAAGTCGAATGAAGGGGCAGTGAATATGAGAGGTTGGAATGTTGCATGCAAGGAGAGGGGAAAGAGATGTAGCCAGGGGAAGAGAGGGAAAGGAGGGGAAGGAGAGGATGGAAAGGAGAGGAAAGAAGTGTATAATGTAAGATCTTCACACATCTTCTCTCTCAGGGCTGGCATTCCCGACTGGATGTTCCATCAACAACTGTGCAGCGCACTACACTCCTAACGGAGGAGATAACACAGTTCTGCAGTATGATGACGTCTGTAAGATTGACTTTGGGACACATGTGAGTGTGTGTGTGTGTGTGAGTGTGTGTGTGAGTGAGTGAGTGAGTGTGTGAGTGTGTGTGTGTGTGTGGGTAGGTGGGGAGTTAGCCTGATTCATGTATCAGTATACTACATAATTAACCCTCGGCGCGCATGCGCAGCGAGGGTTACGGTAGTTGTCCTGTGTGTCTGTCTGTCTGTCTGTCTGTCTGTCCGTTTTCTCTACTCTGCCTTCTCGCGCCTTTAGGCGTCCAACGAGAGGTATCAGCGGGTACAGCGTGGAAAATGCAGTAAAATTAAAAAGCCATTTTCTCTAAAATTGCTTAGTTCAAAAGTTACAAGCGTTATAAACTTACGTATACCGTGACTAAGTCAGCCATTTTCTTCACGTGCAATGTTTCCGTATACCTCTCCGTAACACGTACGTAGCGGTAATGTGATCACGTGACTTGGAGCACACGGTATAGTGTTTTCCGTCGAACGTTTGTGACTGTCTTTTACGAGAGGTTCAGAAAGGTATGCCCATAGTGTAATACCGTAGTGCACTATGTGTCTGAGATAGGTATGTGCACAGTGTAATACCGTTGTGCACGTGAAGAGATCAGTTTGTGACTGTAGCCATGCCTTCGCATCGAAGAAAGGAAAGCACAGTGTACTGCTGTTGGGGAGCCTGAGAACGCAATGAAACATAGAAAGGCCTTACTGTCTGAGGAAGGGTTATTAGTGGGGAAAGAGAGAGACAAAGTCCGCAAAACGAGTAAGAGAGCTTCTGATGAAACACGTGAGCAGACTTTGCACAGGTATAAGAACAGAACCAAACACATCTGGCAAGCATGACAGCTTCTATTGTTCACGAGACAGTGATCGATTCTAGTCAACACACAAGTACAATCACATGCACTGCTGCGCCGAGGGTTTGGCACTTCAGTGCCTTTCATATTATGTGGCAGTCCTGTGTAGAAATCGAAGATTATTCCGTTGCGTATTTCGATCGCATCGCTGCATTCAAAGCACCATATCGCTGGACTTCCGTTAAGGGCAGGGCTCATATGCGCTTCGTACACTCATTAGATAATCATGCATCTACGAAGCGTGCATGGGCCCCGCCCTTAACAGAAGTTCAGCAATACGGCGCTTCAAACACAGCAATGTGATTGAAATACGCAACGGAATAATCTTCAATTTCTACTGTCACATATCTATTTGTGTATTTTGCAGAGGTAGTACAATGCATATTATTCATGATGTGTATTACGTGTCTATGACCAGTCACATGCTTGTCACATGACAGGTAAATGGGAGGATAATCGACTGTGCGTTCACAGTGGCCTTCAACCCAAAGTACGAGCAACTACTGGCAGCTGTGAAAGATGCAACGTACACAGGTATGGCACTGTAGATGGTCCTTATCGGGAGTAGAGGCACTAATTGATACTCGGACACTCAAGAAACGTTGCGCTCTTGTTCTGTGCAGGCGGACATAAGAACTGTAGAATGGGTGGGCTATGATAGTCCACATACTTGAAATTCAACTCCAAATAGTCTTGAAAGATGTATTTTATTTGCAGAGTTGAATGATGGCGAACACAGCAATGTGATTGAAATACGCAACGGAATAATCTTTAATTTCTACACGGGACTGTCACATATGTATTTGTGTATTCTGCAGAGGTTATATATTATTCGTGTTGTCTATGACCGGTCACATGCTTGTCATTTCGCCTCCAAATAGTCTTCTACCCAGGATTTAGCAAGCAAAATATTTGATCTGTTCAAGAATCTACTAGTGGACGAGTGTGATAACCATATATATGCAATTGTTGACATAAGTCAGCAAACTTCATCGTAGCAAAAGACAATAAACTTGAGACTTTCTGTATATCTGTCGCTAGCCAAAATTTCACAACTGTTGCAGCATGATATGGGCTCGTAGGCAAAACCAATGGAAGGGGAGGTGGAAGACAAGTTATGCTGTTTTACAATGTATTTCAGACATGATTTTCTATCCCCGCGTACTACAATAGTTTTACATATCGAAAACTATACAGTGTCACTGTCAGCATATCTTGTTGCTCTGATGATCTGGCACAGTTGCTACCATGCTTTGACTTTGAAGTCTGGGGTCCGAAAGTATATCAGTCCGAGAATAAATTTTTGCCTCTAGATTGTCAAAAGACTTTGCATAATGTACATTTTAAACTGTATACAAAACTTCAGACAGGTATTTCATTGCACTTAGCCTCTGCACTTTAACCTCTGCACTTTAACCCCTGCACTTTAACCCTTCCCCAGGCATAAAGGCTGCGGGCATTGATGTACGGCTGTGTGACGTGGGAGAGCAGATTCAGGAGGTAATGGAGTCATATGAGGTGGAGATTGATGGCAAGACGTACCAGGTGAAGGCCATACGGAACCTCAACGGTCACTCTGTGGGACAGTATCGTGTTCATGCCGGCAAGACTGTGCCCATAGTGAAAGGTACCGTGTATAGACGGTTTCAAATGTGTACATGTAGGTTTGAAGGAGATTAGGTGATATTGCTCTGAAGACCTTGACCTCCCTCCTTCTCTCCCTCCCTCCCTCCCTCCCTCCCTCCCTCCCTCCCTCCCTCCCTCCCTCCCTCCCTCCCTCCCTCCCTCCCTCCCTCCACCTTCTCTCTCCACTTCTACCTTTCTCTTCTCTCCTACCTCAAATTTCATCTCCTTTCCTTCTCCTCCTCCTCCTCCTCATCCACCTCCTCCTCCTCCTCCTCCTCCTCCTCCTCCTCATCCACCTCCTCCTCCTCCTCCTCCTCCTCCTCCTCCTCCTCCTCCTCCTCCTCCTCCTCCTCCTCCTCCTCCTCCTCCTCCTCCTCCTCCTCCTCCTCCTCCTCCTCCTCCTCCTCCTCCTCCTCCTCCTCCTCCTCCTCCTCCTCCTCCTCCTCCTCCTCCTCCTCCTCCTCCTCCTCCTCCTCCTCCTCCTCCTCCTCCACATCCACCTCCACCTCCACATCCACCTCCTCCTCCTCCATCCCTTTTCTTCCTCCTCCGTGTTACCTTTCTACTACCAAACAGGAGGTGATGCCACACGCATGGAGGAAGGCGAGTTCTTTGCCATCGAGACCTTTGGCTCCACAGGGAAGGGGATGGTCCACGATGACATGGAGTGTTCCCACTATATGAAGAACTATGAAGTGGGTCATGTACCACTGCGACTGCAGAGAGCCAAGGCTCTGCTGAATGTGATAAACCACAACTTTGGCACACTAGCATTCTGCAGGCGATGGCTGGACAGGTGTGTACTGTAGGTATCCGTGTATACGTGTCATTATTCTAATAGAATGGTAGATCCAATCTAGCGGAGGGAATTCAATGCTTGCAATTTTCGTTAATCCGATTATGCGGAAGGTAGCTGTACTAATTATTTTCGAGTGAATCAAATTTAGCAGAAGAGCCTGACTAGACCCCATGAAGCTTCTTAGCAAACAAAACAGGGAAGTCATGGGCAGAACGAGTGCACCAGGAAGCGTTCTTATCAAAACAACACTTGTGAAGTCAGGCGTTGGAATGCACCAGATCAGAGTTCTTATCAAAACAAGTACTGACAATAGTCACTGGCAGACAGACCGATGCTCAGACTATCGAAATTCTCGGAGCCTATTGAGATTTACATGTAGTACTGCAAGCAACACTCCCTGGGGCAAGGAGGCCTCCGTGCTTGGCTGGTGCTTTTCTTGGACAATGTGCTTCCATTACAGCGGTGGATCTAATCCAGTGGAAGAAATTGGGTTCCTGGAAGTTTTATTAATCTAATCTAGCGGAAGTCAGAAATTAATTTCCTACCGTTCTATATATTAGAAAAAGGATGGTATGTATACATGTACATGCATATACAGAAGTACAAGTCATGTAGTGGCAGTCTCGGATAGAAATCTAATATTATTCTGTTGCGTATTTCGATCACACTGTTTGATGCGCATCAGGAGCTTATGAGCGCCGCGAAGTAACTGTTCATAAGCTCCTGATGCGCTGAAGCACAGAACTTCCATTAAGGGTGGGACTTATGAATGCTTTGTACATGCATGAATACCTGACAAATCTATATGTACACACTGTGGCTTGTTGCAGAGTTTGTTGAGGGGACATAGGTTCTGTTTGGGAGATAGTCTCCAGCTGTACTTGGGTCGGTTTAGGTGTTGTGTTCTGCTGTATCAATTCTTTCATTAATGTTAGTGGACATCGTTGCTGAAGTTTGTTTTTTTCTGGAATAGCAGTACAAGAATGGCTGAAGTTATTACAGCAATGCAGCATGTGCTAGTGCATTAGAGTTCTCAAAAAATTCAAAATGTTTTGTGATTCTCAAGTAGTCCCATGCTTATACATGTACTTGCTTCTATACACATGTTAATTGTTAGGATAATTATATTCATAGCAATTGTACCAGAAACTGGTCAGCAGTGTACTTACCGACTCCAACCTGCTACTTGTGAATAATAGATAAAGATTGCTCATGAATGTGACAAGTTGCATGGTGATTCCTAGAACAGGAAGGAAGTAGTATAGAGCCATTGTATGGATGATTTAAGAGGTGGAAGGTATGAGGTGACTGTCTAGCCTATTCAACCACACAACAGAGAGGAAATACCGAAACCACCAAACCTTATGTCATAACAACTGCTGGAGATAACCCAACTCAGAGAAAGTAGTACATAGTTGACCGTTGCTAATCGAAGCAGCTTGGGTCATCACTAAGAGAAGGTTATTTAGCTTTTCATCGCTTGCATGCAGTTTGGAAAAGTGGGAGAGGGCCTGGTATCTTATCTCAAATGAGTGACATAAGGATGTTAGAAAGGTTTGTGGCACAGTAGGGCTCAGAACAAGGAGAGTCAAAAGGTAACTTACCACATGTGGCAATGTGTAGTCAGTCGAACTATACAGAACATTTGTTCTGAAAATTTTCCAATTACATCATGTTCACAAGAGGAAAGCTACCAAGCTCTTCCTGCTTTTCTGTACTGCAAGCTAGGCGGGGCGGGACCTTTGAACATGGCTAACAAAATACAGTAGAACACGCTGAAATTTGTACCCACACCACACACACACACACACACACACACACACACACGCATGCATGCACACACACGCACACATGCACACACACTCACATGCACACACACACTCTCTCTGTCTGAGTTAACATAACAACATTAGCCAAAATTAGATAAGTCACACAACTTGTAGATAACAGTTATCATAGACACCCAACTAATTACCAATGATGTCATAGCCTATATGACATCATGAGAAAATCAACTAAAGAGAAGAATGTAGCAACATCCATTGCCTTCCTAGGAGATAAGTCATAGAAGTATACTTCTGGCATTGCTACTACTTTCATTTTGCTGGTCTGTTAACAAAAACAATAGTTCAAGTACTCATTTGATTCTCAGAGATTCAAGTTAAAGGTCAAATAGCTGTGATAGTCTATAGTCATTTAGCCACCATAAGACTGGTGACTCAAAGCATGTGTAAGATCGCATGTAGTGAGCCTACATGTTCCAAGCCCACATGCAGCATGTCTCAACTACCAGACTAAGCTGGACTCCACGTACATAGCTATGGGAGCGACTCCGCCCTTTCTGTAGCCATCCACAGGTCGGGAGTTTAAAGGAGCTGAAACCTGTGTTTGTGCAAAGATCAGACTGGGAACTCCCCTGATGACCAGCAAAAAGAAAACTGAACTGGAAACAGCAGAATAGTCAAATATGTAGCTGCTACTATGATACCCCCACAGTGATAAGCCTAACATTACATTATTCAGCATGCTATATCAAGTCCTCCCAAAAGGAATAAGTAAATAAAAATCAAGTATCTCATTTTCACTGACTCATGGTACAATGGACATGTTCCCTGCCACCCTCCTTGTTAGGAAGACTTTCCAAACACTACACACACACACGACCCACACACACACACACACACACGCACACACACACACACACACGCACGCACACACACACACACACACACAATATTATCTCTCCTCTGCTCAGACTGGGGCAGACCAAGTATCTAATGGCTCTCAAGAACCTGTGTGACTCGGGGATCGTGGAGCCCTACCCTCCACTCTGTGACATCAAGGGCAGCTACACGGCTCAGTATGAGCACACCATCTTGTTGAAACCAACTTGCAAAGAGATTGTCAGCAAAGGAGATGACTACTGAGTGCATAACATTATAATTGATTTTTTGGAGGGAGGGTGGTCGTCCTTTTTTTAGCCAATGTAAGTACGCAATCTAACACAAACTATAATGTAAAGGTATAAAATTGAGATAAGATTGAATTGTGCAATGACTTTTTTTTTGTATTACTTGGAGCTAGTCTTGTTCTCAGGCCTGCTCAGGCTCCAGTTTTTGATCACTTGCCGTATGCGAAAACTGCGAGCAATCATAAACTGGAGCCGGGAAAGGCCTGGGAACAAGACTAACTTGGAGCAGCTTTCTGGAGATATTATGATTACAAGCAACCTATAGTTAGTGTTGTTTTATGTTCAGACCAGTAGTTTAGTTTCGTTTTAATTACTAAATCTATGTACTTTTAGTTGTAGTTAACTACCTTTTTTTGGCAATTTTGAATTAATTCACTATTTTTAGCTTTATTTTTATTCACTAAAATGATTGCTAAAATGTGTTTTAGTTTCAGCTTTACTTAACAAAAACAACACTGACCTATAAAGTAGTTCTCATGGATTAAACTTGCGCCGGCATCAACTAATCTATATAGAGGCCTACTAACCTATATAGATAACATGTAAATAAGCTTTTAGCGTCTACCGACTCTCTGATAACATGTAGCATGTAAGTGAAAGCACAATCTACTTCATCTTGAACTCACTACAATGATACGTCATCATAGTTGTCCCCATATATACTCCACTTCACCCTTGTTTCTGTGGTAACAGGTGGGTCATATACTGACAGGAAGTTGTAGATTCTGTAGAATCTGTTCCATATACCACAGGAAGTTGTAAAATGATGTAGCTACCTTGTTTAGAGTGTAAATTACTTTACATGTTTACTAATAACATACCTTGTTTACAGTGAAAACTACCATGTGTATTTACTAATAACAACAAGGACCAATCAGAGTGGAGAATATAACAGATAAACCACAGTAGACAGGGCGCCCGAGGGCCAGAGTTGTTTATGGACCATAAATCCCTGTCTACTGTGGTTTATCTATAACATATACTTCTGCTATTGTTGGAAGCTCATCATCTGCTGATGCTGTGTTTGGATATATACCTCTCCTATTGTTGGAAGTTCACATTTCATCATAGTTGTCCCTATTTCCTGGTCACCCTTGTGTATGCCTGGTATTGGCAAGCATTGCACACAGTGTATATATAGTGATAATAAATTATACCTAGGTCTGTATTAGTGGGAGATGTGGTTCACTGATTGTTCACATACATGTACATTCATGCATAGTCAATATTTTGATTGTATTGCATTATTGTGTCTGGTGACATTTTCAGAAATAGTGCAGCACTGTGTATCAAAAACGGCAACTAAATGCACCTGAGAATAATCAGACATTATTAGCAGACAGAATTGGACACAATAAATGAGAACATGTTTTGCCTTTTGTTATTATTTGCTGCATGTGGTATATACATGGAGTGGGTGGAAGATGTACCCTGACCCAGCCTTGCATACTGCAAACGATCGGAAACTGGAGCCGGAGAACATGGCGATGCTTAGACTAGTGTAGTTTGTTGACACAAACCATGGTCCAACTAATATGGGCACCTTACAAAAGAAGATAACATGCAGTGGACATGTAAGTAGGTAGCAATGCAGGGTGCCAACAAGCTACGAACATACAAAGGTTGGGATCATAGTGTGAGGTAACCGAATCAGAGTGTATCCTTAAGTGTTATACCATCCCTACATCTTTTTCACACTACAGATGGTGCATGGGGGTCTTCCTAAAACGTACCACAAGTTCACAACCATTACTGGCAGTTCATGGCTGTAGCCTGTGCTATGTTGTTTTGACATAAATAGTTTTAGCATATGTGGTTTTTGATGCAGTGAACTGAGCAAGTGCATGCATGTGTGACACCCTGGCTGTACACAAACAAGATATTGCATAAAACAACTGTTAACACTGGAAACTCAAGCTAAACTAAGCAAAAAAAATAGTTTTTAGGTTCTGAAAAACTAACTGCAATTAAACTAAAATCTTTGCTAAAACAACACTAGTGCTCTTGTGCACTTCCGTACAGAAGCATAATTATGCATGCATGTTCGGTTCCAACCTGATTGTGTTCCAGTTATACTTTGACCATTGCTTTTAACTCCAGCCAGTATACATCATAATATCCATCTGAACTACAATAGCTATATAAGGAATTGCACGATTGTGTGAGACAGATGATTGGAACTTCCAGTATATGCCCTCCCCCATTCTGTGGCAGTGTACCGTGTGTATCCCAGGCTAGGCGTGGGATGTGTTATGGAGCCTAACATCACTTGCATACATAGGACTACATTTGTGTGATCCCACATAATTATGATAAGTCTTGGTATTGGTCGAAACATGTTCTGCGCAGTGGATGACTTTACATAACATCTCAAGCTGCCTGTTTTGAGCTGTGGTTTATTGATTGTTCATCATGGCACTATAATGGTGACACCAATGAACAATCCAAGTGCCCAGGTGACAGCTCTAGGGTGGCGTGTAGAGCAGTACATAGAGTGGAGCTTACCCAACCTATGCTATAATTATCATGATATCCTACCTGTTTGTTGCTTAATATAATTATACTTAGTCTCGGAACCAGACCCTCGCACATGGGAAGAATGAGACTATATACACATCTCTACATGTCCAAGAGTGCAACCACATGACATAATGTTATGACATTCTGGGGGCACACCAGAAAAATTTAAAGCATAATTATTTATACTACATTCTGTGTCATGGTATGTACAAAGCACTTTGAAGGAAGGGTGTGTGTTCTTCTGGTGGCCCCCATGCAGATCATCTGCTGATGCTGTGTTTGGGTATATACCTCTGCTATTGTTGGATGTTCAAATTTCATCAGTCTAACACTGACCCACCCAGGAAGTGAGTCTGGGTAGCTTGCTCTCTCAACCTGTTTTCAAACTTGTTGCATGACAGGAAGATGGGCATTTTCCTGTTGAATAATCAAATCTGTCAGAATATCAACGTTAACTGTGCCAATGACATTGAATGACTGCCATGTTGTAGTGGCTATTATTCACACAATTAAAGCAGCCATATCATCCGTCAATTGTTGATTGTTGACACAGTGATAAACTTAATCAGCGATACTAAATGACACACGTGTTTATGAACATGACCAAGTTAAGTACTTAATTGACTGCCCGGATATACGAGTGGGTGCATTGGCGACGGTAAGCCAGTAATTAATTAATTACCACTGTTGGTACCTTAAAAGTCGCCGATTTCTAGATCACCGACCGCAGCGGTCTGCGGTCTGGAAGAGACTCAATTGAAGTTCTACGAGCAGTGTCAACCAGCATAATTGTTTCATTTTCCGACACATGAAGTGATGTTCCACCACGTTCAGTCTCTGACGCTACTACTGTGTGCGTTTCTCCTGACTCAGGCTGGCTGCTTTGCGCAAACACTTTACGGTTATGGGGAAACTTCTGAAACAATCAACAGCACGGAAGGCCCAATGAGAATAAGAGGGATCCGAAACCGCACAAACAAAGACTTCGTCATCGGTGGAGTGTTTGGAGTGCACGAAGATGCTGGGGGTGTGGTGTGCGGAGTGGCTCAGCGTGACCAGTGGGTCGAAGCGATGTTGTTTGCAATAGACTCAGTCAATGCGAACGAGAGCTTGCTGCCCAACATTACGTTGGGTTTTGATATCAGAGATTCGTGTTACAGCGAGAACATTGGTCTGGATGAAGCCATCGATGTGATTATCTCTGGAAATCAGCTGGAGGTTGCGGGATGCCAGTCCACAAATATGGGGTCACCGAACACATCAATCCCGACAGTTGGAATAGTGGGGGCTGCCGCAAGTCGAGTGAGCATTCCAGTTGCAAGTCTGGGAAGGTTGTTCCAAGTCCCCCAGGTGAGTTATGGCTCCACATCTCCTATTCTTAGCAACAGGGAGACGTACAGTTATTTCTATCGCACAGTCTCACCAGATAATCTTCAAGCACAAGCAATAATTGACATTGTACGTCACTTTAACTGGACTCATATTTCGATCCTCTATATTGGAGATCCATATGGACAGCCTGGGGCACGGGAGCTTCGAAACCTGGCTGAAGCTAACAATATATGCATTGATGTGGACAGAGAAATTGGAGTTAACTTTGTGGCAGAGAACTATACAAGGCTTGCTAATACACTTCTTGCCTCGAAAGCAGAAGTTGTCATCATCTTTGCACTCGAGCAGAATGTAAGGCTACTGCTAGGAGCACTAGAAGCAGCAACTGTTGCTAACTCATCGTCATATCGCAGGTTCACTTGGATTGCAAGTGACGGGTGGGCACGCTCACTTGACCTAGTTCATGAATTCAGTGAAACGGTAGCAGGGTATTTTGGTGTAGCACCACTTGCGCCACATGTACCTTTGTTTGATGAATACTTTTCACAGCTAAGAATTCAAACAAACAGACGTAATGCCTGGTTTGAGGAAATATATTCTGCCTTCATGCCATGTAACTCCAGCAATTGTGACCAAAATATCAGTATTACATCATTACCAAATTATGCTCAGGATAGCTTTGTACCACCTATGGTTGATGCTGTGTATGCATTTGCTAACGCCCTGCACGACTTCTTAGAGGAAAACTGCAATTTCACATCTGGATGGACCTGGGTTAATCAGAGATGTCCTGGTCAAAAGAGAGAACTAAATGGTTCAACGTTACGACAGTATCTTGGAAGTGTAGACTTCATAAGTCCTCTCACTGGAAATAGAGTTACTTTTGATAGTTTAGGAAGTGTTGCCGGAATATATGAAGTTGTAAACTACCAGGCACAACCATCCAATGGTGTTACACAGTTTGAGTATGAGTACCAGCAAGTTGGACTATGGTCAAATTTTAGGATGAACAGCTCAGATACAGAATCTTTGAAGATATTTGACAACGTTACCCTCCAATTTGGACTGAATCAATCCAATGATGTCATTTTCCAGCCCCCTATCACTCAGTGTGGACGCTGTTCACTTGGTGAATATCGTAGAACAGCTGATTCTTGCTGTGGTATATGTGATCCTTGCCTTGGACGAAACTACTCTGATGACCCCACGGCAACTAGCTGCAAAACATGTTCAATGTCAAATTTTACATGGGGAGACAACCCCACAGAAGGCAGCAGCTACTGTGTACCAATACCCGAGACATTCTTCATGTTTAACAATCCGTGGTCAATTGTTCTAATTATTCTTGCCATACTTGGTCTTCTAGGTGTAATCACAGCTACTGTTGTATTTGCTATGTACTGGAACACACCTGTTATAAAATCCTCAGGCCGGGAACAGATGGTGCTTCTTCTGATAGGTATCACTCTCAGCTTTGTCATGCCATTCATATTCATTTCACCTCCAGTGGTTGGAGTGTGCGTACTACAGTACATTGGACTCTGGTTAGCTCTACCTCTAATGTTTGGAGCGCTGCTGGTCAAAATTGTTCGCGTTGCTCGCATCTTCTTCAATAAAACTACCCTAACTCATCTGAGGTTTACCGAATTCTACTACCAGATCCTCTTCACATTACTGCTCGTACTTGGACAGATGATAATTGTTGCAGCTGCTATTGCGTACCAGGTCCCTAGTGTTCAGCGAGATGTACGACTGAACACTGACAACAACAATAGGCTCCCAGAGGTTGTGGTTACTTGTGCTAATAACCCACTGCCACTGCCTTTTGCTATCATTTCCATATTATACGAGTCAGCAATCCTTGCAGCCACCACAATACTAGGAGTATTGAGCTTCAAATATCCTGCCAATTTCAATGAAGCCAAGTATGTTTCATTTTGCACTTTCGCAGTTGTTGTGATCTGGGTGGCATTTATCATAACGTACCTTGCTATTCAAACAATGCAAGAGATCCAGAATGCAATCATTGCACTTGGGATCGTCATGACTGCTTTCACTGTCTTGATTACGATTTTCGGACGAAAGGTTTTAATTGTGGTATTTTGGCCTGAAAAGAATGTTGCTACTTTAACTACACAACGTGGTCGATCACGAGTAGATCACAACTCGGTCGGAGATGAACATAACGTAACAACTCTCAAACTAAATAACTTGGAGTCTACCGGCACTGATGCCAAGGGGTACAAGAACGGGAGACAGAAAGGTAAGCATTTTTGGTCAGTGTGCTATGCAATAACATCAGCTAGCATGCTTGTTAGGTCACCATGTGATGTTTTCGTTAGCGACTTTCATGCAGCAGGTAGCTGTTCCCATTATTCCAATAATCATAATAGAAATTTTGGCTCCCAAATTGGAACAAAATGTGACATCTGTGGGGTAAATGCTCTGATTTTTTAAGGAATGGTACAATTTGTAGCTATTTTGCAGTATGCTGCATGTACAAATCAACATGTAAAAATAAAATCAGCAGTACCAATGCTATTCAGAACATGAGATGCCATGCACAGAAGTGGGCTCCTAAAAATGCTGGTGCAGGTGGGGGATTAGCCTCGTCCCCAGGCCCCGGCCCAAAAATTGAGACCAGGGCCTGGTTACACTTGCAAACTTTCTCGTAAGCGCTGAGTCAGCATATCATGTAACAATAAATTATTATTACGTGCCTTACGTGATCACGTGGTAGCCAGCTATTACAGAGTAGATGAACAGATCTTGCTACAGAGCAACTACAGGCAAATCCTGTGTGCCTAAGAGTAGTAGCCTAGCAAGCGTAACTATGCTTTAAGTTTCAGAAATTCGAGGTTTACGAAAAGTCTGCTAGCCTTGTTCCCATTTTCAAATGGTCTTGGAACGAGTCTACTACCTTCACATGTCAAGAATGTAGTAATTGGTAATGGACAAACGTGATTCGTCTACTCCAAATGAAGACTGCTGACACAGCACATATGCAAGTGTAACCAGGCCCTTTTCCCGATTTCGGGCGGGGTCTGGGGACGAGGCTAGTGGAAGATGAGAAACTTTGATGCAACAAATAGTGACCTTAATGTCTCTCAGTATTAGCTCAAAGTTCACATAGTACATGAACTTTGCCCATATACATGAATAGCTCGTGATATTTGTGCCAGACAAGGGTGAAACTCTGGCTATATTCATGACTGCACTCATGAACTACAGTTGCAACTTGTTGATCTTGCTTCATCAGCTGTATGTATGTCTATAGTGTGATTGGAGATTAGTACTTGTGGTATTTCATGTGGTCCTTATTGTATAAACAAGGCTCCCCACCTGTATACACAGTGTGGTTGTGAATGGATAGAGCAAGTAGCATACAAGTGAATTCTGTAGTCGGTTCAATTTAGACCCTCATGCACCAGAGAGATAGATGTGGGTGAGAAAGAAGCTTTCGTAAATTATCATCACTCCTTTATTAATGATAAATTGACCAGGTTATGAAGTTGAAAAGTAACCACACCTATGGGCCTCCCGTTATGGAATAAAGACTAAAGTAAATTTTGAAGAAATTCGAATTAAATTAGTATGTTATGGATGAATCGCAGGTAATATTCATACGTAGGGTTATTAATTTCACACCTTATTGGAACTTTGAGCACACAATGAATAACTTGACTGATTCCTGGCAAAGATGAGACACTACTGAGGTGTTGGGTTAAATCAACCAGTGTGCTTAAGAGAACAAGAGTCTGTGACCCCATGGCTTCCCTTCTAGGCAATGAAACCACCACGTTGTCAGAGTAACATGAGGTTGTGTGAACCCATGCCATAAAAGGCTGCCTTTCTTCCACAGTGTTTATACAGCTCTCTCAGGGTTGATTTCCTGTTTCTCATCACATTGTCAGAATTTATTCACCATAGACTGATAAGTTCTTACCACAGCACTCCTTGGAGGATGAGCCTGGCCATGGCTGGTAGCCTTTAAGACTTAAGACTTTTACTTGAGGCCATCATTAAACAAATATTATGCCTAGCCCCTCATAGTGCTCTAGCCCCAGTGATGGTAATCTTGGGGGGGTAAGGATGGAGGCAGAGTCACCAGCCATGGCCTACACTCGGTCATGTCTAGATAGACAGAGAAATGAGGATATAATGGAGGGATGGCTTTGAAACTTGCAAAGAAGCAGCAGGCAGAACATGCTGGACATGTGTATATAGCTAGTATTGGCTAGATACACAACAGTAGGTACAGCATTGCGCGTGCATGTACTCTATGTTGTTTAGTTACCTTAACACCATTCAATGCAGGCAGGTGAGTTAATATACAAACATGGTAGAAGACACAGCATGTGACCTCACATGCTCTCCAAATTGATTTTTATGTTTGATGTGCTGCCCTCCTAGCAAAAACCATGATGAGCCTGAATAGCTAATCCTTGTGCATGTTTACTCTTAGCCTGGTTTCATCTACCCTTTGATTTGCATAAGGAAAGAAAGGATTAACGACACCAGGCTATAGCTCAAGGTTTGTTGTACCCCATTCCATCTGCAAGCAATGCAGAAGTAATAGGTTGTTTTTTTTCTGTAGAGAGAGTTGCTGGAATCAGTGTGGGTGATGAGAAAGCGGAAATCTTCCTGCATGCTTTGGCCTAACCTGTGGAGCACTTTCTTCTACAGTGTTTACCACATTTTCAACACAGATTGCCTAGCTACGTATTCCTGAAAATGGCAGTCAAAAACATAATATACCATACCCGGTAGCTACTCAGTATTGCACCATTGCTATTAGTCTCGTCCCCAGATCCCCCTTTCCTCTTTGGAGGAGGGTCTGGGAACGAGACTACATTGCTATATACATGCACATACTGCGTTGCTATGCATGAGGTGTGCAACTGAAGTGTTCAGTAGCACCTCAGCCTTTGGACGAAATCATCTTTCCATAAAAGTATCCAGGATTGCAAAATCTTGATGAGAATTGTCCTTGATCAGTTGACAGTCCCCTTCCGAAACTCTTGCCACTGTAAAAACATTTGGGTTATTTCAACCATATTTCAGTTATCTCAGTTGCAGGTGTACTGTAGCCTCGTCCCCAGGCCCCACCCAAAACTCGGGAAAGGGGCCTGGTGTTACTTGCAAAAATTCCCGTATGTGCTGTGTCAGCAGTGGAATCACGTTCGTCCATTACCAATTACTAAATTCTTGACACGTGAAAGTAGTAGACTCGTTCCAAGACCATTTGAAAATGGGAACGAGGCAAGCAGACTTTTCATAAACCTCGGATTTCAGAAACTTAGAGCGTAGTTACGCTTACTACTCTTGCCTCACAGGATTTGTCTGTAGTCGCTCCGTAGCAAGATCTATTCATCTACTCTGTAATGCCATTGTCAACAGTAGCTGGCTACCACGTGATCACGTAAGGCATGTAGAATTCTTACATAATATGCTGACTCAGCACATACAAGAAAGTTTGCAAGTGACACCAGGCCCCTTTCCCGATTTTTGGGTGGGGCCTGGGGACGAGGCTAGGTGTACTGTGTACACATCATAAAGTTCAAGGAATGCTTCCAAACATGTCTTCTGAAGACCTTGAAATAAAAATGTTGAGAAACTTCTTCTTTAATTAACCAGTCTTGTTTTTAGAACACCTATCAATTAGCGTTTCTGGAAAAGGCTTGGTTACATAGTTTTGGTAGAAGTGCCAGTAATGCAGCCAAATAGGAATTCTAATAGAAGAAACTAATTTGATAGTAATTTAGCTAAAAAAGAAGCTCTTGAATGGAACTTCAAGAAAACTATTTTAAAAGCATTCCTCGGACTTCTGATAATGACACTATAGCACTCTAGTGCAACTGAGATAACCTACAAATATGGTTAAAGTAAACTAGTTTTTTTACAGTGTGATCGCTTGATTTACAGTGCTTCAAATGGTGACCACGTCTTGTTAGTATTTTAGAAATTTTTTTCTACTCAAAGTCCGTCTCGATCAGCTCTTTAAAGGGTATGTTGATCACTCCATTCCATTTTGACCCTGCATGGTTGCAAATCTTTACACAAGTGGCTTGAAGCCAGAGGAGATCCAACACAAATGATGTCATGTATGACAAGTTTCATTGACCACATGATCCCAATACCAAATTAAAGGTCCACAAAATGTGGAATGTTTCTTTTGACTAGAGTGTTTCTGAATCACCCTCTGCAGTATACAATAGAGGATTACTTTTCACTTTGGTCCATTTTGACTTTCCTCCATCTGTTAACATTGTAATAATGATGATGTCATCCTTTGTAGTCACTGGTCCAAGAAAGCTTATTTAACTCATGATGGGTGCAATTTGTAGTGCCTAAAATTTGAAAACTTTATCGCTGCCCAGTTCATTTAAGAGGGAAGAAAATAATGCTTGCCAATGTTTATAGAATGCCAATGTTGCAATGCAGGAAATGACATCATATAGTCATAATTGCAATTTGCAGTGCTGGAGTGCAGCAATGCATTGAGTCAAACGTCAAACACTGCCCAATTACAATTTATCAGGGCAATGATAACTACCCCCATATTTTAGGCACTTGTCAGCAATTTGGCATCTTCCAATCCCCTAGCCCACCTACCACTGTACTATTCATCACACTATCTACAAATCACTTGTGTACTCATGCATGGTTGGAAAAGATGAAGAGTTTAACCCTGAACACCAGTGGCGTAGCTACACCGTACCCGGGCATACACAGGCCTGTGCCCCCTTAAAATTCGCTGGTGCCCGGGTGAAAATAATGTAGAAAGCTAAGGTCAATAATCAGTTATTAGCATGTGTGATCGCAAGTTTCATGCGAACATGAAGCGAGCATACAGGTAAGACTGAAAGAATTGTATTTGTGGCCGAAAACGACCTCAGAAAAGCAATAACCATGCAGTAAAATAACCTGTATTCGAATTTGGAATGGGTTCGCAAAATGTCTTGTTTTATGCATTCTATCTGAGGAAATCATCTTGTTGACACTACCAAATAATCTCTTGGAGTTTGCAAAGCTAATCTAGTAGATTGTTTATTTTGTTGTTGGTGGTGGTTTTTGTTTGTTTGTTTTTTACCTGTGCATGACAACTCTTGCATGATAAAATGTCTCCCCCATTCTTAGTTGATTGTAGGGAGAGCCTGGAATTGAGGAAATGCTTGCACAATACACCTGTGCATGACAACTCTCGCATGATAGAATGTCTCCCCCATTCTTAGTTGATTGTAGGGAGAGCCTGGAATTGAGGAAATGCTTGCACAATACACCTGTGCATGACAACTCTTGCATGATAAAATGTCGCCCCCATTCTTAGCTGATTGTAGGGAGAGCCTGGAATTGAGGAAATGCTTGCACAATACACTCTGCCATCTTAGTATAATTATACTATACCTGTAGTAACCTATACTTCTCGAATGTGCGTTCAATTGTAATCACTGTAATACCTGGGACAGACTTACAAGAGGGACTTGAGAAACTGAGAGAGAGTTACGGAGAGACTGAAGAAACTGTACAAACCCTGACTTAAATAATCACGACGAATACATGCATACATAACAAAACATAGAACAGTGAGATAACTACAAATACCCACTACTGTATAGTTAGTGGAGACTTACGGTATATAATCACCTTTCATTAAGTGATTGCTATCTTCACCTTACAGGGACCACCTCAGAATAAGCTTCAGCAAATATTTACAAGAAGATATTGTGTTGTGGAAGTGTTCTTTGTAGCATGCAGCTGTAGAGAACTGCATGAAGTATTGTTATGTTGTTGTTGTTTTCTAGTGTGCATATATGCATTATAGCTAACATGCAACACATGGATTTTGGGATGCTTTCTAGCCAGGTGCAGCATTGAGCCATTTTTTACAGTAATGGATAGTAGCCTAGTATGTATTATTTTTATTTGTAATGTGGATGTATGCATACTGTTTCTTTAAGATGGCTCTAGTACCAAGGTATGGACACTATACTCCACTCTTCCACTCCCCATTATGGTCCAGGTCCCCTCTTCTACTACCCCTTACATTGTACATGTCATGTATCTAGTATGTACCAGTCCAGGTTTGCATTGTTAGGGGGTGGGGTTAGGGCTAATTAGGGTTGGGATTAGAGAACAAAGAAAGATCAGAAGACACTACTAAGCCTTTGATGGCAATCCTGGACATCACTAAAATCTTGTCCTGAAATATCTGCTTGGACTACAATCTCTAGGCTGTAAGGTCTTGGGAATCAAAGGAAGTTTGTGTCTTGGCTGTTACATACCTGAGAAAATAACAAGGGTGAGTAGGAGATGGCAACCTTATAACAGTTGAATGCGTACTCTGGGATTAGGTAATGTCTTATTTAGCTTGTCTGCAGCCAGGGTAACAAGCACTACCAAATGTTATTGTTGCAGTGGCATGGATGGGATGACTCATGATACAAAAAAAAACAACACCCCAAAACCACTACCACTACCAACAACAATCAACAACAAAAATTAAAGTGAAAAAGTTCATTCCCTAGACTAAGTCTGTTTTTATCGTAATACCCTGGCTGGTTATGTTGGCGTGGGAGAGAGAAATATGTTCGTATTATCTACCAGCCGCAAAATTGCAACATCCCTGAAAGGCATCACAACTGTATTTTAAAGTTGCAGGAATTTTGCTGGAACGTTTGACGGTGGCAGGTCATGTGTATAGAGTACAGGACTCCACTGACTAATGCAGGTCTGGATGAGAAGGAAAGAGAAGCTGTCTATATAGCAGCTGTTGGTGTTAACTTTCTGTTTCCTTCTGGATCCAACCCACTGATAGGATCTCTTGTAGTGATAGAGTCCAATTCTACGTCATGGAGGTGGTGGAGTCCCTCAAACATGCATTAATATTGCTTTTTTAAAGTGGTGTATTATGCAGTAAATCGGAGTTCAATGATGCAGACAGGAAGGAAACATAACAATTTTCTATTTCCTTGTTGTTATGCATATGGGACTACACTATTAACTTGTTTCCTTCTCAATTTTTAAATAGTATTCAGGGGGGCATGCCCCTAGACCCTCCTATGAAATAGCCTCGTTCCCAGGCTCCTCCGCTCCGCAACGCGTGTGCTTGGGAGAGAGTTATTCTCACGTGAGAACCCTCAAAGGTAGAGAGGGGTAGAGAGACCTTAATTGAGCGTGGGCGTACCCGAGACTCAGAACAGGAAAAAGAGCGAAGGTAGCAGCCAAATTACTACATGTATCTAGTTATCGGGGGTTGAATATCATACACACTGAGCGTTGAACGCATAGTTGGTTGAACAACGTGCAAAACGTTGCCTTTCTGTTTTAGTCCTATTTCGATTACGTCATGCCTTCTACGTAGAATAGATAGTATTACCAGGCTCTCCACGCGTGTACATTTCGCGTTCCGGAGAGCCTGGGAACGAGGCTACCTATGAAATATACCAGCAGCCAGCTATGCAGCCAGACGGGTGCTCTTTGTAACTCCCCTCCCTGTATCAATGGAGTACTTCTCTACTCATTGAGGAACATACCTAGCTAGCTGCCACATCAAATTCAAGGGCCTCATTTTTTGTACTCCAAAGTGGTGTATGGTAAAAGGATGGTCACTTAGAATGTAGTTCGTTCCAGTGATGTTTGATATTCATAAGTTATGTTGGTCATGGATTATTAATACAGACAAGAACATTAGCTAACCACATCGTCTCTCCCACTCTCACAGGAGATGCATAAAAAGCTTTTTACAGCCAAAGTAAGAGAACCTCATCAAGAACATGTGCTATCGAGCACTGTGCATATGTGTAGTTGCCAGTTGGCAATGTGTTGTTCTCTGGTATTATAGGTACTGCAAGCAAACAAATAGACAGGGGTGCCTCGGAATGAGGGAAATGTGGACACATTCATGTCCTAACGGATTACATAATCTTAATTTATAAACCCTGTGTCTCATTTGCATTCACGGTTTCTGTAGATCAGTATTTCTTTATGTTGAGCTTCTCCCTCTTCTCCATGATTTTTTCATGTTGTAATAGGGGTGCATGTACCAAGCTTTTTAATTCCCTTTGAACAGAAGGGTTAGGGTTAGGGTTAGGGTCCCACTGACTATTATTAGGCCATGGTAATTAAATCGCCGCTCGTGGAGTTTAATAATATTCATTGCAGAAAATAGCCGCCCGCCGCAAGGTTGAGAACCGAAAATTGTCTGAGAACCGAAAATTGTCTGAGAACTGGAAATTATTACCTTCACTACTACTAGGTATGGCTTTAGTGTGGCAGTTTTGTGGCTTCTGTTTAAGGAAATCGATAAGTTTTTATTCGGCGGTGCACTTATCGTTATCACTTTCGTTGCATGCTGCATGTGGAGATGATACGCCAGGTTCAGTCAGTGGTGCTGCTGTTGTCTGCGCTTATTCTGGCTCCAGCTGGCTGCTTCGCGCAAGATGTATCCTACGGGTATGGGGAAACGTCTGAAGCAATCATGGAAGACGAAACTATGCAAATAAGAGGGATTCGAAATCGAATCAACAAGGACTTCGTCATCGGTGGTGTGTTAGGGGTGCACAGAAGAGCTGGTATTGGGTGCGGAGTGGCTCGGTCTGACCAGAGCGTGGAATCGATGTTGTTTGCAATAGACTCCGTCAACGCAGACGAGAGCTTGCTGCCCAACATTACGTTGGGATTTGATATCCGAGATACGTGCTACAGCGAGAACATCGCACTGGATGAAACGATCGATGTGATTATCTCGGGAAATCAGTTGAACGTAGCGGGATGTCAGTCCACAAATATGGGGTCAACAAACGCATCAATCAGTCCGACTGTTGGCATAGTGGGGACTTCAGTGAGTCGAGTGAGCATTCCAGTTGCAAGTCTTGGAAGATTGTTTCAAGTCCCCCAAGTGAGTTTTGCTGCCACAACTCCCATTCTTAGCAACAGGGAGACATACAGTTATTTCTATCGCACAGTGCCACCAGATAACCTTCAAGCACAAGCAATGATTGACATTGTACTTTACTTTAACTGGACCCAAATTTCCATCATTTACACTGGCGACTCATATGGACAACCTGGGGCACGGGCACTTCGAATGCTGGCTGAAGCGAACAATATCTGCATTGATTTGGACAGAGAAATTGGAGTCGACTTTAATGCAAGTGATTATACAAACCTTGCAAATATGCTTTTTGATTCGAATGCAGAGGTTGTTCTTCTTTTTGCACTCAAGCAGAATGTACAGCCATTACTACAAGCTGTTGCTAACGCATCCTCTCGTCACAGTTTCAATTGGATTGCAAGTGATGCTTGGGCACGCTCACTTGCTCTAGCTCACATGTTCAATGAAACAGTGGCAGGATATTTTGGTGTAACACCTCTTGCACTACATGTACCTTCCTTTGATGATTACCTTTCCCGACTCACTATTCAAACAAACAGACGAAACCACTGGTTTGATGAAATATTTGCCGCTTTTGCTTCATGTAACTCCAGCAATTGTGACCAAAATATCAACATCACGTCATTACCAAATTATGCTCAGGACAATTTTGTCTCACCTATGGTTGATGCGGTCTACGTATTTGCTAATGCCCTACATGACTACCTTGAGGAAAACTGCAATTTCACATCTGGATGGACCTGGGTTAATCAGAGTTGTCCTGGTCAAAAGCAGGAACTCAGTGGTTCAACAATGCTACAATACCTTCGAAGGGTGGACTTTATAAGTCCTCTAACTGGAAACAGGATAACATTTGATCGTTTGGGAAGTGCTGCTGGAAACTATGAAATCATAAACTATCAGGCACTGATATCCAATGGTGTTACCCAATATGGTTACCAGCGAGTAGGAACATGGTCAAATTCCAGAATAAACAGCTCAGAACCTTTAGAGTTTTTTAACAATGTAACTCTACAATTTGGACTGGACAATTCAACAAGCATAGTTTACCAGCCGCCTGTCACTCAATGTGGTAGCTGTGTACAAGGTGAGTATCTTAGGCAAGTTGATTCTTGCTGTGGTATATGCGAACCCTGCCTTGGACGGAACTATTCTGATAACTCTACTGCACCTAGCTGCAAAACATGTTCAATGTCAAGCTATATGTGGGGAAACAACCCCACTGAAGGCAGCAGTTACTGTGTACCAATACCCGAGACATTTCTCAGGTTTAATCATGCGTGGTCTATCATTCTTATACTTCTTGCCATACTAGGGCTTCTAAGTGTAATCGCAGCTACTGTTATCTTTGCTATCTACTGGAACACACCTGTTATAAAATCTTCAGGTCGGGAACAGATGGTTATTCTTCTGATAGGCATCACTCTCAGCTTTATCATGGCGTTCATATTCGTTTCACCTCCCGTGCTTGGAGTGTGTGTAGTACGGAGCATTGGTTTCTGGTTAGCTCTACCTCTCATGTTTGGAGCACTACTGGTCAAAATTGTTCGAGTTGCTCGCATCTTCTTCAACAAAAGTGGCCTAACTCATCTGAAGTTTACTGAATTTTATTACCAGATCCTCTTCACCTTCCTGATAGTACTTGGACAGATAATTGTACTTGCAGCCTCTATTGCGTACCAAGTCCCTAGTGTTCAGCGAGACGTACGACTGAATTCTGAAGACAACAACAGGCTTCCAGAGGTTGTAGTTACTTGTGCTAATGACCCGCTGCCTTTCGCTATCATTTCCATATTATACGAGTCAGCAATCCTTGCAGCAGCCACAATACTAGGAGTATTGAGCTTCACATATCCTGCCAATTTCAATGAAGCAAAGTACGTTTCGTTTTGCACTTTTGCAGTTGTTGTGATCTGGGTGGCATTTATTGTAACGTATTTTGCTACCCAGACAGTCCGAGAATACCAGAATGCAATCATTTCACTTGGGCTCGTCATGACTGCTTTTGCTGTCTTGGTTACGACCTTTGGACGGAAGGTGTTAATTGTGGTGTTCTGGCCTGAGAAGAACGTTGTTACCCTGAATACCCAAACTCCTCGTTCACCAAGAGATTACAGCTTTGGTGTAGATGATCTCAACACAACAACTCTCTCCCTGAATAACCTGGAGTCTAATAGCAGGGGAAATAAGAATGCCAAGGTGGCCAAGCAAGGTAAGGAGTTTTTATTGGGTGATGGTACTTGTTATGCTCCAATACCAGCATGTAGCTATATAACAGACTTACGTCTAAATGTAGTTTAGGGTGGAGTTATTTCAATGCACCATGCAGGTGAGGGAACTTACCTTGCTGTGTCTTCCGGTATAACGGAAACTAGCCCACATTGTGTACTGATTGCCTTATTTGGGACTAGTGGCCATTACCTGTGGTCTACACTGTATAAACACTGCGATATCAGTGCTTTCATCCACCCACGCAAGTATGGTAGTAAATGGCATAGGTGTAGCAGGCAAGACAGTATATTGGCTAGTGATTGCATAACTGAGCATGGTAAGCCCCCACTGTCTCTGGCCAGTTTTGTTGTTGGTCTATACAATGGCAGTGCACACCCTTCATGATTAAGTACAAAAATTTGTACTTCTTTAGCATCATGTTACATTATATACGCAATGAACAATATCAGAGTAGTTAACAAATTGTTATTTACATTGTCCAAGATCAATTGTTAGCCATAACCATGGTAACAGGTTTTTCTTCCCTCATTATTGAAAAGATGGAGCGTCTAGGAGCTCATTAGTTAGTTAACGACAACAGGGACAATGGCAACTAAGCATGTTATCGCTTCATAGTATAGTTATGTGCAAATAGTTACATATCATTATGCATGTTAGTCCCCCCTCCAATTGTAAAGTGTTTTATGGCTATGAATGCCTGATACATCTAGAAGGCAAGTGAATTCTTTTAAGTTATTATTCTATTACGGAATTTTATGCTTGGATGATTCTACTCTTAGCATTTCTTCCAAGGGTTAAGCTTGTTGTCACTACCATATCATGCCACAGGGCCGGCGATAATGGTACGGCCGATACGGCCATGGCCGTACCGGTTTTTGAGAGAGAAAAATGGCGTCGCTTGGATTCTAACTTACGCATGCATTATAGAATGGCCTCTCCGAGCGGTTCGCCGTAGCTTGGGACGTCTAAGAGGTCTTCTTCGGATTTTTTCAAGTCTTCAAGCATCCAAAGTATCGACGAGAGAATTGAGGCTTCTCAATTTTCTATGGCGATACACGAGACAAGCGCGCAAATTGGGGAGGGGCTAACATGGGTGTCGTGCGTAGCGGTCATTTCTGGCAGCTCGGTTCAATCGCTTCTCTAGCTACAGAAACGATTCTAGTAGCATTTTGGCCCAGACATGGCCTCAGAAGCGATCTCAGAGTGTCTAATTTTAAAAACTTTTCCTGGGGGAGCATGCCCCCCAGGCCCCCTTAGCTTATTCACACTTAAGCGCACGCGTACCAGTCTAAAATAGCTGGCTCCGGCCCTGCATGCTGGTTGTATTTGTCAGATATCATACATGCATCCATTCACATAGCTCACTATGTGGTTCACATAGCTAGCTCAGATAGCTCATTGAGTGCTTGCAAGTAGCATGCATAACATGTGGCAACTCCCCCCCCCCACTTTTCTACTACAGGGTTAACACTGCTTATCATATTCAGTAGTTGCTATGCTTAGAAACCTGAGTTGCACAGTGCACACCCTATTGCTATGAGCACACGTGGCAACTCCCCCCCCCCCCTTCTACTACAGGGTTAACACTGCTTATCAGTTGCTATGCTTATCAGTTGCACACTCTATTGCTATGAGCTAAAGTCAGTAAACATATTGACTGAATTGCATGCTTGAGAAAGTATTCCATAGTAGTGTCGTCCTAGTTTAAGGTTCATCTAGAATGTAGTTTAGCTTCAGTTTAATTAATCTACAAATTCAGTTTGTAGTTGTAATCACTAAATCTATCAGTATTGTTGGTTCCATGTTTTTGTGTGATTTCAAATTAGTTTGGTTTAGCTTTTAAAAATTAAACTTGCCTAACTAAAATTGCATTTTAGTTTTGTTTATTCGGTTACCTAAAACAACTCTGTTTCATAGCTTGCACACCAAGTAGTAAGCCAGTATAGCTCTCTTCATTACAGCGATGCAACCACTTGTTTCTAAAAAAGCCATTTTGTTTTGGCAGTGTAGTGAAAGTGAAATTGATACATGCTCACTAATTCAGAAATATTTATAATATGTAGTGATCTATTTGCAACAGTGAAAGTAAACATGTAACCTTAAAAGTTTCAATTATGAGATACTCAGGTAACTATGAGATGTTTTTTCACATTAGCCTCGGATCTAACATTAATAGTAGCCAACATCCTTGTCCTCCTTAACTAATGAGCCCTTGACCCTCCATGAACTTCAATAAAGATGAAAGAAGAACCTGTTTCCATGGTGATGGCCACTAAGTACAGTTGAATTCGCGTCTCGGTTCTGAGTGCACTTTTAAAGCAATCTTTCTCGCAATCAGTAGCTTGATCACCATTTTATTGCAAAAGGTATGTGCAACTACATATATATTATTTGATGGGTAAGAAGGCAACATGTCTGGATATTGTACAAGTTTGTGGCCGTATTTTCATGAGCTGCAGGTGAGTGAAAAGTGAAAATACAGCAAAAGAGTGCAATATCCAGCTGGCTGTTTTCACAACATAAAGCTAGCGCTTGTATTTTTGAGGACACGGAACACCTTCAACTGCATTTGCTCAGATTACAGTGAAAGTGAAAATGCCACCTTAAAAGTTTTCAAGATACTCAGGTGTATGCAGAAAAAAGAATTAGCATACGTACCAGTCAATTGCAAAGTCCCTCTCCTCATTAACTGACTAATGAACTCCTAGATCCTCCAGTAATTCCAGTGTTTTAGAATGAATGTCTGAGCATCAATCTTTTAGCCTGCTAGGTTCGTGTTCAGGGGTACTTGGACCAAGCTGAAGCAGCCTAACAGCCTATAGTAGCCTAGAAGCTGCAGATTTTATTTTATTTAGAGACCGTAAATTGTGGGATATTTCTTTTTGACTAGCAATTCACCATTGTGTAAAACCCTTTTACAGTCTTTGTCTTTGGAATGTTCATTTATGCATTGTGTACATGACTTTGTCTTGGCTGGAGTCAGAAGTGAGCCTAAGTTGCACTATGTTAGCTATAGTGCCATGTGTACTGCTGAACACACAACTCAGATAATTAGCTAGTTAGTTAAATTATCCAGCGGAATGCAGGGAATACACAGGAGGTCATTGACCTATCTAGTGTGCTTCTCTAAAACAAAAAGGCTTACATGTAAAAAATAACAGAGAGATTGACAAAGAAGACATATGATTGACAAAAACAAATTCACAATATAAAGACTATGGTGACACAAAAGGAGGAAGACACTGCTTCAACTTATATTTATAAGTACATAAGCAAAAAATATTAGCAGGAAGTGAGTTCCATAAAAATGGTGCAGATACAAAAAAGAGAAACAAAAAGCGTTAACTCTTGATGATAAAGTCTAGTGTACATGCATGCCAAAATCTTGTCTGTTGGGCACCTGAGTAAGACCAGTATTTTGCGAACTCAATACAGTCCATGCCATTTAACACTTTGAAAGTCTCTATGCTTTGCGGTTACATTTTTTCTACCTGTGGCAACTTTCATATAGTAAATTTAGCAGGTTTCCTTAGTTCATGTATGGGAGAGCCAGGAATGAGGCTAATGTCAGGACACATTACATTGTACACTCTGCCATTTTGGTATATAAATACTGACTAGTTGGAGGTACCGCACAGACTGTCATTGAGTAATAACTGTACTCTCACCCTACAGGACCATCTGAGAAGTAGATTTCAACTTTCAGTATACTGGTAGTGTATTCTTGAAATGCACTTCATCTTTTGTAGCTTGCAGCTGAGTACATTGTTTATTATTTTGTAGTTTGCATGTGTCCCTAGATTGCTAAAACTAACAAGCTTTGGATTGTTATGCTGCTGTTTACCCAGAACAATAACTTTATATTATAGCATTCTTTATAGGTAGCTAACTCACTAGTTTATTGCACTATGTGTATCTTTCAGTGAGTGTTTTCTATTCTGCATGTGTTTCCAGTTTTAGTTCGGCACCTTGAATATTAGTCTAAGCAATGTTGTGCCTTTGGAATGTTTGCTTATCCCAACAATTAAATGCAGACCACGCATTTTCTTTGGGCCAGTAGAGTTAGGCCTTGGTAGATTGTGCTGACATAATTTTGGGAATAATAGGTGCTTCTGAGCACCAAGAATTATGCTGGCATAATAGGTAAACTTTAATTCCTGATCAGATCCCATTAGCAAGAATTTTCTTTGGAGGACTACATGTAATGCTAGAGTACAACCACTGAGAAAGGCGAGAATCCTAACTGTTACCACTATATTGGATTATTGCATGTTGTATATACATAAGTATGTGTGAAATTCAGTTAGCATACAGTAAAACCTCTAATAACGGACCCTCCGAAAAGCGGACTACCTCTCTACAGCGGACAGATCACTTGCCTCCGATTGATTTTACCATAGATTTCGAACCTCCGAGAAGCGGACACCTCAACTCCGTACAACGGACACTGATGAGCCCCAGACGTGCCAATACAAACTTACCTCCGAAAACGGACAGTGAAACTAAACGTTTGTCGACCGCTTTCGTACGATTGTGCGCCACCGTCTCTGGATTCAAAGACCGGGCATTATATCAGCACTGTTGCTTATCGTGCTAGCCTTTCTCGCCATGGTACAGCAACGGAGAGGTCCGAAAATGCGACCTCATCGTGCTCGAGCACACATAACTACGCCTACCGGATACTTAAGTATACCGAATGCAGATACGCAGCGGTGGTCCTTCCACTATACTCGCAAGCGAAAATTTTGGGTTAGCTACGTACAAATATCAATCGAGTGTTTTTGTTACTGTATAAATGTCATAATTACATCATTCTACATTTTTTATGCCAGTAGTATTGCTCTTGCCATTTTGCAATCGAAAATATCAAAATTAAAATATATGCACAGAATATTATCGTAATAATGCATTTTAAGGTAGGACAACCTTGAATCACAGATCTCCGAGTAATGTGGACGGATGGATGGGTAATGTCAAAGTGTACACAAGATTCACAAAAAGTTTGTACCAAACTGCTTTCTCTACCTGATAATGCCAAAAAACTCAATTTTTAGTCCCTCAGCTAAAATAAAAAATTTGCACCCTCTCCAAGGCTCCACCCCCAGTCTGACCACATCATCAACACACACACAAAACAAGTAAAAACTTTACGTATGGATTTGCCCTGGGACCACTTCAATTCCAGTCTACAGGCCAAAACACACATTTGACGTCAAAAACAGTCATTTTGGCTGTGCTGGCTTTGAAGAAAAATTCGACACACCTCCACTCAAACCAACCAAAACTGAGCCCAGTTTCAGAAAGCTCAACTCACCCCCTACAAAACTATGTATGCTTTTTCCCGCTCACCTCCAGGCCAGGGAGTTATGCCCACAAACCTACTCCCTGTCATTGCCCCTAGAATGGAGCCAAGTTACACACATTCCCGCTAGCATAAAATCGGGCGGGGCCTACAAGCCCGAAAAGTCCAATACGTTTAAAAGGAAACCTTCGAGAAGAGGACAACCTCTCTACAAGGGACAAATGGCCCGTCCCCAATGTGTCCTTTGTTCGGAGGTTTATCTGTAATTGAGAATAATAGGTGTATTTAAAAGAATAATAGGGGGAGTAGAATAATGGGTAGAAATTCCAGCATAATCTACTTGGGGCCAGTAGAGTTCCATGGAGAGAAGCAGAGACCAACAGAGGAAGCACTCTGGTTCTTAGCTTTCCAATCTCCTCGACAAATATTTACCATTTCAAAATGAAAAGGCCATGCAAATATGAATGTCACTAGTCTATCAAGCTAGACCATCCTCTCACCCTACAGAAAAGGAGAGAGGGTCTAGCAGATGTTATTAGTATTCATAGTTCACAGCTTGTTTAATCTGCAACCTTAGACTGCACCAGTATTAGTCTTACATACTGAAGCCAAGGTGTTGCTACTGTCTCAAAATGGAACAGTAGGCAGTGGCGGATCTAGAAATTTAGAAAGGGGGGTCAGTCACCGGCGCGCTTCGCGCGGCGGAAAATTTTTTGGGTTGCCTCGCCCACTTTCGGTCACGTGAACGCATTCATACGATATAGCTGGAAGGCCGAACTGAGGGGTCCGTCACAAAAGAAATCTCGTACACGGTCCGACAGTGTTGTTTTAGTTAACACTAAATACATTTTAGTATGGCCTTTTTAACATTTAGTTAACCAAAACTACAACTAACTAAAATTTTTTGCTAATATCCAAGAACATACAAGAAGAAACCTGTCGGCAGAAATCCAAACTGAAGTCCAGAAATCCACTGTGAAATCCAGAAATCCACTCTGAAATCCGAAATCCACGTGAAATCCAGTGGATTTCGAAATCTCGTACGCCGAGGCGCGCCGTGACGGACCGATCGGGCCGAACTGAATATCTCGAAGCAACTCTAGGCCTAGTCAAACGTCTGGAGATCAGTAAGGAACTGATACGTGAGTGTGTAACTGTGCCTGGTTGTTGTCGCTGCATGCCACTGCTACATAATCATTTGATGGACTCGTGCAATTATGTACGCAAAATACATCACTAGCCGCCAAAGGGGGGTGCATTTGCACCCCCCTTACCCCCCCTAAATCCGCCACTGGTAGGATCTGATTGGTCAGCATCTCATGCATACTAATAACATCTGCTAGACCCTCTCTCACTTTTCTGGAGGGTGAGAGAGGGTCTAGCTTGATAGACTAGAATGTCACGTGAATTGGTCCAGGCCAGTGTTTCAGTGTAGCCTCGTTCCCAGGCCCCGTCGCTTGCAGTACGGAAAAGCGGGAGAGGACCTGCAATGATTTATCACGTGAGTGACGTAAGGGTAGAGAGAAGGTAGTCGGCGGATTGCCTATGTGCCCACGCACGTAATTGCGTATCGATCGATAAGGCAGTACACGTAGCCGCGCTTAGTAGGAGCCTGTTCTGGCAGTTTTTTTTTTTCGAACAACAATGGCGGAGAGTACGTAATGTCTCGGTGTTTCGGGAACGATTCTTGCGGAATTTCGTGATTTGCCGACAAAGCGCGAACGTTCCAACCTTGTATTGTATGACGAGAAACCTAACCCATCATGCTACGGCACATGCCGAACACGGGACGGAATTCGCAAGAAATCTTACAAAAAGTCTTTGAAGCACACGTTACCACATTGCTAACTAAAACCTATTTCAAAACGGGCTCAAGTGTTTGCAAGATGGCGCATCCTCCTGCGCTGGTTTTCCTCATGCTCGTAGCATTTACGCACTCCTCTACGCCGTATCGATACACAGTCGAGTCGGAAAAACTTATTACCGCAGATGGTAGAACAACAGGAATCCGAGACCGCGTCAATAAGAACTTTGTGTTGGGAGGGTTGATTCCAGTACATCTTGAAGACCCGAACTTCAGCGGAGCTCGATGCGGAGATACTCGGCGCGATCAGCGAGTTGAAGCGATGTTATTTGCGATAGACTCCGTCAACGCAAACAAGACCTTACTTCCCAACATCTCGTTGGGATTCGACATCCGCGATACGTGCTTCAGCGAGAAAATCGGACTGGACGAAGCTATCGACGTGATTATTTCGGGCAACCAGTTGGACGTTGAGTCTTGCGATTGCGATACCACAAATATGGAGTCAACAAACGCGTCAATCCCGACAATTGGAATAGTGGGGGCTGCAGCGAGTCGAGTGAGCATTCCAGTTGCAGGTCTAGGAAGATTGTTCCAGGTTCCCCAGGTGAGTTATTCCTCCACATCTCCCATTCTTAGCAACAGGGAGACGTACAGTTATTTCTATCGCACAGTCCCACCAGATAACCTTCAAGCAAAAGCGATGATTGATCTTGTACTTTATTTTAACTGGACCCAAATTTCAATCCTTTATGTTGGAGATTCATATGGACAGCCTGGAGCACGGGAGCTTCAAAACCTGGCTAAATACAACAATATATGCATTGATGTGTATGAAGAAATAGGAGTTAACTTTGTAGCAGAGAACTATACGAAGCTTGCTAATACACTTCTTTCCTCGAAAGCAGAAGTTGTCATTGTATTTACACTCGAGCAGAATGCAAGGCTGTTACTTGAAGCAGTGCACATGGCTAATTCATCTTCACGGTTTGTTTGGATTGCAAGTGATGGGTGGGCACGGTCACTCAACCTAACCAACCTGTTCAGTGAAATGGTAGCAGGATATTTTGGTGTAGCACCCCTTGCACCACATGTGCCTTTGTTTGATGAATACTTTGCACAGCTAACTATCCAAACAAACAGACGAAATCACTGGTTTCAAGAAATATATTCTGCTTACACTTCAAATCCAAATGTCAGCCTCACATCATTACAATTTTATACTCAGAATACATTTGTGTCATCTACGGTTGATGCTGTGTACGCATTTGCTAATGCCCTGCACAACTACTTAGAGCAAAACTGCAATTTTACATCTGGATGGACCTGGGAAAATCAGAGATGCCCTGGTCAAAAGCGAGAACTAAATGGTTCAACCCTGCTAGAATACCTTAGTAGGGTAGACTTCATAAATCCAATCACTGAAAATAGGGTCACATTTGATAACAATGGAAGTGCTCCAGGGAGGTATGAAATCCTAAACTACCAGGCACATTTGTCCAATGGTGTTACCCAATATGGTTTCCAGCGAGTAGGAACATGGTCAAGTTCCAGGATAAACAGCTCAGAACCTTTGAAAATTTTCAACAATGTGACTTTTCAATTTGGACTGAATAAATCAGGAAGAATACTTTTTCATCCCCCTGTGACTCAGTGTGGACGCTGTTCAGAAGGTGAGTATCGTAGACCATTTGATTCTTGCTGTGGTATATGCGAACTCTGCCTTGGACGAAACTACTCTGATGACCCCACTGCACCAAGTTGCAAAACATGCTCATTGTCAAACTATACATGGGGAAACAACCCTACTGAAGGTAGCAGTTACTGTGTACAAATACCCGAGACATATCTCAAGTTTAACAATCCGTGGTCAATTGTTATAATTATTCTTGCCATACTTGGTCTTCTAAGTGTAATCACAGCTACTGTTATCTTTGCTATCTACTGGAACACACCTGTTATAAAATCTTCGGGTCGGGAACAGATGGTGCTTCTTCTGATAGGTATCACTCTCAGCTTTATCATGGCATTCATGTTTATTTCACCTCCAGTGCTTGGAGTGTGCATAGTACAGAGCTTTGGGGCCTGGTTAGCTCTGTCTCTCATGTTTGGAGCACTACTGGTCAAAATTGTTCGAGTTGCTCGTATCTTCTTCAATAAAACTACCCTAACTCATCTGAGGTTTACCGAATTCTACTACCAGATTATCTTCACATTACTGCTCGTACTTGGACAGATGATAATCGTTACAGCTGCTGTTGCATACCAAGTCCCTATTGTTCAGCGACATGTACGAATGAACGCTGAGAACAACCACAGGCTTCCAGAGGTTGTGGTTACTTGCATTAATGAGCCACTGCCTTTTACTATAATTTCCTTATTTTACGAGTCAGCAATCCTTGCAGCATCCACAGTGCTGGGAGTACTGAGTTTCAAATATCCAGCCAATTTCAATGAAGCCAAGTATGTTTCATTTTGCACTTTCACAGTTGTTGTGATCTGGGTGGCATTAATTGTAACATACTTTGCTATGCAGTCAATGCAAGAGTTCCAGAGCGCAGTTATTGCACTTGGGATCATCATGACTGCTTTCGCTGTCCTAATTACAATCTTTGGACGAAAAGTCTTCATTGTTTTGTTTTGGCGTGAGAAGAATGTCAATACCTTTTCCCAGCAAACTCGTTCGCAAACAGGTAAAAACACTGGAATCGAAAATCAGGCAAACAGTAATCAAGAAAGGATGTAAGGTGAGAGGAATTAAGGTAGACATTGCATTGACACAATTAGTTAAGTCATACCATTGTATGAGCACTGAAAGGAACAGTATATATATGGCTGAAACTACACTAACAAATTGAAGTCAGTTATTGCTGCAGTGTTTATACATGTTATAAGTGTAGCAGAAAGTCTACAATAAGTGTGAATAAGTGTATCTTGGGCGTACTTAACCAACCACCCCTTTCCCATTGTGTTATTCACTAATTCTCTGCCTTCCTATTGCTAGATATGATGTGGCTGCCTGAGTTAGGTCACTGTATAGTGTCAATTACTGTTCCACACAACCTGCCAGTGACATGCAACAAGTGTCTTATGGGACTAAAAAACTGTTTTGTTTCATTGTCTAATGAAAGTTGAACCCATTTCAGTGCATAGCTTACATTACATGCATTATTTGCTTCATTTCAGCTGTAATTTCAAAATTGGTACTGAATGGGCAGGCAATTTGCTACTAAAATTTTCATTCCAAAGTACTATTGGTGCTTCCACTGCATTAATGTACAAATTTAATACTACATACCATTCAGTGTGGAAGTATCTAGGACAGACATATTCATTCTCCTTTGCTAGTCTGACATTTTAGAGCCTCTTAGGTCAGTCCTGGGTCCTTTTTAGGTATACCTGCATGTTGTCCCTCTACAAGCTCATTGGAGGTCAAAGGTCGGGGAGGATTGCTCCTCTCTCCCTGCCTCCTCATCCCAATGATGTGTACCCTTAGTAGTGCATGGCTATAAATAGCAGTGTTTGTTCACACTTCTTCACTTTCGCCCTGACGACAGCTGGAGCATTCAGTTGAAACATCAGCAAGTTATTTTCCGAGCTCAAGTTGGTAACAGCTAACCTTCCTCTTCATTTACCTACATGTTGTCCATCTACAAGCCTACATGGTGTATAAGATATGAAATTAAACTTTTGTCATGTTTAAACTGTACCTGAAGATGCTTGCAAAAACTGCAGTTTAGTGCTACAGGTTTACCTCAGCTAACATAAAGTGCTTTACAGTTCAACTTTTTTTCCCGTTTGTTTAGTGGTCTTTAAGTAGGAAGCCTTATCATAAGACTCCTTCCAACCTGAACAGAAGAGCTATAGACATCTGTTGAGTCTATAAGTGCGAGGCTTGCCATATACACTTGCGCATCAACTGTCCAAACCACCATAGCATGCTTAGTACACATAGCATAACTAGTTATAAAACTTGTGGGCCATCCTACAGCATGGCACAAACGGTGTGACACAAATGCTGACTCTGTTAGGGACCATGGTATCCTGAGTGCAGGATATGATTGTAGCCTCATACCCTGGATCTAAGGCGAAGTATAACATAACAGTATGTACCAATTAAGGAGGTAAAAGAACATGTAGCTAATTCATGGTTGTACTTCTTGCTATACAGGATCAACTGAGGAGCAAATGTAATGAATTGCTGAAGTAGCTAGTCTTGTTCTTTTTGTAGCATGTAGTTATAGAGTATAAATAGCATACCTATACACTCTGCAAATGTGTACTGACTGTACATTTATACTCCATGATGTAGTATAGTTAATGCTATTGCTATCAATGTAAGCTTCTTTACAATGTGATACATCTTTTGCAACACATGAGTGTAGTTTTTGTGTACCATTATATGTACCGTAGATCAAAAAAAGTTTTTGTGCACCATGCAATTTAAATGGCAGTAGCAGTCAGGATGTTTCTTCTATGGTATATTTTAGTGTTTCCAAACCTAACGCATCATATTTAACCCTCTATATATGTTAATGGTTCCACACCAGATGTGACGAGTGATCCCCTTGCCTGAACTCTAAGTGAAACTCTACAGAAGAGCTTAGCCACTTGTACTTAATTGGCTCTGGAATGTAGTATGACTGTACATAATTTACATTCCCATGTCAATTGAGCGCCCAATTCTTATTTTTTGCTGTCCTTTTGAGCCTTCACTCACTGGGGGATTTAATCTCCTTACTGTGCATATACAGGGCTGCTGGATGCAATCCACGCATTATACCATACTCCTTTCTTGTGGGGGGTGAGCTGGGCCTATTGGAGGTCTAGAGCTGCTCAATAGCAGGATCAGTTTATTAGCATTAGGCACATGCAACCAGTAATTAGCTTGCCCCCGACTATAATGACACATTGTCCGAAGCTTGGGGGTAAATCACTGGTGGCGGAGCCTCCAGGTGTTGGCCCAGCTCAGATCACGTCAAATTAAGACGGAGAAAAGTAGTCTGAAAAGGGGGTTGGGTACATGGGTGGGAAAATTTTGAGTAGATACAGGCGAAAAAGGTAGCTGCAAAGGCTAACAGTGAGTGCAAAGGCAGTTGCCAAGGACAAGCGTGGACTGAGCATGCGCAAAGCCCGCCCAGCATTACGTAATTGCACGTGCTAATAGCCGTTCGTCGATTAACTTTGTTTAACTAGCATTAAACATCATTTAGCAACAAGTGTGAAAGTATCTTGTGCACACTTTAAGGTGGCAGTGGAAGTCACTCAGCGGAGGTTAACATAAACCTGGGTTACAGTCAGAACCAGTTTCAGGGTTAGGGTTTGGTTTAGGGCAATCTTGCTTTGCCTAACTTTAAAAAAGTATATATTCATGACCCAAAATTGCCACTCGATGGACGCATTTACATGCTCACTGTAGGTAGCGTCCTAACCACCAATGTATCTCAAATCAGTCTGTGCCAGCTTTTGTTCAGAGCTACTCTCAAAGTCAGGCTATACACTGTAAAAACAGATTGGTTGTTTTAACTGGAGAGTGGTTACATGGTTTACTTTGGTACTATAGGCCAATTGTATAAGACAACCAGTTTCCTTGTTGTTTCTTCCTCTTTTCTTCATTCTGAAATGAGGAAAAGTGGAGGAAACAACGAGGAAACTACTTCTCTGGTTGTTCTTTACAATTACCAAACTAAGACATGAAATCAGGGTAATCACTCTGTGGTCAAAACAACGAATCTGTTTTTACAGTATAGACTCATGTTCGTCACTACTCTTGGAATGGACAACTTTGACTGCACCAAAATGAATGCACATTTCAAAATATTCACAGCTTGTCTACGCGAGGGGCTCATTCACGAGCGGAAGCAAGCATTACTAGCCCCACCTCTCCCTCTTATGTCGCTAAACAACTCACGGCTCTGTTCCACACACAACGTAGTACCAACGATATATTCGGTGCATTCTAGGCCCAGCCCGGCACTCGAAGCACCGGGCCACGGTCACCTACTAGGCTAGCCTCGTCCCCAGGCTCTCTCCTCAAAAACGGGGACGAGGCTACTACTAGGCTTGGCATATGATCGCAAGACCTGGGCCTACCCAATGAGTACAGTCTTGGCCACTGTGGCCTTTCTGCTGCTTCTAGACACAAGCTTGCTTTCACAAGCAGGCATTACGCACTACTCACAGCTACTGACACTACAGCACTCTACTAAACTCCTTTTTTTGTTTAATTTTTTTAAAAGTCGATCCAAGGTTATCTTTAAAGTTCCGACCACCACATGAGGGGTTCCGCCAGGCCACATCTTATTGGATGTCAATGCCGACAATAAATGGGGGAAAATCCCCAATTTTACGGACAGTGAACGGTTTAAGACTCCCAAAACTGACTGTTCGCTAAAAGTTTTAAGAAGACAAAGAATTCAATCAGCTTGGATTCCAGGTTTGTCGACCTTGAAAATACAGGAGTCTCTGTGCCACCTTAACCAACCACCCCCTTCCCTATTGTGTTGTTCACCAATTCTCTGCCTTCCTTTATATGACGCCTGAGTTAGGTCACTGTATAGTTTCAATTAGCTACTGTTCAACACAACCTGCCAGTGACATGCAACAAGTATTTTAAAAACTGTTTTGTTTCATTCTCTAATGAAAGTAGAACCCATTTCAGTGGATAGCATACATTACATGCATTATTTGCTGCATTTCAGCTGTAATTGTTGTGTTCATTCAAAATTGGTTACTGAATGGGCAAACAATTTGCTACTAAAATTTTCATTCCACAATACTATTGGTGCTTCCACTGCTTTAATGTACAAATTTAATACTACATACCATTCAGTGTGGAAGCATCTAGGACAGATATATATTAATTGTCCTTTGCTATGATGATTATTATGATGATGGTGATGATGATGATGATGATGATGCATGTGATAGTCCCAATGCAACGTACGGGCTCATGCATTATAATAAGTGAAGACGCGGTATACCATAAATGCAGTGTCTCGCTAAGTTCACCTAACTTGATGTGGTGACGTTGAATTTGTGCACAGAATAAAAATCATCTTTCATGGAACTGGATGCAGGCATGTAACATTCACTTCCAGAGTCAAGCAAAAGCAGTGGGAGTTGGAGGAAGGCATGCAGCATGCAAAACACCAGTTGGACAACACATCAGCTGGTCTGTATAGTGTCCCCCCAAAAATTGTACAACAAAAACCAATTTCCAGGCTCTTGCGCAAGAGCACAATATCCGCACTTGCTGCATGTTATTTACTACAAGGCCTCTTAGTGAGACCTGGAAATGAAATGAGGACCCAAGCTTAATCATAACTTGGGGCATGTAGTCGTGCTCCTATCATTTTATTTTCTGTTTTCATAATCAAAGTTGCATATAGCATAAAGCTGCATAGGAACCAGGATAAGTGTCTTAGACTCAGGTTTATCTGTGAATCAGTTTGACACACACCATACCCCAAAACGGAAACGTGAGGTGAAGAGGCTTTCGTGATAGCAAATTTGTTAGAGAGATAGTTTGGGAACCAGTTGAGTAGTCTACCACGGATGCCCACTCGGGAGAGGTTGGATAGTATGATTGGGTGGAGGAGGGAGTCAAAAGCTTTTGATAGGTCAAATGTAACACAACCATGCAACGCTAAGATTAGAGTCAAGGTATATACTGATGCCAGTCATCTGTAGCCGTAAGGAGAGCTTCTTAAAATTGAGTTGAACTCTGAGGCCTGGAAAATGAGGGAGTTAGACAACAGATGGGTCATAAGTTTGTTATGGTTAATGCGTTCAAGATGTTAATTTGGATGGAATTGACAGGAGAGAAATACAATAGTTCGAGGCCAGCTTAGGGTCACCATCCTTATACACTGGTATGATGTTAGAAGTTTTCCAGGCAGTGGGAGCAATGCCTGTATAGAGAGGGATATAGGTTGTACAAGGTAGATAGGTAAGAAGTGAAGGTGGAAGCACATCCTCGAAGCATTCTGCTTGATATACCATCTGGGCCTGAAGCAGTCTTTATCCTCAAGGTGTTCAAGGTGTGGTATATGCTAGGTTCATCTCTGCTAACTTCATGTTCTTAACCTTCCTACCACTCGTGATCGCAGACTATTTCTCAAGCTCTGCACAATGTACAAGATCCTTAACAACACCTTCTCCTTCCCCGAAAACATAATCAACTTCAGGTCAAGGTTCCAAACCCACCCTATGTCCACTCGCCATGTGTCTGCAAACTCATTGTATACTCCCTACACTCACCATGTGTCTGCAAACTCATTGTATACTCCCTACACTAACACAAACTCTTTCATGAACTCCTTTGTTCCAAGTACCTCAACTCTATGGAATAGCCTCCCCCCTGTCATCACTTGTTTGCCTACCTTTAGTACTTTTAAGAACTACTTAAAAACATTGATGTTTAGCTAAATAGATGCACCTGTATTAGCATTATTTGAAGGGCTGAGAAGCATAGTGGTCTAACCCAAAATTAAGTACTGGAAATTGCATGAATTGTGCAAATATGCAATAAAAAACATACATACCATATGAACATGTGGTCAGAAATTTCAAATTCCTAAATGTTCAGCATCTTCTGAAATGCATTTAAAGAGTATTCCCATGTTAGGGGGGGCTAACTCAACATTTGTGGGTTAGACCACTATGCTTCTCAGCCCTTCATTTATGCTAAATGTGTATCTTATGCCATTACATTCTGTATTTACCTGAAGGTCGGTACAGTCCGTTCGAAACATTAATTGTCAATAACTGAATTTCTATTCCGCCGTGTGTTAGTCCAACAAATCTCAGCACATACAAGCTTGGTGTTTGACAAGTGCATTAGCCCATTTCACCCCCTACCTGCCGCTCCTGAAAATATTTTGCGCGGCGCTTTGCGCTGTGCAACCCTTCATAATAATTTATGACCATCAGTCTACACGCAGACCCCAGGGCTTCCACACTGTAAAAACAAATTTGCTGTTTTAGCAAATTCTTTCGTTACTACAATTGCATGGCTATCCTTCCTACGCTAATTCAAAGAATGTGGTGCTTGTAAAACATTTTGTGGGAGGCTATTAAAGTTTACTCAAGTATCAGCTCCCACTGCATGAATCTTTTCCAGCACTGCATTCATAAAATTTTATAGTAAGGATAGTCACGCAACTGTAGTAACCAAATACTTAGCTAAAATAACAACTTTGTTTTTGCAGTGCATACATTTTATTCTACCCACAAAATCAGATTAGCAATTACAAGTAGTCAACTAAAGTTCAGCTTGTGTAAACTATTATTACGTAACAGTTCACAATACGGCTGTCATTCAGTTGCCATTGCAAGTCCCGCGAACTTCCCGGGAATTTCCAAGCAGATTACTGAACAATATCACGACTTTGCTCAATCATAACTGGAAAAGCACTTGGAGTTTGACTAAGTTATACGAGTATTGTGTAGTCGGAGTGGGGAAAAACGTGTCCAGAAATTTACGGAGCTCTTGGCCGTTTTGCCCCTAGTTGTGCGCCAAATCGAAAATCGATCACAGCTGAAAGCGGTCACTAGGGCACTTGTATAAGCGCTTGTATCTCGGAGAGTATGATAGCTATGGAGATTGGACATCTTGTAAGTTATAGCAAAGAGCCAGAAGGGCTATGTAGCGCTGGTTGCGCTTTCGTAGCTTGTTCTGTACTATGTCTACGTTCGAGCCTATGAAGCGATTTTTTGCCGATATTTTACACTTAGTATCTACCGTGTGACTTGAGCTTTTGGCTTCTAACTTGACTATGTTATAGTGCTGAATGTACTGTATATACGCTGTGAAGATCGTGTTCTAGCTCCACTTTGCCCCTAGTTGGGCGGTAAATCAAAGATGGCTCAGAATTGTACTTGTGTCTTGTGAGCGGACGTAGTCTCTACCGCCGTATGCGGCACCCAGCAGGTACAGTGACACTATGAACTTACACTTTGCAGCCCTCACAACAAGCTGTATAAGTATCGTCTCGATCCAGGTTTGCTACTACGAAATATGAAGCTTGAAAGTTGGCCGTGTGGAGAGCTCATTACGTATTCGTCCAGAATTTGATGACGTCACACCGTTTACGCGGGTGGAATAAATTTCGGGGTCTGCGTGTAGACTGCATGCGGACGGACAACTTTTGGACCCAAGCAAAATTTTTGTCATGCCATTTGTTTCGTTGGCTGAAGAGATGTTTCACGTTCAGTCTCTGACGCTACTGCTCTGTGCGTTTCTTCTGACACCGGCTGGCTGCTTTGCACAAGTAGCCTATGGCTATGGGGAAACGTCTGAAATAATTATGACCACAGATGGTCCGATGCGAATAAGAGGGATCAGAAACCGGGCCAACAAGGACTTCGTTATCGGTGGAGTGTTTGCGGTGCACGAAGATGCTGGAGGTGTGGTGTGCGGAAAGGCTAGGCGTGACCAGTGGGCCGAAGCGATGTTGTTTGCGATAGACTCAATCAACGCGAACAAGACCTTACTGCCCAATATCACGTTGGGATTCGACATCCGCGATACGTGTTTCAGCGAGAACATTGGACTGGACGAAACAATCGATGTGATTATTTCGGGAAATCAGTTGGACGTTGGGTCTAATGACTGCGAGTCCGCAAAGATCGGGTCAACGAACGCGTCAATTCTGACAGTTGGAATAGTGGGGGCTGTAGCGAGTCGAGTGAGCATCCCAGTTGCAAGTCTTGGAAGATTGTTCCAAGTGCCCCAGGTAAGTTTTGCCTCCACCTCTCCCACTCTTAGTGGCAGGGAGACATACACTTATTTCTATCGCACAGTCCCACCAGATAACCTTCAGGCAAAAGCGATCATTGACATTGTTCTACACTACAACTGGAATTACATATCAATCGTTTATGTTGGAGATGCATATGGACAGCCTGGGGCACGAGCGCTTCGACAGCTAGCTATGAATAACAGTATCTGCATTGATTTGGACAGAGAAATCGAACTTGGATTTACGACAGAAGATTATCAGGATCTTGCTGAAGAGCTTCTTGCTTCAGATGCAAATGTTGTTATTCTTTTTTCACATAAACATAATGCAAGGCTGTTACTGGAAGAAATTGCTAAGTCAACATCTCATCGCAGGTTCACTTGGATTGCAAGTGATGCATGGGCACGCTCACTTGGTCTAGCCCATATGTTCAATGAAACACTGGCAGGATATTTTGGTGTAGCACCACATGCACCCCACGTACCTTCCTTTGATGGCTACCTTTCAGAACTTACAATGCAAACAAACAAGCGTAATGCCTGGTATGAGGAAATATTCTCTGCCTTCGCTTCTTGTAACTCCAGCAATCCTTGTAAACGAAATATCAGCATTACATCATTACCAAATTATGCTCAAGACAATTTTGTCTCACCTATGGTTGATGCTGTGTATACGTATGCTAATGCCCTACATGACTACCTTGAGGAAAACTGCAATTTCACATCTGGATGGACATGGAAAAATCACAGTTGTCCTGGTCAAAAGAGAGAGTTGGATGGCTCAACCCTGCTGGAATACCTTGGGAGAGTGGACTTCACCAATTCATACACTGGAAACAGGGTTACTTTTGATGCTACAGGAAGTACTGCTGGAAACTATGAAATTCTAAACTATCAAGCAAATATATCCAGTGGTGTTGCCGAGTATGGTTACAACCAAGTTGGAACATGGTCAAGTTTCAAGATAAACAGCTCAGAGTCAGAACCTTTGGAACTATTTGAAAATGTGACTATCCAATTTGGAGTGAACAGCTCAGGAGGCATAGTTTACCAGCCACCCACCACTCAGTGTAGACGATGCTCACTAGGTGAGTATCGCAGAGCAGAAGTTTCCTGCTGTGGAGTATGTGATCCTTGCCTGGGACGGGATTACTCTGATGAACTAACTGCAACTAGTTGCAAGACATGCGTAAACTTTACATGGGGAAACAACCCCACTGAAGGCAGCAGTTACTGTGTACAAATACCGGATACGTATCTCAAATTCAACCATCCTTGGTCAATTATTCTCATACTTCTTGCAATTCTTGGTCTTGTAGGTGTAACCATAGCAACTGTGGCCTTCGCTGTCTACTGGAATACACCAGTTATAAAATCATCCAGCCGAGAACAGATGGTTCTTCTCCTGATTGGCATTACTCTTGGTTTTATTCTGCCATTCCTATACCTTGCCCCTCCATTGCATAGATCTGTCTGCATTTTACAAAGCATTGGAATATGGTTAGCTCTTTCACTCATGTTTGGAGCACTACTGATCAAAATTGTTCGAGTTGCTCGTGTCTTCTTTAACAAAACTACCCTAACTCATCTGAAGTTTTCTGAATGTTACTACCAGATCCTCTTCACCTTCCTGATAGTACTTGGCCAGATGATAATAGTTGCAGCTGCTATTGCATACCAGGTCCCTAGTGTTCATCGAGAGGAACGATCAATCTCCAAAAATGTCACAACTCCTCCAGAGGTTGTAGTTACTTGTGCTAATAACCCACTGCCTTTTGCTATCATTTCCTTATTATACGAGTCAGCAATCCTTGCAACAGCCACAATACTAGGAGTGTTGAGCTTCAAATATCCTGCTAATTTTAATGAGGCAAAGTACGTTTCGTTTTGTACTTTTGCAGTTGTTGTGATCTGGGTGACATTTATCATAACATACCTTGCTATTCAGCAGGCAGCACAAGAGTTCCAGAATGCAGTTATTGGACTTGGAATCATCATGACTTCCTTTGCTGTCTTGATTACAATTTTTGGACGAAAAGTTTTTATTGTAGTGCTTTGGCGTGAGAAGAACATCGATACTTTTTCCCAGCAACATCGTTTGCAAAAAACCCACGACACTGGTGGGGAAGATCTGGCTAATAGTAACAAAGAAGGGACATAAGGTGAGCACAAAAGATCACTTTGTCCAGCTGTGTTAGACAGTTGTTGAATGACATATCTACTTGTACACTGTCTTAGCTATCTATCACAATGGCAATGCAGTACTAAATGTGGGTATGGGATAACCAATTGCAGTACAGAGAGTGACCAGTGCACTACAGCACAAGTTACTACATAGCTATGGGGTTATGTAACCCCTTTCTAGAAAATTTTAAATCCTCTTAGGTCAATTCTAGCTAGCCTCATTGCCAGCCCTCCCTCAATTTTTGTCCTTGCATGTTTACATTGACAATAATATATACAGCAATAAAACTTAATTTGATGAATGCATACTTAACTATTGGATGACTGGTGAGTGCAAAATAAAGTCCCTCAACCAGCATCACAGCACAAGATGTGTACCAGTATTTACATAATCTGGTGTAACCCCATTTCCAAACAGCAGATAGTTATAACTAGCTACATATGGCCAATTTCTGAGCCCCACCTTATTGTTGTATTTCTTGTATACAGGATCAAGTCAATGAGACGTCTGCAAACGGTATTAAAATAGTCTTGCCATTTTTGTAGCACAAAGTAGCTTGCGTACATGCACACTACAAGTTTACAAACACCTGTTCATATACTTATAGCTATTAATGTAAACTTCCTGATGTGGTGCCATCAAATATAGTTTTTGTATATTTTGTTGCAATAGCAGTCATGTTTTTAAAGCATACTTTCATGTGTGACATTCAGTAAAATTTTAATTTGTTGTAAAAAAGTTCCAGTGGATGAGTGAGCACTCCTGAGCCAATTAAGCACACTGCTATCTCTTGAGTTTTAATCTGAGCCTAGGCAGTGTTCAGCTCCTGTTTGTCATCCTTTCCTTGACCAGCTCCAAGATTTGATACGGTATGTATGAGAGCAAGCGTATTGATCCTCAAGATTTGCACTCCAGCTGTTTGCTAGAAACAACAGTTACTGATCAGTATTGATCCTCCTCAGCCTTCTAGTCACCCTTGTTTACTTCAGCAAATTTATCCAACTCTATGATCCCTGATATAGGTGTGATTGTGATTTATTTATTTATATTCAGGTGGATATAAAAGTTTAGGTTTATTTCGCCTATATACTATGGACCAATTTGTGTCATTTCACCTAATCAACATAATAACAGTTGGTTAGTTATTTAGGCATAGATACCCAGTTTTATTTGGGATTGGAATATGCTGATGGATATTTTTTGATGGTCGTAAATTAAAGAGATGAATCCATATACATAATATTATGCTATGTGACATTTTATGATTTGACCTATAAACTAGTATGATGTCTTTGGCCATCCAAATGTCTTTGAAAGTGTTGAAAGTTTCAAAAAGCAACAAGCCTCAACTGAGGCATCCCTAGTGCAGCTTCCTGGCGGTACTGCTCCTCCACGACACCACAGAAGGGTCATCCAGAGAGATTGAATGATTGCTGAACTCAAGCCTAGGGGGGGCATATATTTCACTAAGACTGAAATACTCATTTCAGTGACGGTCCAAATATTTCATTCCGGGGGTCCTAATATTTCGGGAAAAACCAATATGGGTGGGTGGGGGGACTCAATTAAGCATAGATTTACATCCAAGTTAGTTTCTATTGAAGAGTATGTAATGGTGATGTGTCTGCACATACTAATATGTAATCATGCAAGATAATTAAGCATAGATTTACATCCAAGTTAGTTTCTATTGAAGAGTATGTACCGGTGATGTGTCTGCACATACTAATATGTAATCATGCAAGATTACCTAGACTGACTTTTCTGATATTTGTGAGTATGTACCGGTATGATGTGTCTGCACATACTAATATGTAATCATGCAAGGTTACCTACACTGACTTTTCTGATATTTGTGAGTATTTTATAAATATTTTTTGAGTAGGTGAAATGACACAAATTGGTCCTTAGTAGGAGAAATGAGACAACCCTGAGATAAAGAGTTTGCAGATTTTTTTCCTTATACAGTGCACAGTGAATGTACAATTCCATGTGCATGGCTAGTGCAAAGTACTTAGGTTCTCTTATTCAAATATCCTTAGCAGGCGACTCGGAATTCAACAGCCAAGTGATTGCTAAAACTGACATAGTGAGCCATGCGCCATTAAAAGCTTGCATGCCCCACTGAAGTATGCTATAGACGTGATCGAGAAGACGGCTAACAAGTGCATGCATTATTACTTCATACTGAAAAACATTTAGCTACGTAGTAGACGTTCTGATATCTACGATTTTCCTTCACAAATGGTACGGGAACGAGACTGTGCTGATGACGTAGAGGAATCAACAGAGCATATTAAACAGAGACAAAAAGATTCTGCTCTTCATAGAAGTACGAGTTCCACGTAAACTTATCTAACGAGCTAAAACGCAGTTCGAGTGTTTGCAAGATGGTACATTACTTTGCGCTGTTTCTCCCCACGATCGTGTGCATGGCGTACGTCGCCTCCGCACAGTACAGATACACAATTACGTCAGAAGAACTTATTACCGCAGATAACAGAACAAGAGGAATAAGAGATCGCATGAATAAGGATTTTGTGTTGGGAGGGTTGATGCCAGTACACGAGGAAGACCCAGATTCTACCGGAGGTTGGTGCGAAGATATTCGACGCGATCTGTCGGTCGAAGCGATGCTGTTTGCGATAGACTCCGTCAACGCGAACGAGACCTTGCTGCCCAACATCACGTTGGGATTCGACATCAGAGATTCGTGCTACAGCGAGAATATTGGACTGGATGAAGTTGTCGACGTGATTATTTCTGGAAATCAGTTGGACGTTGCCGGATGCCAGTCCTCCAACATGGAGTCGTCCATCCTAACAGTTGGGATAGTGGGGGCTGCAGCGAGTCGAGTGAGCATTCCAGTTGCAAGTCTGGGAAGGTTGTTCCAAGTCCCCCAAGTGAGTTTTGCCTCCACTTCTCCCATTCTTAGCAACAGGGAGACGTACAGTTATTTCTATCGCACAGTCCCACCAGATAACCTTCAAGCAAAAGCGATGATTGATATTGTACTTCACTTCAACTGGACCCAAATTTCTATCATTTATGTTGGAGATTCGTATGGACAGCCAGTGGCAGTGGAGCTTCGAAAACTAGCCAAAGCAAACACTATCTGCATTGATTTGGACAGAGAAATTGCAGTTAGCTTCAAGATGGACAATTATCAGGAGCTTGCTGAAATACTTCTTGCTTCAGATGCAAATGTTGTAGTTCTCATTGCACATGAACAGAATGCAGAGCTGTTACTAGAAAGAGTTGCAAGCACACCCTCTCATCGTAGGTTCACTTGGATTGCAAGTGATGGGTGGGCACGTAAACTTGCAATAGCCCATATGTTCAGTGAAACAGTAGCAGGGTATTATGGTGTAGTGCCGCATGCACCACATGCGCCTTCATTTGATGACTACCTTTCCCAGCTGACTATCGAAACAAACAGGCGTAATCCCTGGTTTGAGGAAATCTTTTCTGCCTTCACTTTGTGCAACTCCAGCAATACTTGTTACGAAAATACCACCCTTACATCTTTACCAAATTATGCTCAGGATAGTTTTGTTCCACCAACAATTGATGCTGTGTATGCATTTGCTAATGCCCTACACAACTTCTTAGAGGAAAACTGCAATTTCACATCTGGATGGATTTGGGCCAATCAGAGTTGTCCTGGTCAAAAGAAGGAACTAAATGGTTCAACTCTCCTTCACTATCTTGGAAAGGTGGATTTTGTAAATCCTCTCACTAGAAATAGGGTTGCATTTGATAGGTTGGGAAATGCCGCAGGGAGGTATGAAATCCTAAACTACCAGGTACAGGTATCCAGCGATGTTACCGAGTATGGTTACCAGCGAGTAGGAACATGGTGAAGTTCGAGGATAAACAGCTCAGACTCAGAACCTTTGGAACTTTTCGACAATGTGACTCTCCAGTTTGGACTGAACAATTCAGAAGGTATAGTTTACCAGCCCCCCGTCGCTCAGTGTGGACGCTGCTCAGTAGGTGAGTATCGTAGAACAGTTGCCTCTTCCTGCTGTGGTGTGTGTGATCCTTGCCTTGGACGGAACTACTCTGATGACCCCACTGTAACTAGTTGCAAAACATGTCCAATGTTAACGTGGGGTGATAACCCCACTGAAGGCAGCAGTTACTGTGTGCCCATACAAGAGACATACCTCAAGTTTAACCATCCATGGTCAATCATTCTTATAGTTCTTGCTATACTTGGTCTTCTTGGCGTAAGTATAGTCACTATTGCTTTTGCAGTCTACTGGAACACACCTGTTATAAAATCTTCAGGCCGGGAACAGATGGTTATTCTTCTGATAGGCATCACTCTCAGCTTTATCATGGCATTTGTATACATGTCACCTCCAGTGCTTGGAGTGTGTGTAGTGCAATGCATTGGAATGTGGTTAGCTTCCTCATTAATGTTTGGAGCACTACTAGTCAAAATCGTTCGAGTTACTCGTATTTTCTTCAACAAAACTACCCTAACTCATCTAAAGTTTACTCAACCCTGCTACCAGGTCTTCTTCACCTTTCTGCTCGTACTTGGACAAATGATCATAGTTGCAGGGGCTATTGCATACCAGGTCCCTAGTGTTCAGCGAGATGTACGACTAAACTCTGAAGACAACAACAGGCTTCCAGAGGTTGTGGTTACCTGTGATATTTATCCAATGGAATTTATCATTCCTTCGATAGTGTACGAGTCAGTCATCATCATACTATCAACATTCTTTGGAGTGCTTAGCTTTAGGTATCCCGGAAACTTCAATGAGGCAAAAGATATTTCCTTCTGTTCTTTCGCAGTTCTTGTAATCTGGGTAGCATTCATCATAACATACTTTGCTACACAGTCTGCACAAGAGTTTCGGAATGCAATCATCTCACTTGGAATCCTCATGACTGCAGTCGCTGTCTTGCTAACAATTTTTGGCCGAAAAGTTTTCATTGCTATATTTCATCGTGAAAAGGTAGTTGATAACTTTGTGACTGAGTGTGTTCTGTCACAAGGGAATGTATTAAACAATGCTTCCAGAGTGAAGGCTTTGTCACTCACTTCACTTCAGAATTTTGGAGTCAAAGAGTCCAGTAAAGTGAAAGGAAAAGGGGCAACCACAAGTTTATAACATCCACATGGTACGTACAGTGCTAAACTGTAATTAGAACCAGTTGGTAATTGCCTAATACCTTTGTGCTTGCAGAATTCAGTGTATGTTTTAAAGATTTATTAAGTTAACAAAAAAGATGCTCGTATCAAACAATAATTTCATTTCAAACATGATTACGTACATTGTGTGCAGTAATGTTTTCCACTATGTACAATGTAATAAAACCATCCTTTCTCTCAACACAGAAACCCCTGAAATTGAAGTATAGAAAAGAAAGGTGAACTATTGCTTGTATTAACTACCGCATTCACAGAATTTTTCTGTATCAAACGTTCGCATGCTACCCCATGCAATGTAAACTGGTGGTTATTTTTGTTACAATCTATGGATGTTTTTTCACATTCATTTTAACAAAACTTAACAGTGACAGTTATTGCACTACCCTCTGCATGATGTGCCATGCTTTCACAACTTACTAGTGTAAACAAATCTTTAATTCTATAACACTTTTGTACATTGTAGGTGATCAATTTAGACATAGCGAAATGCAACTTGCAATTCACATCGTGCTTTCTGCATACAGCTGTAACTCTCTGAAATAATACAACCTTTGAAGCAACAAAAAACACACTTTCCCAACTAGCATTGGGTTTGGTTAAAGCACTGGCCTGTGTATGTCCTGGGTTCTAGCAAAACTAGCAGTAGAGTTTTGCACTCAGGTTTACCTCATACATTGACTACAAAGTTTTCTTTCATGCCCTTCAGAGGGGATGTTAAGCTGTCAGTCCTGGGGAATCTAGGTGCTATTGATTTTAGCACCATGTCCAGTGTAAGTGCAGTGAGGTATGAACTTTTAAAGATCTCAATATATTTAGTTATAACTACATGCCGGCCTCATAAAAATGCACTTTTCTCTCCTATGTGGCCAGGGTACGAGACCAAGCTACATAGTATAGCCTGTTTAAGTGTATAAGGAGCTAGAGCAACAATATGCTTGCACCTAACTTTCTCTAATTATCTAACTAATAGAATGATCACATTAGTCCATCTCACAATCAGTGCTAAGTGAACTGTTTGCTAATTTTGCATCTGATTGTGGAGCTCTGCCAGTATGTCAGTATGCATTCTACATTACTTGGTAACTCAGCAGTCATGCACTTATGATCACACTGTAACACACACACCAACTGCACACTTTGTTTTTCATAGCTTTGTTTTGTTTGGGTATTTACTAGTTACTTTTCTTGGTTGCTAGCCATGGTTCATGCAGCTCATGATTTCTTGTACATATATATATATATATATATATATATATGTGCTTTGTATCGTTCAGTTTGTGACAATGATATACAAGTAGATTGGAGCTGAGAGTACTTACATATACATGTACATGGGGTGCATACTGTCCATACACATCAAGAGTTGATCTTTTGTGATTAAATCTTGGTTATCTAGTCTCTGAACTGTATGATCCTAATACAGTTTGTTCCACTACATCCCCTTGTTAGCATATCATGGAACAGGAAGGAATCAAACTGAGAATAAAAAGCTTCTGATTAATAATTAACAATACTTGTACCCCATCAATTAGCTATTGTCAGAAACTTCTCCAGCCCTGCAATACATAGCACATAGCACATGCAAGCATAAAGTATCCATCCAGTACAGTAGCATGCTAACAGTTTCATACTCATAAAGTATTGTGTTTTATTGTAATGCTAATGCTTTTATGCTATATGCTTACATGTGTCTTGTTCTACAAAAACATCTTTGTGCACTTGTTTAGTCCTTCTGGGGAATTTACCGAGATGAGGCTATGTTCCCCTTGCGGGAAGGATGTTACTTGTTGATGTTCTCACATGTTGGAAAGGCACAAAATAACATGTAGGGCAATACAAAAACTGTCAGCGCAAATTTTGTACAAATTGAAAGTGCAAAAATATCCTGAGATAGCAGCCAAAAACAACTTGATTGTTTGTTTTATAACATTTTGGTACCATGAAAGCATCTATAACTAAAACAAAACATTGTCAAGCAGCATTTCTGATTCCTTGGCTGAAAATTAATTTCCAGAAGTTTCTGTATTGAGAAAAAAAATTGGAGTATACACTGCAGGTTACATTACATGGGCTTATATAGAATTTGCAAGTAATTAAACATTTTAGGCTTGCAAATGACGTTTTTTATATACTTTGTACATAAAATCCTTGTACATATCAGCTAGCTCTACAGAGATTTGTTACATAGTTGGCTACACCAACAAGTATTAGGTGTTGCTAATACTCAAATTATGAAGCGTTTAATTAAGGCAAGCAAGTAAGTGGCATGGCAACCTTGCACACTGTATCTGTAAATGTTGGTAAAGCACTGTTAACAATACAACTACAACAAGGCTATGGCCTAACCTCATTCCCAGGCTCCATGCACAAACAAGTTAGCCCTCTCACACCTTTCTGTACACCGTAAAAAAGTTTAGGTTACTTCAACCATATTTTGATCACCTCAGTTGCATTCCTTTTGTGTGCGTGACACGTAAAGTTCAAGGTGTGCTTACAATTTGAACCAGAGTGTAGTTGAGAAGCTTCCCTCCTTTGTTGAATTAGTATCTCCTTTCAGGAAGCCAATATATATATAAATCAGCATATTCTGCATGGTGAGGTTTGTTGTTTCTTGATCATCTTTATACATCTGCTCTTGGAGAGTTCCTTAATTGGTTGCATGGTTGTGGTAGAAATGGCCAGGAATGTAGCCAAATAGGTCTTCTGAAAAAAGAGATTAGCTAATGTAACTAAAGAAGAAGCTCCTCGATGAATTTTCAAGAAAACCTATTTGGTAGCATTCCTTGGTCACACAGATGCAACTGACACGAACTAAAATGTGGTTGAAGTAACCCAAGTGTTTTTGCAGTGTACTGCAAGTGACAGAATGCTTGGCAGGGCCTGGGACCTAGGCTAGCTACAGCCATGCAAGTGCTGTGCAATGTCACAGTGCTATCTTATACACATATAGTGACCACATATATTGTAGATTGAGAAATTATGGTTCTTATAAAAATTTCATGGTTGATATCAGCCACACACTGTAAGCTCATGAATAACAACATTTGTTACCATACAGGTGCTTAGTCTCAGAGCCAGACCCTCCTCCGCGTGCGAGGGTCTGGTTCCAAGACTAACAGGTGCTATATACTGTGTGTCAGTACATGTACACATCATAGAATAAGGTAGAAACACATTGCAACATTGCCTCAATGACTACCTAACACCGTGAGGTGAGAGCAGGATTTTTTAATGATGAGAGAAATGGCCTACTAAGCCAAATGAAGGTTAAATTAAGCCAACTATGAAGGCAGCCATGCTTGTGCCAACCATCCCATCTCCCCTTGTTCCTCCTTACACAGAATTTGCACTTGGTGTGGAGGTTATCTCTTGGTGTTGATATATGTAACCAAACTGCACACTTTCAGTTACCAAGGGTTAACCAATCAGTATACCACAGGAACCCTAGTAGCTGCAGTGGCTTTGGCCACTACATGGGTTTTGCCCAGAAATTGATTATTTATGTCAACTTTGTTGATTTAGCAACAGAGTTTGTTGCACTTTAGTATCAGCTGATGGCTGTTTCCTTTGTTGTACCAATTGTGCTTTTTCCTGATTTGGTATACAGCTGTTCAGCCTGTTTAACAAAAAAGTGTAGTGAGCAAGGTAAATTTGGCATCTGCACTACTTCAACATGCTATTGACACCAAATCATTGTGTTAACCATTACAACAATAACAACTATTATGGCATAGGCGTAGGAAGCAAATTTGAAGTGCAGAGGCCATGCTGTGCCGTGCGAAGCGCTACTAAGAAAATGGAAAGTGATTTTACCGCGCACAGCGCGGCAGCAAATTTTTTCAAAGTGTGCACCTTTAAACTGCAAAATAAAGCCTTTTTTCAACGGCGTATAATATTCTAGCCTAGTTCTCAACCCTCCAGTACAATATTTATGTGGAAAACCTGACTTCGTCGTCGTTCCCAGGAGACCGCCCGGCTAGCTTTCGTCGCTTGTAGTAGTCTCTTTGAAAATCTGCATTAGCTTCGTACCAAGCCATCTCACTGCCAAGATTTCGATCACCTTATAGTGTACTTTAATCGGAAATGTACGCATGTAACTACATATGAGACGGTTGCAACGAAGACGCTGCTTGCCTTAGCCTCGCTCCCAGAGAACGAGGCTAGCTTGAGCTAATTTATAGCATGCAGGTTATGAATATTAATTTACGGCCTAAAAAGTGTAGCGGCCAAAGCTGCTACGGCCGCTACGGTTCCTACGCCACTGCCTTAGTACAAAAGTGTTTCAAGCATCCCGGCAAACTTGGATGCTACGAGTGTTTACTTGTTTAATCTCTGCCATTATGGAAGTCAAGAGCTGTTATATACACCATTATGGTGTGCACATGCATAACCGGGAGGAAAGAAGAAGCAATACATTTTGGGAAGGCACCTTCTGTCTGGGCAACAGACAGGTCAAAGAGCAGCCATGGCAACTAGCTACACTGTGGTGGTGTAACAATGCTTTCCAACTGATAGCTTAACAAAGTTTATTGTTTTCACAACCTTTCACAACGCATTCACTTGGCAAATGACAAGCAACACAAGCATTCGTGTGCATCCTGTGTCTGTGAACACTGTGGACTATCAGTGTACCACAATAAAGTGTTGCATCAGAACAGTTGCGCTTACCTTTAGCATGCTTTTTCACACCAATGTACTCTAGAACTTCAAAACTCCAAAACTTGGTGAGTGATGCAATCTTTCCCATGAAAACATTTCGCCCAAGAATCATTAGCAAGATGGCAGATTCAGTGATGATGATCTCAAGCAAGATGATTGCAGTCAGGAATTGTTGCTTTGAATGTGTGGAAACATAAGCTATGATGCATGCTATCCCAATCACTTGAACTGCAAAAGCGCAGGTAGCTGGCTGATTCGAGGTCGCAGGCATATCTGAGGTCACTGGCATATCTGAGGTTGCTGGCTGATCTGTGGCAGGTTCACATATACCACAGCAGGAGGAGGCAACTGGTCTGTAAACTTCACCTTCTGAACAGCGTCTACAAGGTGTGATGGGAGGCTGGTAAACAATGCCAGTAGATCTGTTCAGTCCAAATTGAAGAGTCACATTTTCCCAAAGATTCAGGGAAGGTTCTGAGTTTACACTGGAACTTGACCATGTTCCCACTCGCTGGTAACCATACTCGGTAACACCATTGGATATCTGTGCCTGGTAGTTTAGGATTTCATACCTCCCAGCAGCATTTCCTGAACTATCAAATGTAACCCTATTTCCAGTTAGAGGACTAATAAAGTCCACCATTCTAAGGTATTGTAGCAGGGTCGAACCATTTACTTCTCTCTTTTGACCAGGACAACTCTGATTGGCCCAGGTCCATCCAGATGTGAAATTGCAGTTTTCTTCTAGGAAGTTGTGTAGGGCATTAGCAAATGTGTAGACAGCATCAATCATAGGTGACACAAAACTACCCTGGGCGTAATTTGGCAATGATGTAAGGCTTGTATTGTGGTTGCAAGAATTGCTGAGGTTACATGAAGTGAAGGCGGCAAATATTTCATCAAACCAGGCATTTCGTCTGTTTGTTTGGATAGTCAGTTGGGATAGATACTCATCAAAAGAAGGCACATATGGGGCACGTGGTGTTACACCAAAATATCCTGCTACAGTTTCATTAAACATGTGCGCTACGTTAAGTGAGCGTGCCCATGCATCACTTGCAATCCAAGTGAACCTGTGATAAGGGGATGACTTGGCAACTTCTTCTAGTAACAACCTTGTATTGTGGCCATGTGAGAAAAGAATGACAATATCTGCATCCGAATTAAGAAGCCTTTCAGCGAGCACTCGATAATTTTCTTTCGTAAAGTCAAGTCCAATTTCTTCATCCACATCAATGCAGATATCATTATCCATAGCAAGCCGTCGAAGCTCCTGTGCCCCTGGCTGTCCATATTGATCTCCAACGTAAATGATTGAAACTTGGGTCCAGTTAAAGTAGCGTATGATGTCAATCATTGCCTGTGTTTGGAAGTTATCTGGCGGAACTGTGCGATAAAAATAAGGGAACTTCGTCCTGTTGCTAAGAATAGGAGATGTGGAGGCAAAACTCACCTGAGGGACTTGAAACATACTTCCAAGACCTGCAACAGGAATGCTCACACGACTTGCTGCAGCCCCCACTATTCCAACTGTCGGGATTGACGCATCTTGGGACCCATTAATCACATCGATTGCTTCGTCCAGTCCAATATTCTCGCTGTAGCATGAATCTCGGATGTCAAAACCCAACGTGATGTTCGGCAGCAAGGTCTCGTTCGCGTTGACGGAGTCTATCGCAAATAACATCGCTTCGACCCACTGATCGCGCGCAGCCATTCCGCAACCCCCAGCGGCATCCTCGTGTACTGCAAACAAGCCTGCCAACACAAAGTCCTTATTGACGCGGTCTCTGATTCCTCTTGTTCTGTTTCCTGCGGTGCGAAGTCTTTCCGATTCTTGTTCGTATTGGTATGCTGTTTCAGCGAATATAACGTGCGATATCGCGGTGAAAATGAGAAAGAACTTCACTACACATTGTGAGTACGCCATCTTGCTAACTACTCGTGTAAGTTAACCCTTTAATAACTGATGACGATATAGTCGTCATGCAACTTGGCTGCATGATCATATGAACATGTTATCACATGTATCAGTTGGCGCAACCCGTTTTAAAGAGGGGTTCACTAAGTTCACCCGTACCTACCCAACTCCATGTGGCGACATCACAATTTGTAATGTTTATTCCTTGCGCATTGCGCGCGCGGATCGACAGGTGACTTTGCATAACATCTAGGCCTGTTTTATAAGGGAGATGTGGTTCGTTGATTGTTCATGTTAATTGAACCCCGAAGAAGTTCAGGATAAGTCCCTTCTGAGGTAAACTTTCACTTGTGGACCTGAAGAGGTTCAGTATACGTATACATTTTTCCTGCCTATTTTCTAGCTTGTGAACTGAATAATACCTACAGTGCAACAGCTAGCTAGCTGTAGCTCCTGGTTATAGGAGTAAATGTTCATCTACATGCTGTGTGAGTCCAGTCTTTGAAGCTCAGGTCTAGATTCACCAGTCTAGTGAGCCATGCATGTGCAGATTTTTTTCTACTATAATAAGTTCTAGTTTGCATGTGATGAACTAAATGTGAACAATCTGAGTACACGAACAAATATTGTGTGAGCATCTTGGGGTGCGGTTTCACTTGACTGCATTATTTAAGACTAGAAACTTGTCCCTCAGCAAATCATGCAAAACAGTTGCTGGAAGGCATGCAGCAAAACAAAACACCAGAAAAAATCACATAGTCTGTAATGTGTCCAAAGATGTGCAACATTTTAACAAGAATGCTGAACTCTAGCATACATAGACTATTTTCAGAGAAAACTGCTTTTGCAAACTGAATCATGCACAGTGCAATATGTTGAAGTGTACTCCCAAAGTAGTCTCATTGCTATGCTCTCAAAAAGCACAAATGTCTCATGTTCTGAGTGAAATTTCTTGTCAAGTGGAATGGTGCTTACTACGCAAAGAATGTCGTATTTGCATTTAAAATCTTTGATCTCAAAATGCCAACGGTTCAGTGCTTGTGCATCATGATTCACAAAAGATCAAGAAGGCTGTAAACTTTTTGGGCCAGTGGTAACAAGGTACTAGACACATTCTCTACAATTCAGTATATGACAATCTGTTGCTTATGCCATGCTAACATAATTATGCCTTCTGCAATCTGATTGGAGCTCTCAAATACGAGAGTGGCTCTGTCCCAAGTGACAAAAATGTCAGTCAGACCACTCAAGAGCCTCAGAAGGGAACGATCAAGCGATTAAGCACATTTTTGCCGATCAAAAGCCTTGATCCCGGTCGCAAACGTTTGAATAGGCAGCATGTAAGTGACTACCCCTTAGTCTTACACTGTAATAAACTCTTGGTCTTAGTAGTTAACAGGTTAGCTCACAAGCTAGGGACGAGCCTGAGCACAGTATTCAATATTAAAATACTGACTGAACCTGTTGGGGGGTTTTACACGAGTCCACTATTAGCTACATAATTTTCTTGCTATAAAATTAGGTTGCACAATCTCTTTGAACACAATACAGACTACCTGATGTCTTGTCCAACTGGTGTTTTGTTGATGCATGCCTCTCCAGCAACTCAAACTCGACTTGAGGAGCTATATAATGCTACATGTGCTACAAGTCTATAGAGCGGCTGCATGTGACGTCACAGGGGGCGTGTCTTCCCTTAATTTTGATGCTACAGAGCTGCGAATTTTTAAAGATAATCTTGGAAGCCCAAGTAACCCAAATCTGCAGTATGGACATTTTGAGCCTTACCATTGGTTTTATAAAAATGTCCAATGTTTGGTCCTTATGTACGGAATTCTATGGTGCATGGCAACTTCTTGCCATGCACCATAGAACTCCATACTTAAGGACCAAACTTTGGACATTTTTACCAAATCAACCATAAGGTCCAAGACTTTCATCTTTCAGATTTGGGTAATTTAGGCTTAAATTAGTTAAGATACGGCCTGGTGGCACCCTTAGGCAACATTCCGTTCATTGGTCCTCAAGAATATGATTAGTGGTGTCATGTTCTGTGGTAGCACTGGAACTGCATGGTACATGGGGAATGTTCATACACCATGTAGTTCACTTATGTGCAGCATCTTAAGGTGGCATGGAGCCCTGTTTTTTCAAGGTCGACAAACCTAGAATCCAAGCTGATAGACTTTGTCTTCTTAACCTTCTAGAGAATACTCAGTTTTGAGATTCTTCAACTGTTCACTGTCCGTAAAATTGGGGTTTTTCCCCATTTCCATTGGCCTCCATTCGCGTTTATAGTTAAGATACGGCCTGGTGGAACCCCTCATGTGGTGGTCGGAACTTTGCTCTTTTTTTTTTGCAAAGAAGGAGTTTAGTAGAGTGCTGTAGTGTCAGTAACAAGCTGTAAGTATAGTGCTAATGCTTGCTTGTGAAAGCAAGTTTGTGTGTAGAGGCAGCAGAAAGGCCACAGTGGCCAAGACTATATTAGTTGAGTAGACCCAGGTCTTGCGATCGTATGCCAAGCCTAGTAGGCGACCGTGGCCTGGTGCTTCGAGTGCTGGGCTGGGTTTTAACTAGAATACGCAATATATCGTTGGTACTATGCTGAGTACACAGAAGAGCTAAACAGTGGTTGTGTGTGGAACAGAGCCGTGAGTTATTTACCGACATAAGAGGGAGAGTTGGGGGTAGCTATGTATGCTTCCACTCGTGAATGAGGCCCTCCCATAGACAAGCTGTGAATTTTTGGAAACATGCATTCATTTTAATTTGGTGCAGTCAAAGTTGTCCATTAGTGACAAACATGAGCCTAGCCTGACTTTGAGAGTGGCTCTGAACAAAAGCTGGCATAGATTGATTTGAGATGCATTGGTGGTTAGGACCCTGCCTACAGTGAGCATGTAGATGTGTCCATTGAGTGGCAATTTTGGAATGATGAATATATTAATGAGCCAATAAAACCGCCAGGCCACATCTTAAGTAACTTAATTATAAACTGATTATTGGATGCCGTCGTGTCTTGGAATGCTCACATCCAAATGAAACGTTCCAACAGCTCTGTAGCTGACATGATGGGTTCACCAAGGGCTCAGCATGTAGCAAAGAATGTTCACTATATGAAAACAATTGCAGAAGTAATTCTGTTGTGCACCCAAAAAGAGATAGGCTTAAAGAGTCTGAAGATTCCTTAAACAGGGTAACTTTCTGGAGATATTGAAGTTTGTTGCTCTACATGACAAAACTGTTCAAGATAGGGTGCAGCAGGGGGCAAGGAATGGCATGTATACATCACCTGAAATTCAAAACAGTCTTCTGCATATCATGGGTGACATGGTTCGAAAGATGATTTGTGATAGTGTACAACAAGCTGGATTTTTCACTCTGATGGCCGATGAAAGTAAGGACTGCAGCAAAATTGAACAGTTTTCCATTGTCTTCCGGTATGCTGACGTTGATACTGGCATTATAATATATGAGAGGTTTCTAACCTATACAGTCGAACCTCCCATAACGGACCCTCCGAGAAGCGGACAACCTCTCTACAGCGGACAAAAGCTGTGTTACGGATTGAAATTACTATAGTACTAATACATAAACAACCTCCGAGAGGCGGACGCTTCTTGATTCCGGACAGCGGACACTCCCAGTGTGACTTTTCAATACAAAGTTGCCTCAGACGCCCAGGCAACCACACCTATAAAATTGCAGCGCAGCCACACATTTTGAGGACAATCAGGAATTTAGCGAAACACGCACGCATGAATGCATGTAGACAGCCAAACTTTCATTATTAAACTTTCACACACAGTAAATAATATGTTGTTGTCAAGAAGTTTTTAAGATTTAGTCTAGATGTAGGGCCTATATAAGTCCAGATGCTGTTAAGGAGTCGACTAATTCCTTCATTTAATCTATGTAAAGGTCCATAAAGATGATATATGCATGGGATTTCAAGTCCATAGTTAGCGTTCTCTCCAATTATAATGCTTTGTTAATGTCTCTTCAAAAACAGTGAAATACTTGGCAACCCTTGAAGAAATTGAAGATGACAATGATCGAGTGAAGGCCATGGAGGCAAGGGGAATTCTGCTCCAAATCAAATGTTTCAAATTTGTGCTGTCCCTGGTTGTCTTTGACAGACAACTGTCATGTTCCAAAGGTCTCTCAGATGTCCTACAGAGCACTAAGCTTGACCTTGCCAAGGCAGCTGATCTTGTATCTGCCCTAATAGAAACATTTGAAGATTTTCGATCTGATGAATCCTGGAAGAAAGTCTTTGAATATGCTGTAAGCGTGTCACAGCATCGTAATATTGAAGTAGAGGTACAACAAAAGCGACAGAGCAGGCAGCCTAGGCGATTAGATAATATGATTGTTGATGCATCATTAGGGCACCGAGGGGCACCACCAATCAACTGTAGTGAACATTTCAAGGTGACATTGTACTATGCTGTGTTAGATGCCTTCCTTTCAGAACTGAGGAAGCAATTTGGTTCCAAAACTCTCCATCATGAATTCTGTGCAAGCTTGCAGTCCACAGTCAACAAGTTTCTTACAGTCAGATGACCTATCTGGACTTACTGAAGCTATGGAATTGATGCAGGTGCTGTTGCAGTTGAAGCACCTTTAGCAAGAGCAGCACTCAGAGGCAAGGAGATGGAAAGTATTGGTGATGTTCTTGGTGAGCTAGCCCCACTCAAAGTAGCCTTTCCCTGCCTGATTAAAGTTGTGCACATTGCACTCACATTAGCTAGCTATAACCTCAGCTACAGGTGAATGCAGCTTTTCAGCACTGAAATGAATTATAAACTATCGTCGTTCAACCATGACAGAACCAAGACTGAATGACCTTGCTGTCTTGTCAATTGAAAGGGACCTTTCAAGAACACTTGACTTACATGCTGTTGTCCAAACGTTTGCTTCTATCGATCAGCATATAAACTTTCATAGAAGTTGGCAAGACTGGGTAGAAAGGTGTAATGCTACAAATATGAAGTGAGGGGTTGGACTTAGCCAGATGTGTATGGATGTTCTTGTGATCTGACCACATAGTGTACTATCAGATTAGGAAGGTATCCCCATGTCAAAGTGCCCATATGAAGCATTTATTGACAAATAAACAAATCAGCTCACTATGTGTGTAAGAAAAGTACATAGTGTTTAGGTTACTGTAAACACATACACAAGCCAGCCTTACATACAGTTGTTTATCCAAAGTGTGTGTATACATCATGATAAGCAGTTGATCAGCAGAATAAAACAACACATGCAAGATATGCACACAGTGAAAGTATTTACTCAATGTTACCATAGCTACCTACAAGAATAGCTCATCTTAAAGCAGAACAGATGATCGTGATTCTACTTCTCAGGGGGCCCTAAATGGTGAGAATTATAATGTTATATATACATGTAGCTAATACATGTAACTACTTTGCATGAACAGGTAAAGGACTCAGAGCAAATAATTATTGCACCGTAAATAGGCCAACCTCAAAAATAAGCCCACCCCCCCTTTTTGAACAAAGTTGTTGCAAAGGGTACTTTTCTCTCGAAAGTACGCCCACCTATTTACGCTGCAGTACATGCAGTTATGTTAAGCAAGGAGCACTGAAGAAGCAGCACTGTGCAAGGGAGGGAGGGACTAACATATGAAAGCAGACACCATTTGCTGTTATTGCATAAGCAAATGCATGATGAAAGAGGCATTGCAGAAACACTGCATGCATACATAAAAAAGGTTAGACTAACTACATGTGGGGTGGGCGTATTTTCCAGAGAAATATCACAACTCCCCTTGTTTCTGCGTGGTTGTATTCATGTGCCCCCCCCCCCCCCCCCCCCCCCCCCCAATCTCAAGTGCCTTCTGCTGCCTATGCAATGTATAGTCTGTACATAACAGATGGAATGGATCGCGATGCTGCACTAGTAATTTTGGTAGTTAGTTCATGAGGTGCTTGACCTCAATGTCTGGACTATCCAGCGTTCCAATTCTTGTAACATACACTTTTGTAGTAGCTTCAGAATCACACTAGATGCAAACTCAATGTCCTGTGGGATAGCTCAACTATGGGCTTTACGTAATCCCTTCCAAAATTACAGCTCAGAATATTACTAGGACTAACCTATGTACCAAAATTTTGGTTTGCTTGCTTTTGGTTTGCTTGCTTATTAAAACTTGACTGGACTGCTAGATGGATCAAGTAATCACAAATATACTAGCATTTCATCCTACATGTATCATACAAGTATCTATGTAGCTTATGAATCTTTTGAACCAGGTGCACCTTGCGGTGCTCAAAAGCTTGCAAACAACCCAAAGAGGTAATTTGTGTAGTTAACTTGATGTCAGTTTTCTTTTTTTTTTATTGATTACTTAGTAAATGGTGTTTAGTTTCCCTTTAAAAACTCCATTAGTTTGATAAACATGCAAGATGTCAAACAAACTACCCAACTTGATCCCCATGCATGCTTATATCTGATTCATCATAACATCTAAATCCCTTTATTTGCAGCATGAGGCAAGATACTCTGAGCATATATCCGATTCATCTAGCTATCCAGTCCGGTATACATTATTGAGCAAGATACAAACTTTTGCAAGTTTGGTCTTCTAGCTATAATTCTGAGCCATAGCTTCTGAAGGGATATAGAACCCATATAGGTTAGGCTAACACACAGAGTTTGTTTTTTCTTTGATTGATTACTTAGTAAATGGTGTTCAGTTTAACTTCTATTAGTTAGAACAACATGCAAGGTGTCAAAGAAACTTGCCTACAGTAGTATATATATCATTCCATTAAGTATCGCTGCAGGTATGAGTGAGCCTGTAGGTCAATACTGTATTCTTTTACTTTTTTGATCTAACTTTAATTACCTACATACCATGTAATAATTCTGAAATGGAAAACTATATGCATCACAAAGATTAAATTCTCTTATGGCCTGAAAGTTCGGAATGATTCCACCCGAGATTTGTGCAGTCTTTTAGTGATAGTGTATTGCTGCATATCACAATTATAACACACTACACCTATCTTGTCATCAATAGACTGATAAGCTCCAGGGTGCTCAGAGATTTTGGCCAAGTGCACTCAAACTTGAGTAGCACAGCAGTACATGCAACTTGGTATAATGTCATATTTGGCATTGCAAGTTATTGTAGTTGGGCAAATTTAACTGTCAACATGCTGAAAGTTACCTGGTTGATATAAAAACTAAATTCCTTGCATGCTGTTTTTAATTATCACCTAGAACTACCACAAAATATAATACCTTACCTTTCTTATTTTCCTTCTCATCAATACTGTTAGGCTCCAGCGTACTCAGTTTAGGCTCCAGGGTGCTCAGTCTGAGAGTTGTGGTAGTATGTTTGTCTCCAACAGAGCGGGAATCTACTCGTGTACTCACAGTATCAATGTTCTTCTCACGCCAAAACACTACAATAAAAACTTTTCGTCCAAAAATCGTAATCAAGACAGCAAAAGCAGTCATGATGATTCCAAGTGCAATAACTGCATTCTGGAACTCTTGTGCTGCCTGCTGAATAGCAAGGTACGTTATGATAAATGCCACCCAGATCACAACAACTGCAAAAGTGCAAAATGAAACGTACTTTGCTTCATTGAAATTGGCAGGATATTTGAAGCTCAATACTCCTAGTATTGTGGCTGCTGCAAGGATTGCTGACTCATATAATATGGAAATGATAGCGAAAGGCAGTGGGCTAATAGCACAAGTAACCACAACCTCTGGAGGAGTTGTGATGTTCTTGGAAATTGATCTTTCCTCTCGATGAACACTAGGGACCTGGTACGCAATTGCAGCTGCAACTATTATCATCTGTACAAGCACAAGCACTAGTGTGAAGATAATCTGGTAGTAGAATTCGGTAAACCTCAGATGAGTTAGGGCAGTTTTATTGAAGAAGATACGAGCAACTCGAACAATTTTGACCAGAAGTGCTCCAAGCATGAGAGACAGAGCTAACCACACTCCAATGCTTTGTAGTATGCACACTGCTCCATGCAAAGGAGGGGCAAGGTATATAAATGGCAGGATAAAACTGAGAGTAATCCCAATCAGGAGAATTACCATCTGTTCCCGGCCTGAAGATTTTATAACTGGTGTGTTCCAGTAGATAGCAAAGATCACAGTTGCTATAGCTACACCAACAAGACCAAGCATGGCAAGTAGTATAAGAATGATGGACCACGCATGATTAAACCTGAGATATATTTTACGTAGTGGTACACAGTAACTGCTGCCTTCAGTGGGGTTGTCTCCCCACATGAACACTGAGCATGTTTTGCAACTAGATGCACTGGGGTCATCAGAGTAATCCTGTCCTAAGCAGGGATCACATATGCCACAGCAGGAGTCAGTTAGTCTGTGATACTCACCAAGTGAACAGCGTCCACATTGAGTGGTGGGGGGCTGGACAACAATGCCTCCTGAACTGGTCACTCCAAACTGGAGAGTCACATCTTCCCAAAGTTTTAAGTTATCTGAGTTGGAGCCATTCTGAGTAAGTAAATTTGTCCATATTCCAACTTGCTTGTAACCGTAATGGATAACACCATTGGATATTTCTGCCTGATAGTTCAAGATTTCATAGTTTCCTGCAGCACTTCCATTATGAAATGTGACTGTATTTCTAGTGAGAGGATTTACGAAGTCAACCTTTCCAAGGTAGGATTGTAGACTTGAACTGTTCAGCTCCTTCTTTTGACCAGGACAACTCTGATTTTCCCAGGTCCATCCAGATGTGAAATTGCAGTTTTCCTCTAAGAAGTTGTGCAGAGCATTAGCAAATGCATACACAGCATCAATTGTTTGTGACACAAAATCGCTCTGGGCATAGTCAGATAATTTAGTAAGGTTGTTAACTGGGTTGCAAACACTGCCATTACAGGTGTAAGCAGAATGTATTCCCTTAAACCAGTGGTTGCGTCTGTTTGTTTGGACAGTTAGTTGTGAAAAATAGTCATCAAAGAGGGGCACACGTAGTGCATGTGGTGTGAAACCATAATAGCCTGCCATAGTTTCATTGAACATGTGGGCTAGTGCAAGTCTGCGTGCCCACCCATCACTTCCAATCCAAGTGAGTCTACGGTCAGTACGATGAAAAGTAACTGCTTCTAGCAACTGTTTTGCATTCTGCTCATGTGCAATGACTACTACAATATTTGTATCTGAAGCAAGAAGTGTTTCAGCAAGCTCCTGATAATTGTCCATCCCAAAGTTATCTCCAATTTCCTTGTACACGTCGATGCAGACATTGTTGGCTTTAGCTTGGTTTAGAAGCTCTAATGCCAATGACACTCCGTATGCATCTTCAACATAAATGATTGAAATTTCAGTCCAGTTAAAGTGAAGTATTAGATCAATCATTGCTTGTGCTTGAAACTTATCAGATGGGACTGTGCGATAGAAAAAAGGATACCTCTCCCTGTTGCTAAGCTTGGGAGATGTGGAGCCGAAACTCACCGTGAGAACTTGGAACAGTCTTCCCAGATTAGCTACTGGGATGCTCACTCGACTTGCTCCAGGCCCTACTATTCCGATTGTTGTGACTGACGCGTTTGCTGACCCCATACTGGTGGATGTGCACTCCTCAACCTCCAGTAGATTGCCCGAAATTATCACGTCGATGGCTTCGTCCAGTCCAATCTTGTCGCTGAAGCACGTATCTCTGATGTCAAATCCTAACGTGATGTTGGGCAGCAAGGTTTCGTTCGCGTTGACGGAGTCTATCGCAAACAACATTGCTTCAACCCACTGATCGCGCCGAATATCCCCGCATCGACCTCCGCTAAAATTTTTGTGTTCGAAGTGTACTGGAATCAACCCTCCTAACACAAAGTCCTTGTTGACCCGGTCTCTGATTCCACTAGTTGTACCATCTGCGGTGATGAGTTTTTCTGATTCGACTGTGTATCGGAAAGGTGTTGGGGCGACGTGCGCAATTGTTACGAGCGTGATAAAGAACAGCGCAAGGCAATGCTCCATCTTGCACACCCGAAACCCGTTTATGTACCGCCTCAGAGTAAGAAACGCAGCTCGTCTTTGGCGTTTGTTAATTTTTTTTTTATCGCTGATGGACTGGGTTGATTCGTCGTACTACGCCTGTACGTATCAGCACTTTGTACCGTTCATAAACTGGACTATATTTCCTGTACCCCAGTTTGCCAGCTTTATAAACTAACGTTCAGCTTTATAAACTAACATAGGTACAGGCCGAATGCTGAGTGTTACTAAATATACTTTTTAAATTCAGCATGCGTGAATGACCCGAGTGGAATTGCGTAATTAATTCTCGTCGCATTCGTCTGCGACGAAGACTTAGCGCGCAAGCTGTATTAATCGAAGATTAGAAGATTTGATAGATATTTTACTGCCATAGAGAATGATAGGGTACTTGCGCTGAATCTGGCCGCTTGAAGGTGCAGTGGTGGTGGGACGGGGAGATGGTGGGTGGGGGGGGGGGTGGCAGGGGGAGTTCCCCTCCTCCCTCACTCTCTATGTGTTTGAAAAGTCTGTGTGTAGCAAGGCTAAGGTTGGCGAAATCGTGTCACTGCAGCTAGTTGTGAAGAACCATTTCAACAACATTATAGAAAGAGTCAATGTTAAAGTGATCACCCAGCTTACAAATGAGGTGGAAACTGCACTTGTAGTAGTCTGAAATGTTGTCTGAGGGGACGTTTTGGCAGTGTTGCTGTATGCTAGCTTGTCAGGGTGTTCACTCCATGACACCATTGCTCTAACCCAGCTGAAGGACTTGCTTGTCCACCCGTGTGTGATACTCATCCACCAAACTCCCATTTTCCTTACTGCATCTTGGTAGGCACAGACCACATCGACATCACACCCTTGCAGGTTTACACTGGGCCCTTTTGCATATTGTACGTAGTGTTTCTGTGAAACTCTAATGCCACAGTGAAAGAAAACTGTGACATATAGCCAGTAGCAGTGACTGGGCATCTGAGGCATGTCTCTCAGTTCCAGTCTGCTAGCTGGTGAACTAATTGTGATTGCTTCTAGGTAGCAAAATGTATAGAGGCAGAAACCGGTCAGAAAAATCTCAGGTTTCACGATGTTCCTCCAAGCTCGTTTCGGCACATCTTTTTTTGTTTTTAGTTTCTTCCACTCTTCCTCAATCCATTTTTACAACGCAAGCTGCCTTTTGGATGAGTTACTGAAAAGCGAGATAGAATATGGAGTCTGCATCATATTGCTCACTTCTCAAATTTTAGATTCAGCCTGTGACTGTCCTGTATATAATATTGTCAGTTGTCATGCAGGTCACAAATAACTCCACTGACTCAGATAAAACACTAATGCAGCTATGTAGTACTTTCACATTGTTGTTGATGGTTTACTCGAAGCGTATTCTTAAGTTTAATTTTTGTAGTTGTAGTGATGCACATATGCGTCTATATGCCTTGCCATTTGGATATTTTAAACAACCATTGCATTTTTTTACCACAGCCTCTAAATTCTAAAAAAAAATTTGTGAAAGGACACATGCATTATAGCTTACAAGCTCATACAAATAGTAACTGCATGGGTACTTGCACTTTGTCACATTATAGTTTACAACCTAATACAGTAATATTAATAGTAACTGGGTACATAAGCTACATGTGTAACTGTTACTACTATAGTACCACAACAAAAGATAGATACAGCAATCTAAGGACAGTATGCACAAGATCTACATGCTACAAGTGACTTTAGTACAAGTATAGAAAAACCATAGAAAAAGAGCATGCTAGTCTACTTCTCACAGCACAGTAGTACTACTTCTCAGGGGATCCTGTGGTGAAGATAAGATAGTATAATATTATATACAGTAGGACACACAAAAAACCGATCATACATCCGTAATGATGATAGTCCAAGAGTGAAAAAGTAAATCCACAGTAAAATTCTGTATGTGCATGCTGTTAACTTCAACTGGACAATAGTTGGCTCAGTTCATTGAGCATTCACCGCTAGGAAGGTTTTGTTAATCTAACATTCTGTACCAGTGCGAGCTGACAAGTGTCTTATTAGGGAAAGAACCATTGCAGCTTGATGGAATTCCGGAGGTGAATTACTACTATGATTCGAATACCACGTAAGCTTAAAACATAATTAGGTCGTGACCTTACGTTAGATTGGATTCATCATAAATTCCTGAAATTGAAATTTCTTACATTAAATTGGATCATACGTAGTATTCGAATAATTACGGTATTACTGCTATGAATAATAATCTACCCGCAGTTTGTTTTTGTAAACTTTGAACTTGATTGTAAGTACATCCCTGCACCTATCAACAAAATCTGTAACAGTCAGTTTACAAACGATGGAAATACAATTTGAGTTGGGTTGCAGCACTGTTACAGTTGCAGGCACAGACTGTAAGTCTTTTAGAATTCAGAGCCTGTTGCATGTACATGTGTCTGCTTGTTGGAAATCCAAGATTGAATGATAAAAAAGGTACTCAACATTCGTACATACACACAGACATGTATATATAGAGCGTTTTTGAATTTGCCATCCATACATTATTTTGTCATGAGCGGTTGTGGTCGAGTACGAGACCAGACAGGAATCTTCAGGTTGGAACTAGCTATAATAGTAGCTACCAGCAGAAGCAGAAGTACGATGAGAATACTTCCAGACTGCTAAAAATTAGAACAAAACTTTTAGCCACATACAAACAGCCTGAACATCATCAAATTAGTTCCAGCACTGCTGCAGCTTCAATTAACATTTAGTACTAGCTTGCAACCCAGCTACATTGATGCCACCAATCTTCTTGTACTACACTTCAAAGTTTGACTGATCTGATGTGTCTGCATATGTAACTCTGTGATTTTGTTGGAACTTGGATCACAGGAGGATCCTTGGTACTGATCAGTTACACACCATCTGGTAGGCAATGTTAATTTTCTGAATTATTATCTGACAATCAGCTGGTTGATTTAACATGTAGTGAGAACTCACTCAAGCAGAACTAACCATGCCATGCACTTTTTGCAGTGTATGCACCTGTTACTACACATGCATGGTCCACATGGTTGTGGGCAGCAATTAAGATTAAGATTGGGTTTGTACTTCTAATGTAACTTGTTTACTTGCAGCAGTAGTGTTTTAATTTCCAATTTTTACAATATTTTCGAACAATAAATATACCTACCACAGAGAGCTAGTAAGCCCCAAATCTGTGAAGCAGTCAGGCTTCATCAAATCCACGAATACAGTCACTTCAAATCAAGTGTATGGCCTGCTATTTTGACTTGTTACATTGGAAGTGGCCAAGCAATTATGATGTAGAGGCATGTTACGAAGCCTTCATGGAATAAGATCACTTGCACATTGTAGTAGTGAATCTTCATGACACACTTTAGGAAAAGGCTTGAGGAAGATCGTTCGGATTCATTCCAATGATGACGCAATTACGTATCACCAATTTTGATGCAAGATTGGAGCAATGCAAATTTACGGTGCCTATTATGACACTACCGTAAACTCTGGTTAATAAGCACGCCTTGCTATTATTTATTAGGCTCATGCTTCCTTCCACGAAGGTCGCAAGCCACACCCTTGACCGCTTACGAGACTAGAATTTCTCCTATGCGTGGAGCCCCGCTATCTCCTTGAATACACAACGGCTGTGAATTAGTTACATACTCTCTTAGAGGAGGATGGAGTCTTCTGATTTTACGCCGATGCTCACCAGGTAAACGCGTCTAACGACCTACCGTACAGCTCTGCATATCAAGCCAATACCTGTTGGGCATGGGTTTAATTTCATCCATTATTTAGCACATATCCTCTATTAGGCAAATTTTTGCTTACCACTTACGCTCATAAGCGCATGCACTTATTAACCACAATGCAATGTATCATGGCCAGCAAGAGCTTCCATCTCTCTGTCATAGATTCTAATTTACTGTTTACCTCACTCTCAGATGAATGACTCTTTTGCGTGATATGACTCACCCATTTGAGGCTGGACGCTCTGCATGGCAACATGATGTATATGTGAGTACTACCGTAATCTCTCGAAAATACGCCCATGGGCAATGAACTTAAGGGGCTCCTCAAAGAGGGGGGTGGGCATATTTTCGAGAGTTGTGATATTTTTCTTGAAAATACGCCCACCTCACACACAGTTACTCTGGCTCTATTTGTGTGCGCATGCAGTGATTCTGCAATGCCTTATTTGTCATGGGCTTGCTTATGCAATAACAGCAAATGGTGCCTGCCTTCATTTGTTAAGTCCCTCCTCTTGCAATGTACCACTTCTTCAGTGCTTCTTGCTTAACATAACCCCATGTACTACAGCACAAGTAGGTGGGCGTACTTTCGAGAGAAAAGCACCCTTTGCAACAACTTCATTCAAAAAGGGGGGGGGGGGGTGGGTGGGCATATTTTCGAGGGTGGTCCTATTTTCGAGAGATTACGGTACTACTTATCACCTGGCAACCAGCTCACATAATTATGTCTCACTCATTTGAGGCTGGAAGTTATGGCAACACGATGTGTATGTGAGTAGGCAGTAAGTACCACTTATCGCATGCACTCATTTGAGGCTGGAAGCTCTGCATGGCAACATGATGTTTATGTGAGTACTACTACTTATCGCCTGGCAACCAGCTCACAAACAGTCTAAGAATGCAATTATGGATAGTGATCTGCCCCATATCAGTTTGATGTTATTTTAACAACAGTTGCACTGTCTGGACAGCTGGACAGTTGCACGCAACTTTTATCTTGAGGTTAAACGGAAAGGCTTTTAAAAGTGCAGTGACGTACTATACATCTAGAATCATGGTACAATCCCAGAAAGCTGTTATTTTGGTGCATTATTATTGACAGCACTGTTGACTTTGCTTGGGTGTTTGGTGATTAGCAGTATACCCTGACACTGTGCGTGGCTGGATGAAAACGTTTGTGTTGTGATGGAAGCACAGTGTGGGTGCAGGAATAAACATATGGAGGAATAACAGCAGAATAGTCTGGGTACATAAATAAGTATGTGTGGGAAAACTTGACTGCATGGGCACAAGAAGACATTTACTGCTAGTTGTCTCTGATGTCTAATCAGATTACACCAGTTAGGTTTTAGCTAGCATCCAATAGCAGTCAAAAACACTCGTATTAGCTTCTGCGAGAGAGATCTTCCCCACAAATCACATTTGAAGTTTCAGTTGCCAATCTAGCCTCATCCCTAGGTTCTCATGCCCCCACAAGTGCCTGGAAACAAAGCTACTGCCAATCATGCTGAGATTGCTAATGTCACAGTACAGCTTATATTCTAAATGCCATGTTTGTTTTATAAGATTAGTCAGAACCCCCCTACAATGGATCTGTCCAGCAACTATTGTAAGCACATAGTGAATTCCACCATTGTAACTTTTGGGGCTTCACGCAACTTCTTATGACTACTGGATCAGATATGTTTTGAACCAAGATATGTCTCACTAGTAATGCCTGAAATCAGACAAGACATACTGCAACATGTCAACAAAAACAAAAACACCATTGTCATAACTATAGGACCAAGTTATCCACACATGGGCATATGTACAGCAAAGAAACCAATATTAGAGAGCAGCACCTGCCACCAGGAACTTCCGGTGTCACACACAGTCAGCAGTATCAACACATTAATCTAATCAGATATGTGGGTGGCACATGCAGCAGAAGGGCAGAACAATGAATATCAATTCTTTGTTGTGATTGCTAAGTGCCCTACTCTATACACAGGTTCATTCATTTATACACCAAAGCTAAGACCAATTTAGCCTCATTCCCTACATCCAGTTTTTAATCACTTCCATTATGCAAAAATGGAAGGAGAAGGACTTAACTTAACTACCGTTGCCTGGCTTTACAATGCAGTGAATCACAGCACAAAATCTCACAGCCATGTGACCGATTTTTGCACATGTGTGCATGCACATGTGTGCATGCACATTCAATGTAAAAACCACATTCGAGTGCTCATTAGCCACATACAAATCCAATTAGGGTACCTGAGGCAGCATGTGGGATACAGTACAAGGAATACCAATTAACTGTTATCATTGCCAACTGCCCTAGTATTGGTCAAGGCAATTCCAAAATGGCTTCTTCTTACACCACCTGCACAGCTTCATCCACAGAGGCAGACTGCACATATGAAGCTGACTTTGAACACATGGCTAGTCTGACAGTCTGTGTGCTAACAGACATTCATGCCCTAGCTCTTTGGTTCATGCTTCATAGCTGGTAGTAGCCTCGTTCCCAGGCTCCTCCCTGGGTTTATAAGCTGGTCACATAAGGATATACATTTGCCTGCTTAGTGACTCAGTGTATATACAAGCTGTGAAAGCAGCATTGTAGATCACACATGATGTTGAAAAGGCCTTGGTTTATGGCATTGCCTTGAAGCAGTTTACAGATATTTTACATACTGGGTAAGTCACTATGCATGATAAGTACACAGCTGTTCCTCAAACCATATTAGCAAGATTGTCTTTGCAGTGGTTGTCTGTCATAGGAAGTAGTTATATCACTAACTCAATTATTGCGTAAGCTCTTTGCCAGAAATTGTATTGATTAACCATAGTAGATCTGCTGCTGTGTAAACAAACAGATATTCAAAGGTTGTTGTGTGGTTTCTTCTGAGTAGTGTGCCGGTACAACACAAGAAGGGTCAAAGTTCAGATAAAAATGTTAAAACCCACTTCTTGCAAATTGAAGATTAGAGTTTTGCACCCATTGATTTCAGAAGTAATGCAGGCACAGTTGGGTACAAAAATCATACACAGAGCATGGACAACAACAAATTTTAACATTCACTACAGTACAAACTGCCATTTTGATTTTCTAGTTATGCATAATGCATCTATGAAGCACTATATTTTCACAAAAGTTCAAAGCCGTTATCATTTGGCATGTCTCTAGTACATTCCCACTGAAGTTTGAAAATGTTATCTGTTTTATTTTTTTGAAGTCTATGTTCTTAAATAGAGAGAGTTGGGTTAATAAAATAATATACAGCAATGTCATATTTGGCATTGCATGCAACTTATGCTGTACGACCACCTCCACTTTGTGTACCATAGAGGTGAACTGCAGATATGCTGAAAGTTATCGCAAACATTGATATAAATTCTTAGCCATAACTACCAAAAATAAATACCTTACCTTTCTTATTTTCCTTGTGATCAGTACCGTTGGACTCCAGAGTATTCAGTCTTGGCTCCAGGGTGCTCAGTCTAAGGTTTTGGGTATTATGTTCGTCTCCAACAGAGTTGCGATCTACTCGTGAGCGACCGTGTTGTGTACTGAAAGTGACAACATTCTTCTCACGCCAAAATATCACAATGAAAACTTTTCGTCCGAAGATCGTAATCAAGACAGCAAAAGCAGTCATGATGATTCCGAGTGCAATAATTGCATTCTGGAACTCTTGTGCTGCCTGCTGAATAGCAAGGTACGTTATGATAAATGCCACCCAGATCACAACAACTGCAAAAGTGCAAAATGAAATATACTTTGCTTCATTGAAATTGGCAGGATATTTGAAGCTCAATACTCCTAGTATTGTGGCGGCTGCAAGGATTGCTGACTCATATAGTATGGAAATGATAGCGAAAGGCAGTGGGTTAATAGCACAAGTAACCACAACCTCTGGAGGAGTTGTGACGTTCTTGGAGATTGATCGTTCCTCTTGATGAACACTAGGGACCTGGAACGCAATAGCAGCTGCAACTATTATCATCTGTACAAGCACAAGCACTAGTGTGAAGATAATCTGGTAGTAGAATTCGGTAAACCTCAGATGAGTTAGGGCGGTTTTATTGAAGAAGATACGAGCAACTCGAACAATTTTAACCAGTAGCGCCCCAAACATGAGTGAAAGAGCTAACCAGAAACCAATGCTTTGTAATACACACACTGCTCCATGCAATGGAGGGGCAAGGTATATGAATGGCAGAATAAAGCTTAGAGTAATCCCGATCAGAAGAATCACCATCTGTTCCCGGCCTGAAGATTTTATCACTGGTGTGTTCCAGTAGATAGCAAAGACCACGGTTACAATAGCTACACCTAGAAGACCAAGAATGGCAAGCAATAGAAGAATAATTGACCACGCATGATTAAACCTGAGATATATTTTACGTAGTGGTACACAGTAACTGCTGCCTTCAGTGGGGTTGTCTCCCCACGTGAACATTGAGCATGTTTGGCAACTAGTTGCACTGGGGTCATCAGAGTAATCCTGTCCTAGGCAGGGATCACATATGCCACAGCAGGAGTCAGTCAGTCTGTGATACTCACCAAGTGAACAGCGTCCACATTGAGTGGTGGGGGGCTGGACAACAATGCCTCCTGAACTGGTCACTCCAAACTGGAGAGTCACATCTTCCCAAAGTTTTAAGTTATCTGAGTTGGAGCCATTCTGAGTAAGTAAATTTGTCCATATTCCAACTTGCTTGTAACCGTAATGGATAACACCATTGGATATCTCTGCCTGATAGTTCAAGATTTCATAGTTTCCTGCAGCACTTCCATTATGAAATGTGACTGTATTTCTAGTGAGAGGACTTACGAAGTCAACCTTTTCAAGGTAGGATTGTAGACTTGAACTGTTCAGCTCCTTCTTTTGACCAGGACAACTCTGATTTTCCCAGGTCCATCCAGATGTGAAATTGCAGTTTTCCTCTAAGAAGTTGTGCAGAGCATTAGCAAATGCATACACAGCATCAATTGTTTGTGACACAAAATCACTCTGGGCATAGTCAGATAATTTAGTAAGGTTGTTAACTGGGTTGCAAACACTGCCATTACAGGTGTAAGCAGAATGTATTCCCTTAAACCAGTGGTTGCGTCTGTTTGTTTGGACAGTTAGTTGTGAAAAATAGTCATCAAAGAGGGGTACACGTAGTGCATGTGGTGTGAAACCATAATAGCCTGCCATAGTTTCATTGAACATGTGGGCTAGCGCAAGTCTACGTGCCCACCCATCACTTCCAATCCAAGTGAGTCTACGATCGGTACGATGAAAAGATGAGTCAGTAACTGCTTGTAGCAACTGTTTTGCATTCTGCTCATGTGCAATGACTACTACAATATTTGTATCTGAAGCAAGAAGTGTTTCAGCAAGCTCCTGATAATCTCCCATCCTAAAGTCATCTCCAATTTCCTTGTACACATCGATGCAGACATTGTTGGCTTTAGCTTGGTTTAGAAGCTCTAATGCCAATGACACTCCGTATGCATCTTCAACATAAATGATTGAAATTTCAGTCCAGTTAAAGTGAAGGATTAGATCAATCATTGCTTGTGCTTGAAACTTATCAGATGGGACTGTGCGATAGAAAAAAGGATACCTCTCCCTGTTGCTAAGCTTGGGAGATGTGGAGCCGAAACTCACCGTGAGAACTTGGAACAGTCTTCCCAGATTAGCTACTGGGATGCTCACTCGACTTGCTCCAGGCCCTACTATTCCGATTGTTGTGACTGACGCGTTTGCTGACCCCATACTGGTGGATGTGCACTCCTCCACCTCCAGTAGATTGCCCGAAATTATCACGTCGATGGCTTCGTCCAGTCCAATCTTGTCGCTAAAGCACGTATCTCTGATGTCAAATCCTAACGTGATGTTGGGCAGCAAGGTTTCGTTCGCGTTGACGGAGTCTATCGCAAACAACATTGCTTCAACCCACTGATCGCGCCGAATATCGCCGCACCGACCTCCGCTAAAATTTTTGTGTTCGAAGTGTACTGGAATCAACCCTCCTAACACAAAGTCCTTGTTGACCCGGTCTCTGATTCCACTAGTTGTACCATCTGTGGTGATGAGTTTTTCTGATTCGACTGTGTATCGGAAAGGTGTTGGGGCGACGTGCGCAATTGTTACGAGCATGATAAAGAACAGCGCAAGGCAATCATGATGCTCCATCTTGCACACCCGAAACCCGTTTATGTACCGCCTCAAAGTAAGAAACGCAGCTCGTCTTTGGCGTTTTATCGCTGATGGACTGGGTTGATTCGTCGTACTACGCCTGTACGTATCAGCACTTTGTAAACTGGACTATATTTCCTGTACCCCAGTTTGCCAGCTTTATAAGGGGACACTTCCAAACTATTGTGACGCTAAGGGGGGGAGGGGTTAGGGCCATGACGCTAATTTTAGCTTGAACTTCGAACCATTCTTTTTAATATTAGGCTTTGAGCGTCTACACGTAGCTACACACGTGATGTCGTTGCAAACGACACTCCTTGGCTACAAGCTGAAGAAAGAGGATCACAGTTTGCCTGGTAAGGAGGGGTTTTATATAGAATGCCCTACATGTATATCTGCCACTGTCTTAAAGTCCAGGTATGACTATCAGCTACTTTTGCCATGACGCTAAGAGGGGGAGGGGGAGAGGGTCCAAGACTTAACGTCATAATGACGCTAATTTTTTAAAAATAGTTTGGAAGTGTCCCCTGAACTAACGTTCAGCTTTATAAACTAACATAGGTATACCTCTTCCCTCACTCTCTATGTGCTTGAAAAGTCTGTGTGTAGCAAGGCCAAGGTTGGCAAAATCGTGTAACTGCAGTTGTGAAGAACCATTTCAACAACATTATAGAAAGAGTCAATGTTAAAGCGATCACCCAGCTTACTAATGAGGTGGTCAAGAACTGGAAATTGCACTTGTAGTGAAACCGGTCAGAAAAAATCTCAGGTTTAACGATGTTCCTCCAAGCTTGTTTTGGCACATCTTGTTGGTTTTTAGTCTCTTGCACTCTTCCTCAAGACCTCAATCCATTTTTACAATGCAAGCTGCCTTTTGGATGAGTTACTGAAAAGCGAGATAGAATATGGAATCTGCATCATATTGCTCACTTCTCAAATTTTACAACATTTCATAATGCTGAGATTCAGCCTGTGACTGTCCTGTATATAATATTGTCAGTTGTCATGCAGGTCACAAATAACTCCACTGACTCAGATAAAACACTAATGCAGCTATGTAGTACTTTCACATTGTTGTTGATGGTTTACTCGAAGCGTATTCTTAAGTTTAATTTTTGTAGTTGTAGTGATGCACATATGCGTCTATATGCCTTGCCATTTGGATATTTTAAACAACCATTGCATTTTTTTACCACAGCCTCTAAATTCTAAAAAAAAATTTGTGAAAGGACACATGCATTATAGCTTACAAGCTCATACAAATAGTAACTGCATGGGTACTTGCACTTTGTCACATTATAGTTTACAACCTAATACAGTAATATTAATAGTAACTGGGTACATAAGCTACATGTGTAACTGTTACTACTATAGTACCACAACAAAAGATAGATACAGCAATCTAAGGACAGTATGCACAAGATCTACATGCTACAAGTGACTTTAGTACAAGTATAGAAAAACCATAGAAAAAGAGCATGCTAGTCTACTTCTCACAGCACAGTAGTACTACTTCTCAGGGGATCCTGTGGTGAAGATAAGATAGTATAATATTATATACAGTAGGACACACAAAAAACCGATCATACATCCGTAATGATGATAGTCCAAGAGTGAAAAAGTAAATCCACAGTAAAATTCTGTATGTGCATGCTGTTAACTTCAACTGGACAATAGTTGGCTCAGTTCATTGAGCATTCACCGCTAGGAAGGTTTTGTTAATCTAACATTCTGTACCAGTGCGAGCTGACAAGTGTCTTATTAGGGAAAGAACCATTGCAGCTTGATGGAATTCCGGAGGTGAATTACTACTATGATTCGAATACCACGTAAGCTTAAAACATAATTAGGTCGTGACCTTACGTTAGATTGGATTCATCATAAATTCCTGAAATTGAAATTTCTTACATTAAATTGGATCATACGTAGTATTCGAATAATTACGGTATTACTGCTATGAATAATAATCTACCCGCAGTTTGTTTTTGTAAACTTTGAACTTGATTGTAAGTACATCCCTGCACCTATCAACAAAATCTGTAACAGTCAGTTTACAAACGATGGAAATACAATTTGAGTTGGGTTGCAGCACTGTTACAGTTGCAGGCACAGACTGTAAGTCTTTTAGAATTCAGAGCCTGTTGCATGTACATGTGTCTGCTTGTTGGAAATCCAAGATTGAATGATAAAAAAGGTACTCAACATTCGTACATACACACAGACATGTATATATAGAGCGTTTTTGAATTTGCCATCCATACATTATTTTGTCATGAGCGGTTGTGGTCGAGTACGAGACCAGACAGGAATCTTCAGGTTGGAACTAGCTATAATAGTAGCTACCAGCAGAAGCAGAAGTACGATGAGAATACTTCCAGACTGCTAAAAATTAGAACAAAACTTTTAGCCACATACAAACAGCCTGAACATCATCAAATTAGTTCCAGCACTGCTGCAGCTTCAATTAACATTTAGTACTAGCTTGCAACCCAGCTACATTGATGCCACCAATCTTCTTGTACTACACTTCAAAGTTTGACTGATCTGATGTGTCTGCATATGTAACTCTGTGATTTTGTTGGAACTTGGATCACAGGAGGATCCTTGGTACTGATCAGTTACACACCATCTGGTAGGCAATGTTAATTTTCTGAATTATTATCTGACAATCAGCTGGTTGATTTAACATGTAGTGAGAACTCACTCAAGCAGAACTAACCATGCCATGCACTTTTTGCAGTGTATGCACCTGTTACTACACATGCATGGTCCACATGGTTGTGGGCAGCAATTAAGATTAAGATTGGGTTTGTACTTCTAATGTAACTTGTTTACTTGCAGCAGTAGTGTTTTAATTTCCAATTTTTACAATATTTTCGAACAATAAATATACCTACCACAGAGAGCTAGTAAGCCCCAAATCTGTGAAGCAGTCAGGCTTCATCAAATCCACGAATACAGTCACTTCAAATCAAGTGTATGGCCTGCTATTTTGACTTGTTACATTGGAAGTGGCCAAGCAATTATGATGTAGAGGCATGTTACGAAGCCTTCATGGAATAAGATCACTTGCACATTGTAGTAGTGAATCTTCATGACACACTTTAGGAAAAGGCTTGAGGAAGATCGTTCGGATTCATTCCAATGATGACGCAATTACGTATCACCAATTTTGATGCAAGATTGGAGCAATGCAAATTTACGGTGCCTATTATGACACTACCGTAAACTCTGGTTAATAAGCACGCCTTGCTATTATTTATTAGGCTCATGCTTCCTTCCACGAAGGTCGCAAGCCACACCCTTGACCGCTTACGAGACTAGAATTTCTCCTATGCGTGGAGCCCCGCTATCTCCTTGAATACACAACGGCTGTGAATTAGTTACATACTCTCTTAGAGGAGGATGGAGTCTTCTGATTTTACGCCGATGCTCACCAGGTAAACGCGTCTAACGACCTACCGTACAGCTCTGCATATCAAGCCAATACCTGTTGGGCATGGGTTTAATTTCATCCATTATTTAGCACATATCCTCTATTAGGCAAATTTTTGCTTACCACTTACGCTCATAAGCGCATGCACTTATTAACCACAATGCAATGTATCATGGCCAGCAAGAGCTTCCATCTCTCTGTCATAGATTCTAATTTACTGTTTACCTCACTCTCAGATGAATGACTCTTTTGCGTGATATGACTCACCCATTTGAGGCTGGACGCTCTGCATGGCAACATGATGTATATGTGAGTACTACCGTAATCTCTCGAAAATACGCCCATGGGCAATGAACTTAAGGGGCTCCTCAAAGAGGGGGGTGGGCATATTTTCGAGAGTTGTGATATTTCTCTTGAAAATACGCCCACCTCACACACAGTTACTCTGGCTCTATTTGTGTGCGCATGCAGTGATTCTGCAATGCCTTATTTGTCATGGGCTTGCTTATGCAATAACAGCAAATGGTGCCTGCCTTCATTTGTTAAGTCCCTCCTCTTGCAATGTACCACTTCTTCAGTGCTTCTTGCTTAACATAACCCCATGTACTACAGCACAAGTAGGTGGGCGTACTTTCGAGAGAAAAGCACCCTTTGCAACAACTTCATTCAAAAAGGGGGGGGGGGGGGTGGGTGGGCATATTTTCGAGGGTGGTCCTATTTTCGAGAGATTACGGTACTACTTATCACCTGGCAACCAGCTCACATAATTATGTCTCACTCATTTGAGGCTGGAAGTTATGGCAACACGATGTGTATGTGAGTAGGCAGTAAGTACCACTTATCGCATGCACTCATTTGAGGCTGGAAGCTCTGCATGGCAACATGATGTTTATGTGAGTACTACTACTTATCGCCTGGCAACCAGCTCACAAACAGTCTAAGAATGCAATTATGGATAGTGATCTGCCCCATATCAGTTTGATGTTATTTTAACAACAGTTGCACTGTCTGGACAGCTGGACAGTTGCACGCAACTTTTATCTTGAGGTTAAACGGAAAGGCTTTTAAAAGTGCAGTGACGTACTATACATCTAGAATCATGGTACAATCCCAGAAAGCTGTTATTTTGGTGCATTATTATTGACAGCACTGTTGACTTTGCTTGGGTGTTTGGTGATTAGCAGTATACCCTGACACTGTGCGTGGCTGGATGAAAACGTTTGTGTTGTGATGGAAGCACAGTGTGGGTGCAGGAATAAACATATGGAGGAATAACAGCAGAATAGTCTGGGTACATAAATAAGTATGTGTGGGAAAACTTGACTGCATGGGCACAAGAAGACATTTACTGCTAGTTGTCTCTGATGTCTAATCAGATTACACCAGTTAGGTTTTAGCTAGCATCCAATAGCAGTCAAAAACACTCGTATTAGCTTCTGCGAGAGAGATCTTCCCCACAAATCACATTTGAAGTTTCAGTTGCCAATCTAGCCTCATCCCTAGGTTCTCATGCCCCCACAAGTGCCTGGAAACAAAGCTACTGCCAATCATGCTGAGATTGCTAATGTCACAGTACAGCTTATATTCTAAATGCCATGTTTGTTTTATAAGATTAGTCAGAACCCCCCTACAATGGATCTGTCCAGCAACTATTGTAAGCACATAGTGAATTCCACCATTGTAACTTTTGGGGCTTCACGCAACTTCTTATGACTACTGGATCAGATATGTTTTGAACCAAGATATGTCTCACTAGTAATGCCTGAAATCAGACAAGACATACTGCAACATGTCAACAAAAACAAAAACACCATTGTCATAACTATAGGACCAAGTTATCCACACATGGGCATATGTACAGCAAAGAAACCAATATTAGAGAGCAGCACCTGCCACCAGGAACTTCCGGTGTCACACACAGTCAGCAGTATCAACACATTAATCTAATCAGATATGTGGGTGGCACATGCAGCAGAAGGGCAGAACAATGAATATCAATTCTTTGTTGTGATTGCTAAGTGCCCTACTCTATACACAGGTTCATTCATTTATACACCAAAGCTAAGACCAATTTAGCCTCATTCCCTACATCCAGTTTTTAATCACTTCCATTATGCAAAAATGGAAGGAGAAGGACTTAACTTAACTACCGTTGCCTGGCTTTACAATGCAGTGAATCACAGCACAAAATCTCACAGCCATGTGACCGATTTTTGCACATGTGTGCATGCACATGTGTGCATGCACATTCAATGTAAAAACCACATTCGAGTGCTCATTAGCCACATACAAATCCAATTAGGGTACCTGAGGCAGCATGTGGGATACAGTACAAGGAATACCAATTAACTGTTATCATTGCCAACTGCCCTAGTATTGGTCAAGGCAATTCCAAAATGGCTTCTTCTTACACCACCTGCACAGCTTCATCCACAGAGGCAGACTGCACATATGAAGCTGACTTTGAACACATGGCTAGTCTGACAGTCTGTGTGCTAACAGACATTCATGCCCTAGCTCTTTGGTTCATGCTTCATAGCTGGTAGTAGCCTCGTTCCCAGGCTCCTCCCTGGGTTTATAAGCTGGTCACATAAGGATATACATTTGCCTGCTTAGTGACTCAGTGTATATACAAGCTGTGAAAGCAGCATTGTAGATCACACATGATGTTGAAAAGGCCTTGGTTTATGGCATTGCCTTGAAGCAGTTTACAGATATTTTACATACTGGGTAAGTCACTATGCATGATAAGTACACAGCTGTTCCTCAAACCATATTAGCAAGATTGTCTTTGCAGTGGTTGTCTGTCATAGGAAGTAGTTATATCACTAACTCAATTATTGCGTAAGCTCTTTGCCAGAAATTGTATTGATTAACCATAGTAGATCTGCTGCTGTGTAAACAAACAGATATTCAAAGGTTGTTGTGTGGTTTCTTCTGAGTAGTGTGCCGGTACAACACAAGAAGGGTCAAAGTTCAGATAAAAATGTTAAAACCCACTTCTTGCAAATTGAAGATTAGAGTTTTGCACCCATTGATTTCAGAAGTAATGCAGGCACAGTTGGGTACAAAAATCATACACAGAGCATGGACAACAACAAATTTTAACATTCACTACAGTACAAACTGCCATTTTGATTTTCTAGTTATGCATAATGCATCTATGAAGCACTATATTTTCACAAAAGTTCAAAGCCGTTATCATTTGGCATGTCTCTAGTACATTCCCACTGAAGTTTGAAAATGTTATCTGTTTTATTTTTTTGAAGTCTATGTTCTTAAATAGAGAGAGTTGGGTTAATAAAATAATATACAGCAATGTCATATTTGGCATTGCATGCAACTTATGCTGTACGACCACCTCCACTTTGTGTACCATAGAGGTGAACTGCAGATATGCTGAAAGTTATCGCAAACATTGATATAAATTCTTAGCCATAACTACCAAAAATAAATACCTTACCTTTCTTATTTTCCTTGTGATCAGTACCGTTGGACTCCAGAGTATTCAGTCTTGGCTCCAGGGTGCTCAGTCTAAGGTTTTGGGTATTATGTTCGTCTCCAACAGAGTTGCGATCTACTCGTGAGCGACCGTGTTGTGTACTGAAAGTGACAACATTCTTCTCACGCCAAAATATCACAATGAAAACTTTTCGTCCGAAGATCGTAATCAAGACAGCAAAAGCAGTCATGATGATTCCGAGTGCAATAATTGCATTCTGGAACTCTTGTGCTGCCTGCTGAATAGCAAGGTACGTTATGATAAATGCCACCCAGATCACAACAACTGCAAAAGTGCAAAATGAAATATACTTTGCTTCATTGAAATTGGCAGGATATTTGAAGCTCAATACTCCTAGTATTGTGGCGGCTGCAAGGATTGCTGACTCATATAGTATGGAAATGATAGCGAAAGGCAGTGGGTTAATAGCACAAGTAACCACAACCTCTGGAGGAGTTGTGACGTTCTTGGAGATTGATCGTTCCTCTTGATGAACACTAGGGACCTGGAACGCAATAGCAGCTGCAACTATTATCATCTGTACAAGCACAAGCACTAGTGTGAAGATAATCTGGTAGTAGAATTCGGTAAACCTCAGATGAGTTAGGGCGGTTTTATTGAAGAAGATACGAGCAACTCGAACAATTTTAACCAGTAGCGCCCCAAACATGAGTGAAAGAGCTAACCAGAAACCAATGCTTTGTAATACACACACTGCTCCATGCAATGGAGGGGCAAGGTATATGAATGGCAGAATAAAGCTTAGAGTAATCCCGATCAGAAGAATCACCATCTGTTCCCGGCCTGAAGATTTTATCACTGGTGTGTTCCAGTAGATAGCAAAGACCACGGTTACAATAGCTACACCTAGAAGACCAAGAATGGCAAGCAATAGAAGAATAATTGACCACGCATGATTAAACCTGAGATATATTTTACGTAGTGGTACACAGTAACTGCTGCCTTCAGTGGGGTTGTCTCCCCACGTGAACATTGAGCATGTTTGGCAACTAGTTGCACTGGGGTCATCAGAGTAATCCTGTCCTAGGCAGGGATCACATATGCCACAGCAGGAGTCAGTCAGTCTGTGATACTCACCAAGTGAACAGCGTCCACATTGAGTGGTGGGGGGCTGGACAACAATGCCTCCTGAACTGGTCACTCCAAACTGGAGAGTCACATCTTCCCAAAGTTTTAAGTTATCTGAGTTGGAGCCATTCTGAGTAAGTAAATTTGTCCATATTCCAACTTGCTTGTAACCGTAATGGATAACACCATTGGATATCTCTGCCTGATAGTTCAAGATTTCATAGTTTCCTGCAGCACTTCCATTATGAAATGTGACTGTATTTCTAGTGAGAGGACTTACGAAGTCAACCTTTTCAAGGTAGGATTGTAGACTTGAACTGTTCAGCTCCTTCTTTTGACCAGGACAACTCTGATTTTCCCAGGTCCATCCAGATGTGAAATTGCAGTTTTCCTCTAAGAAGTTGTGCAGAGCATTAGCAAATGCATACACAGCATCAATTGTTTGTGACACAAAATCACTCTGGGCATAGTCAGATAATTTAGTAAGGTTGTTAACTGGGTTGCAAACACTGCCATTACAGGTGTAAGCAGAATGTATTCCCTTAAACCAGTGGTTGCGTCTGTTTGTTTGGACAGTTAGTTGTGAAAAATAGTCATCAAAGAGGGGTACACGTAGTGCATGTGGTGTGAAACCATAATAGCCTGCCATAGTTTCATTGAACATGTGGGCTAGCGCAAGTCTACGTGCCCACCCATCACTTCCAATCCAAGTGAGTCTACGATCGGTACGATGAAAAGATGAGTCAGTAACTGCTTGTAGCAACTGTTTTGCATTCTGCTCATGTGCAATGACTACTACAATATTTGTATCTGAAGCAAGAAGTGTTTCAGCAAGCTCCTGATAATCTCCCATCCTAAAGTCATCTCCAATTTCCTTGTACACATCGATGCAGACATTGTTGGCTTTAGCTTGGTTTAGAAGCTCTAATGCCAATGACACTCCGTATGCATCTTCAACATAAATGATTGAAATTTCAGTCCAGTTAAAGTGAAGGATTAGATCAATCATTGCTTGTGCTTGAAACTTATCAGATGGGACTGTGCGATAGAAAAAAGGATACCTCTCCCTGTTGCTAAGCTTGGGAGATGTGGAGCCGAAACTCACCGTGAGAACTTGGAACAGTCTTCCCAGATTAGCTACTGGGATGCTCACTCGACTTGCTCCAGGCCCTACTATTCCGATTGTTGTGACTGACGCGTTTGCTGACCCCATACTGGTGGATGTGCACTCCTCCACCTCCAGTAGATTGCCCGAAATTATCACGTCGATGGCTTCGTCCAGTCCAATCTTGTCGCTAAAGCACGTATCTCTGATGTCAAATCCTAACGTGATGTTGGGCAGCAAGGTTTCGTTCGCGTTGACGGAGTCTATCGCAAACAACATTGCTTCAACCCACTGATCGCGCCGAATATCGCCGCACCGACCTCCGCTAAAATTTTTGTGTTCGAAGTGTACTGGAATCAACCCTCCTAACACAAAGTCCTTGTTGACCCGGTCTCTGATTCCACTAGTTGTACCATCTGTGGTGATGAGTTTTTCTGATTCGACTGTGTATCGGAAAGGTGTTGGGGCGACGTGCGCAATTGTTACGAGCATGATAAAGAACAGCGCAAGGCAATCATGATGCTCCATCTTGCACACCCGAAACCCGTTTATGTACCGCCTCAAAGTAAGAAACGCAGCTCGTCTTTGGCGTTTTATCGCTGATGGACTGGGTTGATTCGTCGTACTACGCCTGTACGTATCAGCACTTTGTAAACTGGACTATATTTCCTGTACCCCAGTTTGCCAGCTTTATAAGGGGACACTTCCAAACTATTATGACGCTAAGGGGGGGAGGGGTTAGGGCCATGACGCTAATTTTAGCTTGAACTTCGAACCATTCTTTTTAATATTAGGCTTTGAGCGTCTACACGTAGCTACACACGTGATGTCGTTGCAAACGACACTCCTTGGCTACAAGCTGAAGAAAGAGGATCACAGTTTGCCTGGTAAGGAGGGGTTTTATATAGAATGCCCTACATGTATATCTGCCACTGTCTTAAAGTCCAGGTATGACTATCAGCTACTTTTGCCATGACGCTAAGAGGGGGAGGGGGAGAGGGTCCAAGACTTAACGTCATAATGACGCTAATTTTTTAAAAATAGTTTGGAAGTGTCCCCTGAACTAACGTTCAGCTTTATAAACTAACATAGGTATACCTCTTCCCTCACTCTCTATGTGCTTGAAAAGTCTGTGTGTAGCAAGGCCAAGGTTGGCAAAATCGTGTAACTGCAGTTGTGAAGAACCATTTCAACAACATTATAGAAAGAGTCAATGTTAAAGCGATCACCCAGCTTACTAATGAGGTGGTCAAGAACTGGAAATTGCACTTGTAGTGAAACCGGTCAGAAAAAATCTCAGGTTTAACGATGTTCCTCCAAGCTTGTTTTGGCACATCTTGTTGGTTTTTAGTCTCTTGCACTCTTCCTCAAGACCTCAATCCATTTTTACAATGCAAGCTGCCTTTTGGATGAGTTACTGAAAAGCGAGATAGAATATGGAATCTGCATCATATTGCTCACTTCTCAAATTTTACAACATTTCATAATGCTGAGATTCAGCCTGTGTCTGTCCTGTATATAATATTGTCAGTTGTCATGCAGGTCACAAATAACTCCACTGACTCAGATAAAACACTAATGCAGCTATGTAGTACTTTCACATTGTTGTTGATGGTTTACTCGAAGCGTATTCTTAAGTTTAATTTTTGTAGTTGTAGTGATGCACATATGCGTCTATATGCCTTGCCATTTGGATATTTTAAACAACCATTGCATTTTTTTACCACAGCCTCTAAATTCTAAAAAAAAATTTGTGAAAGGACACATGCATTATAGCTTACAAGCTCATACAAATAGTAACTGCATGGGTACTTGCACTTTGTCACATTATAGTTTACAACCTAATACAGTAATATTAATAGTAACTGGGTACATAAGCTACATGTGTAACTGTTACTACTATAGTACCACAACAAAAGATAGATACAGCAATCTAAGGACAGTATGCACAAGATCTACATGCTACAAGTGACTTTAGTACAAGTATAGAAAAACCATAGAAAAAGAGCATGCTAGTCTACTTCTCACAGCACAGTAGTACTACTTCTCAGGGGATCCTGTGGTGAAGATAAGATAGTATAATATTATATACAGTAGGACACACAAAAAACCGATCATACATCCGTAATGATGATAGTCCAAGAGTGAAAAAGTAAATCCACAGTAAAATTCTGTATGTGCATGCTGTTAACTTCAACTGGACAATAGTTGGCTCAGTTCATTGAGCATTCACCGCTAGGAAGGTTTTGTTAATCTAACATTCTGTACCAGTGCGAGCTGACAAGTGTCTTATTAGGGAAAGAACCATTGCAGCTTGATGGAATTCCGGAGGTGAATTACTACTATGATTCGAATACTACGTAAGCTTAAAACATAATTAGGTCGTGACCTTACGTTAGATTGGATTCATCATAAATTCCTGAAATTGAAATTTCTTACATTAAATTGGATCATACGTAGTATTCGAATAATTACGGTATTACTGCTATGAATAATAATCTACCCGCAGTTTGTTTTTGTAAACTTTGAACTTGATTGTAAGTACATCCCTGCACCTATCAACAAAATCTGTAACAGTCAGTTTACAAACGATGGAAATACAATTTGAGTTGGGTTGCAGCACTGTTACAGTTGCAGGCACAGACTGTAAGTCTTTTAGAATTCAGAGCCTGTTGCATGTACATGTGTCTGCTTGTTGGAAATCCAAGATTGAATGATAAAAAAGGTACTCAACATTCGTACATACACACAGACATGTATATATAGAGCGTTTTTGAATTTGCCATCCATACATTATTTTGTCATGAGCGGTTGTGGTCGAGTACGAGACCAGACAGGAATCTTCAGGTTGGAACTAGCTATAATAGTAGCTACCAGCAGAAGCAGAAGTACGATGAGAATACTTCCAGACTGCTAAAAATTAGAACAAAACTTTTAGCCACATACAAACAGCCTGAACATCATCAAATTAGTTCCAGCACTGCTGCAGCTTCAATTAACATTTAGTACTAGCTTGCAACCCAGCTACATTGATGCCACCAATCTTCTTGTACTACACTTCAAAGTTTGACTGATCTGATGTGTCTGCATATGTAACTCTGTGATTTTGTTGGAACTTGGATCACAGGAGGATCCTTGGTACTGATCAGTTACACACCATCTGGTAGGCAATGTTAATTTTCTGAATTATTATCTGACAATCAGCTGGTTGATTTAACATGTAGTGAGAACTCACTCAAGCAGAACTAACCATGCCATGCACTTTTTGCAGTGTATGCACCTGTTACTACACATGCATGGTCCACATGGTTGTGGGCAGCAATTAAGATTAAGATTGGGTTTGTACTTCTAATGTAACTTGTTTACTTGCAGCAGTAGTGTTTTAATTTCCAATTTTTACAATATTTTCGAACAATAAATATACCTACCACAGAGAGCTAGTAAGCCCCAAATCTGTGAAGCAGTCAGGCTTCATCAAATCCACGAATACAGTCACTTCAAATCAAGTGTATGGCCTGCTATTTTGACTTGTTACATTGGAAGTGGCCAAGCAATTATGATGTAGAGGCATGTTACGAAGCCTTCATGGAACAAGATCACTTGCACATTGTAGTAGTGAATCTTCATGACACACTTTAGGAAAAGGCTTGAGGAAGATCGTTCGGATTCATTCCAATGATGACGCAATTACGTATCACCAATTTTGATGCAAGATTGGAGCAATGCAAATTTACGGTGCCTATGATTTAATTGGAATAGTTGAACCCGTAAGGGCCATCACAGTACATGTACATGGCAGATTTTTAAGTGACATACTTATACAACTGTGTGATATGATAAATAAATAAATACAGCTACCATGACATGTATTTTATTAGTGTCAGTTCACTGAGAGAGAAAAAGAGGAGGGGGCACCGGTACCCAGGTAATCAGGGGGAGTAAGAGCTAGTTAACCCAACCTAACAACACCTTACGCCTCTGCCACCACGTCACCATCTCTTTCATTATGCACCTGTCTATGTCATCCATCACCTCCCTATTCACATCTACCCTTCTCCCTAGCAGTAAACTCACTCTACTATCATCATCACCTTCATATCCCTTCACCCACTCCTCTGCTCCCACAATTCCCTTGATCCTTTCCAGAAGCCGACATCTATCCTGGTCAAACTCCTCACACTCCAATACAAAATGCTTAACATCTTCCACCTTCCCTCCATTACACAGCACACATCTGTCCTCTTCCACCATCCCGCATCTCTTTTTATCTTCAAACAACCCTGCAGACCCTGACCTCAACCGGAACTTCAACCGTACTGCCACATGTCCCTCCCATGAACCTACGTATTTCTCCGGCCCATACTCTTCTTTAACCTTCTTATACCATTTCAAGCTACTTTTCCTGTCCACCTCTTCTTGCCAGTCTTCCCAGTTCTGTTTTTCTATTTTCCTCTTCCAGGCTGCTGCTGACCCTGACTCTTCCTCTTCGGCTTCCTCCAAGCCATACTTTCTTAGCAACATCTCATATTCTTCCCTCCAGCCTACTCCACCTGACTCTTTCAATTTTTCTACTATCAGCCTATTATGACACTACCGTAAACTCTGGTTAATAAGCACGCCTTGCTATTATTTATTAGGCTCATGCTTCCTTCCACGAAGGTCGCAAGCCACACCCTTGACCGCTTACGAGACTAGAATTTCTCCTATGCGTGGAGCCCCGCTATCTCCTTGAATACACAACGGCTGTGAATTAGTTCCATACTCTCTTAGAGGAGGATGGAGTCTTCTGATTTTACGCCGATGCTCACCAGGTAAACGCGTCTAACGACCTACCGTACAGCTCTGCATATCAAGCCAATACCTGTTGGGCATGGGTTTAATTTGATCCATTATTTAGCACATATCCTCTATTAGGCAAATTTTTGCTTACCACTTACGCTCATAAGCGCATGCACTTATTAACCACAATGCAATGTATCATGGCCAGCAAGAGCTTCCATCTCTCTGTCATAGATTCTAATTTACTGTTTACCTCACTCTCAGATGAATGACTCTTTTGCGTGATATGACTCACCCATTTGAGGCTGGACGCTCTGCATGGCAACATGATGTATATGTGAGTACTACCGTAATCTCTCGAAAATACGCCCATGGGCAATGAACTTAAGGGGCTCCTCAAAGAGGGGGGTGGGCATATTTTCGAGAGTTGTGATATTTCTCTTGAAAATACGCCCACCTCACACACAGTTACTCTGGCTCTATTTGTGTGCGCATGCAGTGATTCTGCAATGCCTTATTTGTCATGGGCTTGCTTATGCAATAACAGCAAATGGTGCCTGCCTTCATTTGTTAAGTCCCTCCTCTTGCAATGTACCACTTCTTCAGTGCTTCTTGCTTAACATAACCCCATGTACTACAGCACAAGTAGGTGGGCGTACTTTCGAGAGAAAAGCACCCTTTGCAACAACTTCATTCAAAAAGGGGGGGGGGGGTGGGTGGGCATATTTTCGAGGGTGGTCCTATTTTCGAGAGATTACGGTACTACTTATCACCTGGCAACCAGCTCACATAATTATGTCTCACTCATTTGAGGCTGGAAGTTATGGCAACACAATGTGTATGTGAGTAGGCAGTAAGTACCACTTATCGCATGCACTCATTTGAGGCTGGAAGCTCTGCATGGCAACATGATGTTTATGTGAGTACTACTACTTATCGCCTGGCAACCAGCTCACAAACAGTCTAAGAATGCAATTATGGATAGTGATCTGCCCCATATCAGTTTGATGTTATTTTAACAACAGTTGCACTGTCTGGACAGCTGGACAGTTGCACGCAACTTTTATCTTGAGGTTAAACGGAAAGGCTTTTAAAAGTGCAGTGACGTACTATACATCTAGAATCATGGTACAATCCCAGAAAGCTGTTATTTTGGTGCATTATTATTGACAGCACTGTTGACTTTGCTTGGGTGTTTGGTGATTAGCAGTATACCCTGACACTGTGCGTGGCTGGATGAAAACGTTTGTGTTGTAATGGAAGCACAGTGTGGGTGCAGGAATAAACATATGGAGGAATAACAGCAGAATAGTCTGGGTACATAAATAAGTATGTGTGGGAAAACTTGACTGCATGGGCACAAGAAGACATTTACTGCTAGTTGTCTCTGATGTCTAATCAGATTACACCAGTTAGGTTTTAGCTAGCATCCAATAGCAGTCAAAAACACTCGTATTAGCTTCTGCGAGAGAGATCTTCCCCACAAATCACATTTGAAGTTTCAGTTGCCAATCTAGCCTCATCCCTAGGTTCTCATGCCCCCACAAGTGCCTGGAAACAAAGCTACTGCCAATCATGCTGAGATTGCTAATGTCACAGTACAGCTTATATTCTAAATGCCATGTTTGTTTTATAAGATTAGTCAGAACCCCCCTACAATGGATCTGTCCAGCAACTATTGTAAGCACATAGTGAATTCCACCATTGTAACTTTTGGGGCTTCACGCAACTTCTTATGACTACTGGATCAGATATGTTTTGAACCAAGATATGTCTCACTAGTAATGCCTGAAATCAGACAAGACATACTGCAACATGTCAACAAAAACAAAAACACCATTGTCATAACTATAGGACCAAGTTATCCACACATGGGCATATGTACAGCAAAGAAACCAATATTAGAGAGCAGCACCTGCCACCAGGAACTTCCGGTGTCACACACAGTCAGCAGTATCAACACATTAATCTAATCAGATATGTGGGTGGCACATGCAGCAGAAGGGCAGAACAATGAATATCAATTCTTTGTTGTGATTGCTAAGTGCCCTACTCTATACACACAGGTTCATTCATTTATACACCAAAGCTAAGACCAATTTAGCCTCATTCCCTACATCCAGTTTTTAATCACTTCCATTATGCAAAAATGGAAGGAGAAGGACTTAACTTAACTACCGTTGCCTGGCTTTACAATGCAGTGAATCACAGCACAAAATCTCACAGCCATGTGACCGATTTTTGCACATGTGTGCATGCACATTCAATGTAAAAACCACATTCGAGTGCTCATTAGCCACATACAAATCCAATTAGGGTACCTGAGGCAGCATGTGGGATACAGTACAAGGAATATCAATTAACTGTTATCATTGCCAACTGCCCTAGTATTGGTCAAGGCAATTCCAAAATGGCTTCTTCTTACACCACCTGCACAGCTTCATCCACAGAGGCAGACTGTACATATGAAGCTGACTTTGAACACATGGCTAGTCTGACAGTGTGCGTGCTAACAGACTTTGCAGACATTCATGCCCTAGCTCTTTGGTTCATGCTTCATAGCTGGTAGTAGCCTCGTTCCCAGGCTCCTCCCTGGGTTTATAAGCTGGTCACATAAGGATATACATTTGCCTGCTTAGTCACCCGGTCTACAAGCTGTGAAAGCAGCAATGTAGATCACACATGATGTTGAAAAGGCCTTGGTTTATGGCATTGCCTTGAAGCAGTTTACAGATATTTTACATACTGGGTAAGTCACTATGCATGATAAGTACACAGCTGTTCCTCAAAGCATATTAGCAAGATTATCTTTTGCAGTGGTTGTCTGTCATAGGAAGTAGTTATATCACTAATTCAATTATTGAGTAAGCTCTTTGCCAGAAATTGTATTGATTAACCGTAGTAGATCTGCTGCTGTGTAAACAAACAGATATTCAAAGGTTGTTGTGTGGTTTCTTCTGAGTAGTGTGCTGTACAACACAAGAAGGGTCAAAGTTCAGATGAAAATGTTAATAAAACCCACTTCTTGCAAATTGAAGATTAGAGTTTTGCACCCATTGATTTCAGAAGTAATGCAGGCACAGTTGGGTACAAAAATCATACACAGAGCCTGGACAGCAACAAATTTTAACATTCACTACTTATACAGCAATGTCATATTTGGCATTGCAACTTATGCTGTACGACCACCTCCACTTTGTGTACCATAGAGGTGAACTGCAGATATGCTGAAAGTTATCGCATTGACATAAATTCTTAGCCATAACTACCAAAAATAAATACCTTACCTTTCTTATTTTCCTTGTGATCAGTACCGTTGGACTCCAGAGTACTCAGTTTAGGCTCCAGGGTGCTCAGTCTAAGGTTTTGTGTATTATGTTCGTCTCCAACAGAGTTGCGATCTACTCGTGAGCGACCGTGTTGTGTGCTGAAAGTGACAACATTCTTCTCACGCCAAAATATCACAATGAAAACTTTTCGTCCGAAGATCGTAATCAAGACAGCAAAAGCAGTCATGATGATTCCGAGTGCAATAACTGCATTCTGGAACTCTTGTGCTGCCTGCTGAATAGCAAGGTATGTTATGATAAATGCCACCCAGATCACAACAACTGCAAAAGTGCAAAATGAAACATACTTGGCTTCATTGAAATTGGCAGGATATTTGAAGCTCAATACTCCTAGTATTGTGGCGGCTGCGAGGATTGCTGACTCGTATAATATGGAAATGATAGCAAAAGGCAGTGGGTTAATAGCACAAGTAACCACAACCTCTGGAGGAGTTGTGACGTTGTTGGAGATTGATTGTTCCTCTCGATGAACACTAGGGACCTGGAATGCAATTGCAGCTGCCACTATTATCATCTGTCCAAGTACGAGCAGTAATGTGAAGATAATCTGGTAATAGAATTCGGTAAACCTCAGATGAGTTAGGGCGGTTTTATTGAAGAAGATACGAGCAACTCGAACAATTTTAACCAGTAGCGCCCCAAACATGAGAGGTAGAGCTAACCACACTCCAATGCTTTGTAATACACACACTGCTCCATGCAACGGAGGGGCAAGGTATATGAATGGCAGAATAAAGCTTAGAGTAATCCCGATCAGAAGAATCACCATCTGTTCCCGGCCTGAAGATTTTATCACTGGTGTGTTCCAGTAGATAGCAAAGACCACGGTTACTATAGCTACACCTAGAAGACCAAATATGGCAAGCAATAGAAGGATAATTGACCATGGATGATTGAAGTTGAGATATGTCTCGGGTATTGGTACACAGTAACTGCTGCCTTCAGTGGGGTTGTCTCCCCATGTATAGTTTGAAGATGGACATGTTTTGCAGCTCGGTGCACTGGGATCATCAGAATAATCTCATCCAAGGCAAGGATCACACACACCACAGCAGGAAGAGGTAACTGTTCTACGATACTCACCTAATGAACAACGTCCACACTGAGCGACGGGGGGCTGGTAAACTATGCCTCCTGAATTGTTCAGTCCAAACTGGATGATCACAGTCTCAAAAAGTTCCAAAGGTTCTGAGTCTGGGCTGTTTATCCTCGAACTTGACCATGTTCCTACTCGTAGGTAACCATACTCGGCAACACCACTGGATATCTGCGCTTGGTAGTTCAGAATTTCATAGTTTCCAGCAGCACTTCCTGTAGCATCAAAAGTAACCCTGTTTCCAGTGTAGGAATTGGTGAAATCCACTCTCCCAAGGTATTCTAGCAGGGTTGCACCATCCAGTTGTCTCTTTTGACCAGGACATCTCTGATTTTTCCAGGTCCAACCAGATGTGAAATTGCAGTTTTCCTTTAGGTAGTTGTGCAGGGCATTAGCAAATGCCCACACAGCATCAATCATATATGGAGCAAAATTGTCTTGAGCATAATTTGGTAATGATCGTAGGCTGATATTTCGGTTACAAGAGTTATTGCTGGAGTTGCATGAAGTGTAGGCAGAAATTATTCCTTCAAACCAGGGATTACGCCTGTTTGTTTGGATTGTAAGTTGTGAAAGGTAGTCATCAAAGGAAGGTACGTGGGGTGCATGTGGTGCTACACCAAAGTATCCTGCCACTGTTTCATTGAACATGTGGGCTAGGCCTAGAGTGCGTGCCCATCCATCACTTGCGATCCAGGTGAACCTGCGATTAGATGTTGACTTAACAATTTCTTGCAGTAACAGCCTTGCATTTTGGTCATGTGAAAAAAGAATAACGACATTTGCATCTGAAGCAAGGAGCTCTTCAGCAAGATCCTTATAATCTTCTGTCGTAAATTCAAGTTCGATTTCTCTGTCCACATCAATACAGATACTGTTATTCATAGCTAGTTGTCGAAGCGCTCGTGCCCCGGGCTGTCCGTATGCGTCTCCAACATAAAGGATTGATATGTAATTCCAGTTGTAGTGTAGAACAATATCAATCATCGCTTTTGCTTGAAGGTTATCTGGTGGGACTGTGCGATAGAAATAAGTGTATGTCTTCCTGCCACTAAGAGTGGGAGAGGTAGAGGCAAAACTCACCTGGGGAACCTGGAACAATCTTCCCAGACCTGCAACTGGAATGCTCACTCGACTCGCTGCAGCCCCCACTATCCCAACTGTCGGGATTGACGCATTCGTTGACCCCATATTTGTGGACTCACAATCGCAAGATTCGACGTCTAACTGACCGCCAGAAATAATCACATCGATCGTTTCATCCAGACCAATGTTCTCGCTGTAGCATGAATCTCGTATGTCAAAACCCAACGTAATGTTGGGCAGCAAGCTTTTGTTCGAGTTGACAGTATCTATTGCAAACAACATCGCTTCGGCCCACTGATCACGCCTAGGCTTTCCGCACACCACACCTGCATCATCTTCGCGCACTGCAAACACACCACCGATGACGAAGTCCTTGTTGTTGCGGTTTCGAATCCCTCTTATTCGCCGCATCGTCGTGCCATCTGTTGAGGTGATGCTTTCAGACGTTTCTCCATACCCGTAAGCTACTTGCGCGAAACAGTCAGTTGGAGTCAGACTGAGAAGCGCAAACAGCAGCAGCACAAGGGACTGTAGCTTCATCTCCACAAGCACAGATGCAAACTTAACATCCGGATATGAGTTTACAAGAAACCTGAAGGACGTCCGTTTGGCCCATTCTTGACGTCATAAACTGGCAGGCGTCCGGCCAGATCTACGCATGCGCAAATTTCTCTGTTGGGGGGAGCTGCATTGCTCCCACACTATTAGGCCTATAGCTAACATATCCGTATCGCTACCTTTTCAACTTGCAGCACGGATTTGGTCATTGGCTGAGCAGTGGCTTTGTTCAAATCCACAATCGTTCAATGTACGTGGGTTAATCCAGGGTGTATTGACTGAAAAATTTGTAGCTGCCAAGTAACATGAAATGCAATGTTTACGTTTGGCCTGGCTTGCACGCTCTTGTCTAGCTGCCAATCTACGATTGCTATACTGAAAGAACTATTCTATTGCTGTTTTGGCCCAACAATGGCCTCAGGATCTAGTTTCAAAATTTTCCTAGGGGGGCATGCCCCCAGACCCCATACTAGCTGCTGCATGCATGCCTACACGTATACAACTTGTACTCAGCTTCCCCAAAGTATCTTCCTATGCCACTGCTATTCCTATGAAGTCTTGTTGGTCACATTCAGAGTGTGTTTTGGTAAACAAGAGACGGAACTTTAACATTCATTTATTATGGTATTGAATGAACTCAAGTAGCTATAAACTCTGGGAAGTATTCATGTTAAATTAGATTCAGTGCCTTATTGGAACCTGAGCAGACAATAAATACAAGTAACCCCAACTATGCCATGACAACACGTACAAGATGCCATGACAACACGTACAAGGAGCATGTTTGATGTTTACACAATAGTGTAGCTACAAGTGCTGAATCACACACACACACACACACACGACACACACATGATATATATATATCACTCTAAAAACAGATTGGTTGTTTTAACTGCAGAGTGGTTACCCTGGCTGCAAGGTTTACTTGGTACTCCACCCTAATTGTATAAGACAATCAGTTTCCTCCTCTTTTCCCTGTTCTGGAATAAGGGAAGGAGGAGGAAACAACAAGGAAAGTACCTCTCTAGTTGTTAGCCTCTGATACCAAAAGAACCTGTGCAACTAGGGTAACCACTCTGTGGTTAAAACAACCAATCTGTTTATATACACACGCACATGCACACACACACACACACACACACACACACAAACTAACTTACTGCATGAAGTAACAGCTAGTCCCTATCTGTCTGACACATCAGAAATGTTTGGACGAGCCTATCGGGTTATTTGCCATAAAGGCACTCCCCAGTAATTCTATATACATCCAGCTAGGACTGCCTTTTAACAGATGAAACAGAGTACAAATAACAATGTACATAATTGAAATTGTGTTGCCTTGAGTTCTAGGGTTCTTTTCATCTTCTATCGTCATTGTACTCTTGAACAAATCCATTAAATTTGCGTACTATATCATCAGTCATTTGGCTAGTTGTGCTACTAGCTGTTTCACATTATTATTATTAGCTAACTGTTTCCTCCATTTTACGCTGTCATAATGGGGCACATTAGGAAGACCTGCAGGAAACTAAAGAATACTGGTGGGGGTGGACAAGGGGTGTCACAGCCTAAAGACAAGAGTGTGAAAGTTGTCCAGGAGCCTGGGGTGGAACAGGACTCCATTCAAAATGAGTACCCCCTATATTGTCTGTCAGATGCAGAGCGTAGTAAGCCAATAAATGTGGAGGTGGTTGTGGACGGAAAACCCCTCACAATGGAGTTGGATACAGGAGCAGCTGTATCACTGGTATTGGAGAGTATGTACCAGGAGTATTGGCCTGACAGGCAGCTGCAGGCTAGGAGTGCAAGACACGATTGAGCACCTATTCAGGAGAACCATTGGGTGTCCTTGGGACGCTTGAGGTTGAGGTGCAGTATGAAGAACAGAGAGCCCACTTGCCCTTGTTAGAGGGCCCGAGTTTGTTTGGTCGTAATTGGCTGGAAAGTGTCCGGCTGGATTGGAAGAGAATTCACCAAGTGCAGGGTAGTTCTCTACAAGATGTTCTGTATCGTCACCAGGAAGTGTTTGGAGAGGAGTTGGGAATGTTGAAAGGATACGAGGCAAAGATTGACATTGATGCTGGAGCGACACCTCGGTTTTGTCGTGCTCGTCCAGTCCTGTATGCCATGAGAGCTAAGGTGGAGCAAAAGTTGGAGCGGCTAGTGTGTGAAGGCATTTTGGAGCCTGTACAACACTCAGATTGGGCAGCGCCCATTGTCCCGGTTCTAAAGGGGGATAAGTCGATCCGAATTTGTGGAGATTCTAAGATGACGGTTAATCAGGCATCCAAGTTGGATAGATATCCTATTCCACGAGTGGAGGACTTGTTGGCAACATTGGCAGGAGGAAAAACCTTCACGAAACTTGACATGAGTCAGGCCTACCAACAGCTAGTTTTGGACAAGAAATCGAAGGATTTGGTAGTGGTGAACACACACAGAGGACTGTTCAGATACACAAGGCTACCCTTTGGCATTGCTTCAGCACCAGGTGTGTTTCAGAGGGTCATGGAGAGCCTCCTCCGGCATATCCCAGGTGTGATCGTTTACATAGACGATATGCTGGTGACAGGTCCCATGGATGAGGAACATTTGGTATCATTGGAACAGGTACTTCACAGGATTGAGTCGGCTGGATTGCGGTTGAAGAGGAAGAAGTGTTCGTTTATGGCGAAGTCGGTGGTCTTTCTTGGTTACCAGATTGATGCACGAGGCCTGCACCCAGTGGCAGAGAAGGTTCGAGCTGTGCAAGAGGCACGAGATCCCAGGAATGTGTCAGAGTTGAAGTCGTACTTGGGCCTCCTGACATACTATTCTCGATTGATGCCAAATATGGCAACTGTGTTAAACCCTCTCTACAACCTGTTGAGAAAGGCAGTACCCTGGAGGTGGACTGCTTGTGAGAGGAGGGCATTTGAAGCCTCTAAAGAGCTCCTTGTGTCGTCTCAAGTGTTGGTACATTTTGATTCGAAGCTTGAGTTGGTGTTGGCATGTGATGCATCTGCATATGGTGTTGGCGCGGTATTGTCACACCGCATGCCTGATGGGACAGAGAAGCCGATTGCGTTTGCTTCTCGTACACTTTCGGACACTGAAAGGCGTTATTCCCAAGTAGAGACAGAGGCCCTTGCTATTGTATATGGTGTGAAACACTTCCACTCGTATGTCTATGGTCGACATTTCTACTTGCAGACGGACCACAAACCTCTAACTACACTGTTGAGTGAGAGTCGGTCAGTTCCACAGATGGCTTCCGGGAGGATTATGAGATGGGCCTTGACCCTTTCCTCCTACGAGTACACTTTGGTATTCAGGTCAACCATACAGCATGGAAATGCTGATGCGATGAGCCGGTTGCCACTTCCCGAGAGTCCGAGGGAGATTCCTGACCCAGCCGAGTGGGTACTTCTGATTGAAGGTTTGAAAGATTCTCCCATTTCGTCAGAACAGATTCGTACATGGACAAGCAGAGACTCTCTATTATCCCAGGTGCTGCGGTGCGTGCAGCAGGGGTGGCCGACTGTGGTGACTGAGGAACTGAAGCCATACTGGAATCGGAGGTTGGAGTTGTCAGTGTATGATGGATGTCTCCTGTGGGGATCCAGAGTAGTTGTCCCCCCTCCTGGTCGAAACCAGGCACTTTGTGAATTACATGGTGGTCATCCTGGATGTTCGAGGATGAAGTCTCTCGCTAGAATGTCTTGTTGGTGGCCAGGAATGGATGCAGAGATTGAGACTCTGATACGACAATGTCCTGAGTGTCAGGAAGATCGGCCTGGTCCACCACCCAGCCCATTGCAGCCATGGCAGTGGCCATCACGACCTTGGTCGCGGTTGCATATAGACTATGCAGGACCATTTTTGGGTCACATGTTTTTGATTGTGATTGATGCACACTCTAAATGGATTGAGGTGTATCCAGTGAGAGCTACTACCTCGAATGCTACTATTCAGCAACTGAGAATCACGTTTGCACAGTTTGGGATTCCTGAGACTGCAGTGGTGTCGGATAATGGACAGTGCTTTGTGAGTGCTGAGTTTGAGGAGTTTTTGAGTCGTAACGGGATCAAACATTTGAAGTCTGCTCCCTATCACCCAGCTAGTAACGGACTCGCGGAGAGAGCCATGCAGATTTTCAAAAGAGGAATGAAAAAGATGAAGGCTGGATGTCTCACAGACAGGATTGCAAGAGTTCTGTTTAGTTACAGAATCACTCCACAGACAACTATGGGATTGTCACCTGCTGAGCTTTTAATGGGTCATAGACATAGCTCACGTCTGGACTTGATGGTACCCAGTGTATCGAGGAGGGTACAACGAAGCCAGTCGCAGCAGAAGGTGACTCATGATTTTCATGCCAGTGACCGTGAAATTGCTGAGGGAGACCGAGTGTATGCACGCAATTTTGCTCCCCGAGCAGGAACCAAGTGGTTACCTGGTGAAGTGGTGCAGAAGACGGGACCACTTTCATGCCAAGTACAGTTGCAGGACGGAACTGTTTGGAAGAGACATCAGGATCACATTCGAAAGCATTTCACGGAGCAGTCAGAAGAGGTTGCTACACCTCTTGAGACCGTACGACTCCGAACCTGACTGAGTCCGAACCTGGGGATGGAGAGACCTCAGAGCGGAAGCTAGAGGAGACTCCAACTAGACTGACACAACAGACTGAGCATCGGTACCCTACGAGAGTTCATCGTCCCCCAGAGAGATACTCTGATACTCCATAGAGTAGAGTTATTTGTTTTTATGTATTTTTATTTTTAGGGGGAAGGAATGTAATGATTACATAGATGACGTAAGGTACACTTCGATGTTTTCTGTATATATTTGTGTGTCTGTTGGAATAATTCAGTCTGTCTATGTGGAAACCAAATGGTGACTGTGGGTGGTGTGCAGGCCCCAAGTTACCACAGGGCGATAGTTTTTAGGACTGCCCTTGACTGTTTAGGTTAGTCCACTGTGGTTCTGCATTTCCCCTTTAATTTTAGTGCTTGCTAGTGGTGGTAAGATTAATAAACAATGTGAGCTAGTAAATCATGTACTGTACGTAGTCGTAGGTGCTGAAGTCAGACATTACATGAGACACATAAGATGACATGTAGCTGTGACAGGCAGAATCAGTTATATAGTACGTAGGACATGTTATTAAAACTGAAATGCACTTTTGTAAAGCACTAGTTATACTAAACAATCACCAAACTATATATAATAGCAGTTAAGTTATGGTTATAGCACAGCACGGTGCCAGGGATTTATTGCAGTAAACAGACTAAGCCTGAGGACAAGGTTTGTTTACTAACAGCCATAAATCTCTGGCCACCTGTGCTGTAACTATTATATATCCCATCTGATTGGTCCTTTGTAGCTGTTATTACTGTAAACACAACTGTCCATATGCAAGTGTTTACAGTAACTTCAACATTGTTTACATACAACTGTGTATAAAATTTGTACTGCAGACTGTAGACTAAGAAGAGATGGAGAGGGAAATATGAGCCATATTTTTCCTTGTAGCCCTCAGGGAGGGAAAATATCCCCTCTTGTTGTATAGTCATAACTATACTATAGGTGGGATATATATGTAACTTATCAGCTGCAACTGACTGCATGTGATGTAATACAAAATGAAATGTCTGCATACTAAATTGTCCCATGTGAGAATGTTTCTGACTCTGAATTACTGACTTCTCCATCAGATCCAGTTTGTATTATCATAGATAAGCCTGCATATGAAACATAAAGCACTGAAGGAGAGTCATGCTCACAACTCTATGTCCAATGCAGCTGATGACATACCTATAGGTCCATGGACTTGGAATCCCATAGCCATAATGGATCAAACATATTAATTTTATTTGATTTTGTTTTACTTTACTGGACAAACTCACCTTCACTTTTGTCACTATTGTCACACGAGGCAAGCTGTACCATAAACATATAGTACAAATACTCTTTATTCTTTTCTAGTGCTCACTTTTAGTTTCAGGAGGGTGTGCTGTAACTGTCATAATGTTCAAGATGCAACCTGTTTAGTACTATGTGCTGTGCATCAGAAATTGATTTACACATTTCTCTAACAAATGAAGGATTGCAGTCAAAAGAATGGGAATTGAAAGATGGGTATTGATCAGAGTCGTACTTGGCGTTTTATATAGAATGGATGGGGCACAGATATGGCAGATGCAGTGCTTTGTGCTGCATTATTTTGGGGGTGGAAGGGTGCCCAGAGAACAATGCTTTAATGACTTCTACTGGCACAAAAAGTCTGTTGCATCATTTCTTTAAGTTTCACCACGCACTCCGTAGACAATTTTTGAGGTGAATTGTCTTTTGTTCTCCTTTGGCCGCAGAAGAACAATGTACAACTTTCGTCCAAAGATACAGAAGAGTACTGCAAATGCACTCATGATGACAGCAACTGCAATGGTTGCATTCTGTATCTCCCGGGTTGACAGTGTGGCAAAGTAGCTTGGGATGAAGGCAAGCCAAATCATCAGTAGAGCAAAGGAGCAAAATGCAATGAACTTGGCTTCATTGTAGTTCGCTGGGTACTTAAAGCTCATGACACCGAGTACACAAGCTGCTATAATTAATGATTAGGGTGTTCTGGCCAGTGACATGCATGATTGAGGAAGACAGGGACTCGGGGCACCCCGACAAACGACTGCATGGTTGTGGTAAAGCAGGAGAGAAGACCTTGCTTACGTAGCTAGCTAATACATTAGTTTTGTTAAATCGCTGCAAATGTTTAGTATTTCACCGATGGTTGTCATTCCCTGAACAACATTTAGAAGTATATATATAGCCTATTCTTTTGGCCTAGATAGATGTGCTCCGCCAGAAGAAACGCCCCAGGACAGGAGCTATGCCGGAGGAAACAATGTAGGGCAGGTGCTCCACCAGAGATAATATCGTAGGGCCAGGGCTCCTGTACAGGGAGACCTCTCACCATGGGGTTGGACCTTTTGTCCTAGGACAGAATCTTCAGGGGGAGATAATTAGTCTCGTCTCCAGACCCCACCCTCTCATGAGGAAAAACAGTCTGGTGAACCAAGTCGAATTCTTGGGCTAACACACACTCTTGTGATGGTGTAGCTAACCAAGCAACATTCAAAACAAACGCGGCAAACCCGCTCAAAAAAGGTATGGATACCCAAGTAGAGATAAAAACGTTACTGCTGTAAGGGAAGTACTATGTAATAATTACCAATCTCACAATCTCATTAACTCCTTGCCACTTTTGGGGAATAAGCCCTAGAAATTCAACTTTGTTCACCAGACCGTTTCTTGCCGGGAGACAGGCGTGGGTTGCGTACAAGACTAGGAGATAATGTCCTTAGGACGGAAGCTCTCCCGTAGCTATTGTCCACGGGAGGCCATGTCTTGTGACACCAAGAAACAGGCTAGCAACTATTCTGTTCATATATGTACCTGGTGTGTGTTACAGTAAAGGATACAGAAATGTACAATGTTCAAATTAGCAAAGTAGATAGCATCATGAGGTTGGAAGTCTTTTCACTGTTTTCACTGAACAAGTCAAACCAAACCAAAAAATGCTTGTAGACTATGCTAGATAGTGAATGTGTTTGTACAAAATGCATTTAGTGAAGTGGACTGTATACACGCTAACACAACACTGCATGAGAGTTAACCTGCAAACTAGCATTTCACTGTTATGTAATTAAATGAAACTAGCTAATCAGCTAAGTGTGTACAAAATTAATTTAGCATGTTACTTTGTCCCATGTCATTAACTTTCTGAGCTCAGGACGTTTCAGAACTGTTGCCATCTCCATCAGACCCAGCTTGTACTACTGTAGACAAGCCTGCATATGAAGAAATTACACAATGCATTTAAAGGCAAATGTCTCATGCAGGGATGCAGCCAGCCGATGAAGAAATTACACAATGCAAATGATGCTCACACTGCATGGTATGTAGCCCATTATATTATATTTTAAGTAGAAAATGCCGTAGAAAGAGTATTTTCCATGCAGACTTTGAATGTAGAATATACATCCGGGTACATATATACATGCCGCACTTATACATCCACCAGTTTGTAGGAAAGGTAATGCACACGAATTCATATGGTAGTACTCTAAGCAAGGGCTTCATTTTGTTGGAGGGAGGGGGAGGGGAAGAGTGCATTTAGTATGTAGTATGTATGTGTGGCCATTAGCCTCATTCTCAAGCACCAATCAAGCTTTCAATTAGAAGTTAACCTAACATGTGCTGAATGTGACCAAAAACAAAGAAAAGGCAGTGGTTTGAGAACTGTGGTTTCATTAGATAGTACAGTCACAAACTGGAGGTGGCTATAGTATTTGTCTAAACAGAAGGATAACCCATAAATGTAGATACCATATAGTTGTACAAGATGCCTAGCTATCTACTGGGATAATTTAGAGCTGTACTGGTCACATCATATGAAATTTACAGTGACCACATCTTACTTTTGTTGTCTTCTTGATCCTGAGAAGTGTCAGAGTTGTCACAGTGGTCAAAGTCAAGGCCCACTGCAAGAATTGTGCACGTGATTGTGCTTGTGGTTGTTATTGTTCAAACATGCAGGCTACATGAGCATGTTACATGTTAATTATAAGGAACTTTGACATACCACCTATTGTGTAGGGACATTCCCTAGCTGAGCTACTGCAGAAAGTATAATTATATATTACAACAAAATACAATTGGTACATTGTATGTAATGTAGACTTCCCATTCTTGTCATGCACTAAAAGTAGTAGTTGTAGCCATTGTAGTCTTTTTTTTTGGTAATGATTAGCAAATTTTGTGGGCGAAGCATTTTCAGAGAGTTGGAGAAAAGTTTGTATCGAGACTGAACCTGTACGATCTTATTGGAATTGGTATAGTTGGAATAATCTTTCACATGAAATTTTATTCTGATTAGGCTTATGCACAGGAGCACATATAGTATATGTTGAAGGCCATACTGCCTGCTATAGTTAACTCTGCATATAGGTGCTATATATTAAAATGTCATCCTAACAAGAGGCAGTGAAAGAGATTACTGTGTGTACAATTAAATGCTGTTAGCTGCTATATAGATGCCCTTCATGCTTCTCATCTCACACTGTCAATTACTCTCACCTTGTTTATTGGAATGAATCTCAACTGGCTCATCAATATCAAGAGACAGGCCTGTACAATGCATGTAGTGCATTATTAGAGTGAATAATGCAATAATATAAGAAGTGACCAAAACATGGAGCGCATAGAGTGACACGTACGTGCAGTCTGTATGCATGTTTAACATGCATGCAGAGATCCTAGACACTAGGTAGCCTTGTCTGCATCGCCCAAAAAATCAATTTTTCAGGCGCGGCCTAAGAATAAAGCTAGGTATTAGGCAGATAGAGTGTCAGGATCACATAACCTTCCACATGTGATACTACACTATAGGGTTGTCAAATCTGGTGGTGGGTAGTTCTCGCTTACTGGAGATTTGCATCTTATCCAAGGATGGCGCATGTTTACTATGGTGGACATGTTCTCAATTAGCATACCTACTGTATCAGTACCTTCAAACAGTTACAATACTTAACAGTTTTGACAGCTCTCAAATGATACAGTGAAAAGGTCAAAAATGAACTGAGCTGCACCACTTTTGAAATCTCACAAATAAAAGCATAATGGGTGACTTTTGAGCATAATGGGCACTTGATGAAAGTTTAATGGACTGATTTTGAGCATAAAGGAATAGCATAATGGGCCAGAAAGAAAAACATCATGTAGTTGTGTGTCGAGTGGGGGAGCACCAACAGCTGGCACATCAATGCATTATGCTCATTCATTATGTGAAAATTTCCACGCATACACAAAGTGTGAAGTTAAAACATAATGGGATATAGGGATGGGGCATTTATGGCTTAAATGGATGGGGCATTTATGGCTTAAATGGGTGGGGCATTTATGGCTCAAACGAGTGGGGCATTTATGGCTCAAATGGGTGGGGCAGTTATGGCAAAGTGAGTTATTGTTTTTTGGTGTTCAGGGGAGTACCCTTTCTGGTCATCGCGTGGCCACGGGTTTCGGTCCCTTTGAAGCAGTAATAAGAACGCACACAGTCCACTGGTCAGGAGTTCAAAGACCATGTACACAGGTCTATACTTCCCATCTTCTTTCACTTTGGTGTGGGAATGAGACTATAAGATTCCATGCGTGACAGCGATCGTGTTACAGTTGAGTCTACTCTGTATGCATGCCTGTATGCATGACAACTTCTAAATGTATGTTTAATTTGGCATGCCTTAAAGTCAAATTATTTACTTTGCTTCGTACCAGATTTATGGGGCCACACACATATCTATAGAACATGAGCGATTGAAATACGTTCACCCAAGCCAGTACATAGTATAGATGTACAATCAACAAAGCAAATCTCCCTGAAAAAGTAGGCCTAGAGATTATGTAAAGTCACCCACTGCGCAGGATGTGTTTCGGCCAGATAAAATTATTACTGCTTATGCTAACTTCCCCAGTGAGTATGGAAGGATGTAGCGATATCATATGTGCAAGTACATGTATGCACATAGACTGTAAAAACTTAGCAGTATACTAACTGTACACGTAGCATAGTCTGTATTCAAATGTTCACTCAGGCTTGTCCTACATTCAAACATTCCCAGTTGATATGAGAGGGTACAAAAACATCCACATTCTAGTTGGGTAAGTATGCAGGATGCATAGCAAACCCTGAATTACCTTTCATTGGGTCTTGGCCTGCAAACGTCACTGCACTTTGTACTGTCAGTGCTTCAATTGCAGTTGTACAGTCACTAGTTTTGGTGTATTGAGAGGTGAATTGTCTTTTGTTCTCCTTTGGCCGCAGAAGAACAATGTACAACTTTCGTCCAAAGATACAGAAGAGTACTGCAAATGCACTCATGATGACAGCAACTGCAATGGTTGCATTCTGTATCTCCCGGGTTGACAGTGTGGCAAAGTAGCTTGGTATGAAGGCAAGCCAAATCATCAGTAGAGCAAAAGAGCAAAATGCAATGAACTTGGCTTCATTGTAATTCGCTGGGTACTTAAAGCTCATGACACCGAGTACACAAGCTGCTATAATGATTAGAGTTTCATAGATCCCTGAAAGGACAAATATTGGGAGGGGATCAGAAACACAAGTTACAATAATCTCTGGAAAATCATTCATATCTGTAGAGTCCAGTCGCAGTTCTCGTTGAATTCCAGGAATTTGCATGCCTATTGAAGCAAAGACAAGTACCAATTGTCCCAATACAATGAGGAAACTGAAGATTACCTGGTGGTATGCTTGCATGCACCTGGGACGTTTGATTAGGGACTTGCTCTGAAATACGCGAAACACTCGAAGGATTTTGATCATAACGGCTCCAAACATAAATGAGAAGCAGAACCAAATAGCAACCCTCTGAACAATGCACACACCAAGTGTGGGCGGAGCAATGTAAATGAATACAGAAGCAAAGCTCAGGCCAATTGCAATGAGTAGTAGTATCATTTGTTCCCTGCTAGAAGATTTAATGACTGGGGTTTTATAGTACACTCCAAAAACTATTCCTGTCACTGCTACTGACAACAGGCCAAGTATCCCCATAATGATGACCACAATTGACCAAGGATCACTAAAGGTGATAAAAGTTTCAGAGATAGCTACACATCCATCACTACCTTGGAGTGGGTTGTTACCCCACATGTCGCCAAGCACAGAGCAGTTAGTGCAGCTTGGGGCGAGGTGTTCACTTGAGAAGTTCTGCCCAAGACAAGGTTCACATATGCTACAGCAGGAGGATGTCACTGGTCTGCGATACTGGCCTGGGAGACAGCGACCACAGTGAGATTCTGGAGGCTCATGAACATTCTGATCAACGCCAAAATTGAGGGTGCTCACATCAGTGAAGTTCAAAGGTGATATACCAGAGACATTAATACTACTCCTTGTTTCACTTGCTGCAGAACTATCCCAAATTCCAGCCCTAAAAAGGCCAATTCTGCTGTTATAGTTCCATATATCAGATCGACCATTCACATTTCCCTCAGAATCAAACTGCACTGTATTTCCAGTCAATGGTGAATGGAATTGCACGTCTGCAATGTATGCACGTAGGGCAGAACCATTCAGTTGCCTCTTCTGTCCATTGCACCTGTTGTCTGTACGGCTCCAGACTGTTGGCTGATCACAGTTTTCTAGGAGAAAGCGGTCTAAGGCATGGGCAAAGGTGTACACTGCATCAATGGTCAGTGATACAAAGGGACTCTGTCTATAGTGAGCAAAGCGAGTGATGTTTGAATGTTGATCACACGCATTTTGGAAATCATTTGTAGCATTCAAGGTAGTGTTACACCCAGCATAGTTTGCATAAATTTCAGGGAACCATGGGTTGCGTTTATTGCTGTGGATTGTCAGCTGCATCAGATAATCATGGAACTTTAGAACATGCGATACATATGGAGAAACTCCATATATTGCTCCGGCAGTTTCATTAAACTTGCTGTCAACAATGATGGACTTTGACAAGGCAGTTGCTATCCAAATATACCTTCTCTCGGGAGAAATTCTCCTGACTTCCTTCAAAAGCTGCTGTGTATGATGGCCATGAGCAAAAAGAACTACGACATTTGCAGTTGAAACATTCAGGTTTGTTGCTAATGTTTGATAATCATCACCTAGAAAATTTTCGTTCATTTCTTCTCCAACATCAATACAAATTTCATTTGCTTTAGCCAGCTCTTGCAGTTCAGCTATTCCCGCCTGACCGTAGGCATCATTGGAATACACAGTTGAGATGTGAGTCCAGTTGAACCACAGCATTAGGTCAACTATTGCTTTAGCTAGAATATTGTCAGGAGTTGTTGTCCTATAGAAGTAGGAATACCTGTCCCTGTTGTTGAGTACAGGGGAACTGGACGCGTAACTGACCTGGGGCATTTGAAACAGACGTCCCAGGCCGGCCACAGGAATGCTTACTCTGCTTGCATACGCACCCACGAGTTTGCAGACGAGTTTCCTCCGAAATATGCCATACAACTTTCTAGGGTCAATTGATCTCCGGGAACTATCAGATCAAGAGCTTCGTCCAAACCAATGGTTTCGCTGAAACAGGTGTCGCGTATGTCATACCCCAATTTTATACCTCGGAGTAGCTGCGAGTCGGCGTTGATGGTGTCCAGTGCGAATAACATCGCCTCCACCAGCTCATTATCATCACGAAGGATCTCTCCACATTTTTCTCCTACGCCTTGTGAGTGGAGGGCAAACAGCCCACCTATAACAAAGTCTTTGTCAACGCGACTGGCCGCACCGCGTATTCTTCCATCGGCGGCCCTTATCACCTCCGACTCTTCTTCGTATTGATAAATCCTCGCATCAGAGGCGTGGGTCCTTGGACTGGAAGCAGCGAGCAAAAGCAGAGGCAGTAAAAGCAAGCGAAATCTTCTTGGTACGCAAGCCATTGTTTGAACTAAAAGTTCAGTATAATACACTTTCGCTCAAGCAAGTAGACTTTAGAACTTCGTGACTGGCAAATATTTATCGATAATGAAACTTCCGGTCGCGTGCTATTTGGGTGGGAGAGTTGGTGGGGGGGGGGGGGGGGGGGGCAGATAGAAATCCAGTGCCGTCTAGCTAAGATCGTAGCAGAATCTAGGCGCTGGTTAGCTATCTTAGGTTCTCTCAGTTAGCCAGCATACAAGACTTTAGCATGACGATTGTAGTAGTGGCCATCCAACGTTAACATTGCAATAGAGTACTAGAGTAGTATCAGTTAGTGCATGAGTTTATAGACCCTTGCAAATCATGTTGATGTTTGAAATCATTTTTGGGGGGTTTAGAGCCATTGCTTGCACATTAAATTGTGGTGTTCAAGAAACAACACAATGTCAATGATAGAGTGAGAAAAATCGTGCAAGTATAGCTATTACAGTGGAGCCCCGCTTAACGGGCACCCCTCACTTGCGGACACCCACGATATAACGGACAATTCTGAAAGTCCTTCCATTCACTTCAATTAGCGATGTCAGAGTCTCCAGAAGTATGCCAGTTTTCGTCTACAGAGGCCATATCTACACATTGCTACAACGCATCTGCATCAAATTGAGTACAGAGGTTTCTTAGATGCTTAGGTACATTTGCACTTACTAATTTTGTGAAAATGTCTGCCTTAGTCAAGAATGCATGCACTTTTTTCGTCATATTTCATCCCTTTTCTGTGTATTTTTGAGGTAATAACAGACTTTGTACTCCTGCTCACAATGACTTTCAATATTCAACGATGAACAACTATATTTGTATACCGGACAGGTTGCCCAAGGGGACAGTGCAGGTTTTTGATTGCAACTTTGATCCAACTCCTGCGGAAATGCTGCTATTTACAACCGAAAAACGCCGTTTTTTTAAGCGTTTATCAAGCCTAGTGCAGGCATTACACTAGGTATTCAAAATGAACAACCTTCACTGGACTGAATAGGTACTGACTGACTTGCGGAACGTGTACCGGACGCATAATCACGCAAAAACAACGTATAAATTTTCTGCAAATCACTTGCATTTCTAAGCTCATACAACCTGCTATATGGACTCAAAGTTAATGATATTGGTACCGTTAGAATCGCCGTTTCATGCTCTTTTCAAAAATCATAGCTGTTAATGTGATAAATTAATTTCAATTTTTACTCCGATATCGCTACTTCAATACTTAAGCAACCTCAATTTAGCGGACACCCATCGATCTTCAGCAAGATTGTCCAACATCGCTTCTGGAATTAACAACTTGACATTAGACTAGCGCTGTTACTCGTAATACTAGCCTTTGCTTGGCCTTCCCCACCAGGGGAAAGCTCTGAAAACGTAGCCGCGTTGTGCTCAACAGCCCGATTACGCATACCACGCCTACCGGAACTATACCGGAAGCCCCTGAGTAAGGGACACCTCGCTATAAGGGACAAATTGTTGGTTCCCAATGGTGTCCTTTATAGAGGGGTTCCACTGTATATGACTTAAATGAGAGAAGTGAAAAGGCTCAAAGATAGGTAGTTGGGTTGTGAGAATTAACTAAAGTGACCTAAAAACCATGGCAACCTCTTATAGCTACCTCAGTTCCATGCATGATACATGATGCAGCCCAACAAATGTTTCCATTAAATTTTATGAAAGAAGACTTATTTAACAAACAGCATTTCCGGAAGAGCTATGCACGATATATGAACATGTACTGAATTGATTTTCTTCTGTACCCTTGTTTTGTTGTTTTGTTGTTGTGCATCAAGCCCTGAATTTGTCAGTGCTTAATGTGTACCATATAATATATGCAAACAAAATGCACGATCCAATCTAGTGCAAGAAAAATGCAATTCTGAGAATTTATGGCTGGATCCAACGTAGTGCAAGCCGCCACCTATCAATTTTGGGTTGATCCAATTTAGTGCAATACCAGGAATGAAAAATAAAAACGATATCTTTTCAGTGTCTTCTCTGCATGCCCGTGAGTGTTCAAGATAATAAGGGCACTATGTAGTGTTGGTAATATGACCATGCACACATTTGTAGGTTTCATGCTTTGCATATTTTGGTAATTTGATTTGCTTGTGCATGCATGACATCATAATATTGCTCAAGAGAGCAGCCTCCAAATAAGCTTCCGAATACTTCGAATATAGCTTCAATCTTCAACTAGAAGACATCATAGTAACATAATTAATAAGCATTTCGTTGTTGTTCTCTTGCACATGTAGGCTGTCCCTGGATGACCCATGCATGCATGCACTTGGTTGCACTTGGTTGCACTGGTGTAGAGAAGATGCCAGGAATGTAGCTAAACAACTACAGAAGAGACTAACTCATTCAAAGAAGCTCCTGACTTGGCTGTCTCATAACATCCTTGATTCCCTCATCTGGTTACATGAAAGTTCCTTACTGCAACTTTGAAGTGCATTTGTAATGAGATGTTCTGAGGGTTGTCAATGTATTGTGGTTGTAAGATGAACTGGGCAGCTGCCTATTGAGTTGCCTTTTGCAATAGTCTTCAATACCTAAGCAAACCTATCATAACCACTGTCTCTTCAGCTTGTCTGCAACCATGGTAACCACTCTGATGGACTGGATTGTTGAACAGAAAATATTACTTTAGGTAGTGTTATGTCATAACATAGTGTGTGTAAGTGAAGCCATAGGCTATATTGTACACGTATGCATCTTCAAATCAATTTAGTGCTGACTTGGCCCAACTGGAAAGCACTCAAAAGTCACCAGACCATTTTCCTCATGAAAAATTGGGGTCTGGGCAAGGACCAGAGGAGGTCCGACACTAGTGATGTTATATACATCAACACGTGATCCTGATTGTCAAGTTAATTGCTAACCTTCTGCATTCCAATGCTTCAACAGTGATTCCTGGGCGATAGAATTTATCACCATTATTTTTATTTGCACATATACAAACGAGCGATAGGTGTCATGAGCATAGCGATGAACGTAACGCTAACAAACGTGTCTGTCTGGTGCACAGCATCCAAAAAAAAAATCTACAATGACGGATAATGAGTGACGATCGTCTTTCGATCATGGTTGTCAACTTCTTTTGTGAGAAATATCTGTTGGCTGAATGATGGCATAGTGGTAATAACTGCCCGCCCACGTTGTGAGCGGGGAAGCACCTGATGAGAAACTAAAAATCAACGAATTGGGGCCTTATGCACATGCTAATTAACCTCTGACCCAAAGCATGTGTTTCAGTGAATGCAGCTGTCGTGAGTAGTTTAACAAAGATTGTATTTAAAAGCTGTGTACATGTCTGCTTAATATGGCTTCTGTGAAGTGCTTGGCATAACAGAGATTGACTTGGTTGCTTGGTTATGGCAAAGACACCAGGAATGTAGCCAAATAGGTCTTCTGAAAGAATAGTAATTGGAAGCATTTCTAATTATTATTATTATTGATTGTTATTGTTGTCGTTGTCGTTCAGGCATGCAGGAAAGGCATGCAGGAAAGCCATGCATGGTGATAAAATTTGTATCAAGCATAATGTAGGAGTGCATTGTCTTTGTAAATTGTCATTTTCAAATACAATGCACTCCTAGATATGCCTAAAATTGCAAGCAAATAAAATATTACGAAGCTCCATCCCTACACTGTAATCACCGTGGTCTTTGGTCGATCTGGGAACGAGACTACGTGTGCGCATGCGTACAAAGAAGGAAAAATGGTGTCGGACAGCAGTCGGGCAGTGCTGTAAACTGCTTTATTGACAAAGGGTGAATTTGAAGCTACGAAGACGCTGAGTATTTGTAGAGCTCCATGCTGTAGTAAGAATCCGTTTCGTACTAAAATTACGGTAAGTGCTTGAACTGTTTTCAAGTTATCGTTGTGGAACAAAGAAGTTCAAAGTTCAGTAGAATACACATTGAGTCGTTCTGGTAGGCACAAAAATAAAAAGTAGGAAAAGTGGACAGGGCGTGAAAGTTCAGGTATCACTGCAGGGCTAGCTGGCAAGATTCTGCTTCCCAGACAGGACAAACAGCACCATTGTTACCAAATGGTGTTAGTCCAGATGAAGATGCATCTACACCAACAAAACTCTGTAGACAACACTGGTGACTTTTACTTAATGCCGCTATATTCAATGTGCAAAAGTATTCTCCCATTCACAGTATGGTATTAATGATCTGGAAAGTACTTCATCAAGTTGTTTGAAACCTGAAAACAGGCAGTAGCTAACTACAAATCTACTGCATTTAATGACCCAGACAAAAGTAGGTAACTCAGGTAGCCATATTAAATTGCTTACAACCAGTAGCCAAGGGGAATGTTTACAATCATTAAATACAGGAGCTTATGAGTGGCAAAGCATAACTACAGAATAAACTTTCTCTGGCTAGGTGTGTACAATCCAGAAGTATATATAACTATACTTTGTGCAACTAACAGTTTGTAACATTCAATAAAATGTCTATGATGTGGGTGTTCAGCTGTGGATAAATGAAGGCTTGGTTTGGCTGTGTACCCTATTTTTGTTGCAACCAGCGAACTGGGTTATTAGCAGCAGCTATGCACCATCAAAAATGCAATTAGAGGCCAACCCAACCCTTCTTTCCTATACATTTTCCACTCATCCGAACATTTCACTTATTAAAACACCTTCCAGTCACGTGTTTGGATAAGTGATTTCCTATTGTACTTCGGTATTAATTATGTATAGAGGTTGTACAACATCCAACTAGGATCTATACTTGCATACCACTTGTAACTAAAATTGATATGCACATAGTTACTGATATACCGGTATAGTATAGCACTGTTTCATGTGGGGATAATTATCTTTTACCTTATGTAATTTGTTGATATGTACATGAGGTGTGTTTATACATGCACCCCCATACAAAATATCCTTATGATATACGATACCCCCAAATGTACCCCCTAGGAAATTTTCCATTGCGGTATGAACAAAATTGAACAAATGAAGAAGCTATATATAGCCAATGCAAGAGAGCTTGTTGTACCGTTTTGGAGTCTTGACACCTTCTATAGAAATTTCTGGAAAGGTGTATATTTTGCGTGGGAGATTCTGATTTTGCATGGGGGTACTGACATACTATCACTTGTGGCTCAATACAGGGGGAAGCAGGATTTTTAAGATCCTGCAATAAGTAGTTTTCATGGTTATCGTAGTTATCTAGAAATGGTAAGTCAGATGGCATCCTGAGCTGAAGGTAGGTATAGTGGAAGTCTAGTGTTGGTTGAAGTGCATTTAACCTTTTAACTACTGTGACGACTATAGTCGTCATCGAAATCCGGCTGATGTTATCAGTTGGCGCAATCCGTTTAGAAGATAGGTTCTGCGCTAGCAGAAATCGTGGGACAGGGGGAGGTGGGTGCCCTCTAGGTGACAGTGAATGGCAGCTGTTGCAGCTGGCTGTAGAAAACACCTGGTCAGCACCAGGTGGGCCATTTGTCTGCTTTCTTGCACGAACAGGCGGAGAAAACGCTCCTTTCACCTTGTAGGGCCTCCATTTCTGGCAGCTTTAAGTCCGGAGGAGTGTTCTCTTGTCGGAGGGCCCTGACCATTGAACGCTCGCTAATGAGTGGGTGTGGTCAAGGTTATGAACCTGCAAAGGACATCTGAAAGAAGCTGTGATTCACTTTTCAAGGGCTAACTTCCAGCAGAAATACAGGTGAAAGAAGGTGGGACAAGTCTAAACAAGACTTCTAGCAAATACAATTTAGTATTTAAAGGGTTTTTAATGAAGTTTGACTGTGACTGGGGTTTTACGGTACACACCTAAATTATTCTCATCACTGCTACTGACAACAGGCCAATTATCTCCATACTGATTACCGCATCGACCAAAGAGAAAAGTTTTAGAAGTAGCTACACATCCTTGGAGTGGGTTGTTACCGGTCCCACATGTCTGACACCAAGCACAGAGCAGCTATTACAGCTTGGGGCAAGGTGTTCACTTGAGAAGTTCCGGGGGTCCACTTCTTCTTCCTCTTCTTCAAGTGTTAGCTCCTCTGTGTCACGAATGACCTCCTCCAGCACTTTCTCCTCGTCTGTTAGTGTGTGGTGTGTGTAGGGGGGAGAGAGAGAGGAAGAGGAGAAAAGGGATGAATATGTATGCATGTATAGGAGAAGGCGGGAGGAGAAAAGGTGTGTGTACAATGTATGCACATGTGTGCATGTCGCCATGGTTACACAGCATGTACCTTCCTCAGTCTCCTCCGTAATGGCTGTTGAGTCTACAGCAAGAGGATGTCACTGGCCTGCGATACTGACCTGGGAGACAGTGACCACAGTGAGATTCTGTAGGCTTATCAAAATCACTCCCATTGTACTTACCAAAGTCAAAGTGTAGTACTGCTTAGTCACAAAGCTTTTAGAATGTGTAAAGTTTTATTCACTGGGTACATAGCGCATAGGTGAACCATGGAACTAAGAACTATATAATCAGATTGAATGTCCATCACATTCTCTAGCTTGTGTATTAAGTTAGTCTACAAACTGTACCCCAAGATGCTCACAGAGCCCAGAGTGTAGTATCACTCAGCTAAAGAAAGTTTTATCCAAAGGCTTTATTAAAAACAAGCTTCATCCTCAAGGGTAGAGCTAGACAGGCATCAGTAAGCCATGCCACTTTAGTACACACACGTATTTTAATATCCCACAGGACTGTTAATGCACATAGGATTATGGAATACACAATACAATGTAAGCAGGGAAATCCTTCTGGAGTGTCTTATGAGGGGGAGGGTGATGTAGCTGGTGAAGGGAGACTTTTTGGTGAGCAAAAGTTTTATTCACAAGGTATAGGTGCGCCATGCATGACACTAACCATTATGCACTCAGATTAATGGTCCATTGCTTCTTCTGAACAAGGGAGTTACTTCAATTATGTGCATCATCTAATTTACATCTTGAGGTGTACGTAATTTTGTTTTTTGTGCTCACAAATACAGATTCATGTAAATAACACCACTGACACAATAATTACAATATGGTTTGCTTGTTACATTTCTGTACACTGTAGCTTATGAATCGAACCTGATGTAAAAAGGCTGCATGTCTGGGTTTTTTTTTTTGGGGGGGGGGGGGGGGGGGGGGGGCTTTGCACCACCACCTCTTTAAGTTGCAACTCTGAATTAAACACGGGGCCACAATTTCTAAATTACCAGACGCAAAGTCACTTAAGTTGGTTGGTTGTTACACCCCTTGGGGCAAAAAAGTCCTTAGTAAGGCAATTTGGTGCAGGAGGGATTTCCACACTTTTAGGTGACAATGCAAAAAGAAAGACATTAAGTGACTAAATACACACTATAGCTAATGTGTTCACAGAAAACAAATTATTACAAAACGCATCGAGCGTTCTTAGTTTTACACCAGCGGTGGCCTGTCGCTTGTGCTTGACCCCGGTCAAGTGTGTGTTGATATGGTATTCACTCAAGGTCGACAAAACCGCTACACAACTGCACTGTCGCTTTGTTGGAGGCGCATCACATGTCGTGTGTTCAGCCATTTGCGATCGTAGCACGTGTAAATCGTTCCGTGCACCTCCGTTTACGTTATCACTTTTACTGTATAATTCCGTATACTATAATTACATAATCATTATGCAACGGTTGGTTGGTTGGTTGGTTCTGGGGTCAAGGCAAAAAGGGGGTTTGCGTCGGCAAAAAAGTGCACTGTGGCCCCGTGGAATTAAAGCTATAATATTATAGGGAGTGGAACGGGGGGGGGGGGGGGGGGAGGGGGAACTGAATGGTTGGCAACTACATGCATGGCATCTCATTGTGTCACATACAAAATGTGTGAAAGAACATTATATACACATACCAGCTTACAGTAACTATATATTACGACCTATGCCTCCTCACATATTACGACTAGAACTGTATACACAAGCTATAAATGTGTAACTGTAACAAGTAGATACAGCAATCTAAAAACAGTATGCACAAGATCTGCATGCTACAAGTAAATGCAGTCAGCAAGTCAAAGCATAGAAAATAAGTACACTAGTCTACTTCTCAGAGCAGCTATAGTCTACTTATCACAGCATACTGCTACTACTTCTAAGGAGCTCCTACATGGTGAAGATAGGTGATGAGACACATTACATACAGCAAGACTACTGTCTGCTTGGTTAGGACATAAGAAATGGACATCATATACACGAATGTACATACAGAGGTTAATGTGGAAGCATTGTGTGGGTGTGTACATGTAGTTTATATAAAGTTGTATTGTATTGACTTTTCCTCCACATGTGCGCTAGATCGCACTACGTATGTTCCCACTGTCACTCACTAAAGACCAACTAAGTTGTTTCCATATCAGTAACTAGACTACTAGGCTACACTTGGTTAATGTTAACTGAAATGATAAAAGTTATCTCAACAATTGAAATAAATGAATTCTATGCTGCTGTCAATCTTATCAACTATTACTACCACGAATAAAATGCCTTACCTATTTTATTTTCCTTTTCATCAGTGGCGCTCAGTCTGAGGGTGGTAGTGCTATGTTCTCCACCAGAGCTGCGATCTATTTGTGAGTGACTATTTTGGGTACTCAGAGTGACAACATTCTTCAAACGCCAAAACACCACAATGAAAACCTTTCGTCTGAAGATCGTAAGCAAGACTGTGAAAGCAGTCATGATGATTCCGAGTGCAATAACTGCATTCTGGAACTCTTGTGCTGCCTGTTGAATAGCAAGGTACGTTACGATAAATGCCACCCAGATCACAACAACTGCAAAAGTGTATATAAAACGAAACATACTTTGCTTCATTGAAATTGGCAGGATATTTGAAGCTCAATACTCCTAGTATTGTGGCTGCTGCAAGGATTGCTGACTCGTATAGTATGGAAATGATAGCGAAAGGCAGTGGGTTAATGGTGGTTCTGATGGTGCATGAAAGAGCTAGTGGCTGCTGCTAGTACAATCAGTACAGGAAGAGAATGTAGACCAGTTGTGTCCCGGTTGTGTCATCTAAGATGTCAGTGACTCAGTGCTAACATAGCTCTGTTTCATGTGTGCATGATATACTTCACCCATCTAATTCTTTTTATATGTACATGAGAAGTGTGCAGTGCCAAATAGGATACAGAAATGTAGTGCTACAATGTTCAAGTTAGCAAGGTGACTAGCATCCTGAGGTAGGTGTTGGAAGTTTGAACTAAAGTGCATTTAGTGAAGCAGCTTTCTTCTTACGCTTTTAACACTAACACAATGCTGGTAGTCATGCATTCAACTAATAAACTAGCTAATCAGCTCAAACATTTTGAATTCAGGACGTCTCTGAACTGTTGACATCTCCATCATCAGACCCAGTTTGTACTACGGTGGACAAACCTGCAAGTGAAGAAATTACACAACGCAAATGATGATTGCACCACATGGCTGTGTGGCACATTACATTTTAGGAGGCCAATGTCATAGAAAGAGCACTGTCCATGTGGATTTTGGATGCTGCATGATTATGTATGTCAAGAAACACGTACTTACACTCAGAAGTTTGACAGAAGAGGCAATGCACATGATCTTAGATGATAGCTTTGTTCCCAGGAACCTGCCTTTCCATCGTTTGTAGTATAGAAGAACTGGGCAGGAGGCCTGGGAACAAGGCTATGCATGCTAATGATGTGTGTGTCTGTGTTAAAAGCTAATGAGGTTCTTTTAGTGTTTACCTATGCGTTGCATGCACATGCACATGCTGGTAGTTTGTTGGATGTAAGCAGTAACTCAAGACAGGTTCCAGTTTCGGATTATTCAGACAGCTAGCTATCTACTGCTTGCTATGTGTAATAGATATAACGCATGGTAACTCGGGATTTATGGTCAATCTGTAGCCGATTTGGAGGGCAGGGCCTGAAAACATGGGTAGTTATTGTAAACCATAAATACCAGATTAAAATGCAGCTTATAGGAACATCACTTTACAACTTCCTATGGTATATATAATCTACAACTTCCTGTCAGCAAGAGTTTGTTACAGTAAGAGTGTGCAACTCCCAAATGGGCCTGCCATCTGGATAGAATGACGTAGGCAATCAGCAGTGAAAGCTGTGAAAACCAGCAAGGAGGCAGGTTTTTGCTACAGTGTTCACTCAGCTAATTACACTGGCACCTAGAATGGCTTTGTGTTAAGTGCCTGCTAAGCATATTCACTGCTGATTGCCAATGCCATCCTATCCAGATGCGGGTATATGGGAGTTCCACACTCTTACTGTAATAAACTCTTGCTGTTAGTTATTATAATAATACCAACTGACCTTTTACAATAGAAACAGGCTAATTAAAGAACATAGTGACATAGAGTTAGCTATATCCCTTCCTGCTAGTGTCCTTCCTGCCCACATACAACACTAGTACAAATTGGCAAGCATTGGTAACTGCATGATTTCAGTAATAAAATGACATTGTGCCGGCCCTTTATAAGGGAATCATCATGCATGCATTTACCAGTTTCATCTTCATGGCTTTGAGGTTGTTGTGTCTCGTCACATTTACAGCTTTCAAGCTGCAGGTCTGCAGTAAGTACATATCATACATGCACTAGATTAAAATGTACTATTCAGTATATACTGTGTGCATAATAATGGACCCACACACGTTTTGGCTAGATAGTTACTTTAAAAAAGACCAAGTCAGGAAGATCTGAGAACAATGTTACATGTTGCCATCAGCAGTGTGAGATGTACTGCAAGCAACAAAAAGTAGACTGGGTAGTTTGGTCTGAAAAAAGTAGTTGGCACCTCCACCCTTGTCTCCAGGGGGAGGTGCCTGGAGATGAGGCCATACGATAATACAGGCCTATTTCTGTTGACTCCAAAGTAATTCTTCAACACAAACTGATGAGTGCATGCTAGTACGTCACCTCATTCACAATCAAGCCATTGTCCTATATGTCCTATAGTGGCAGCTTAAGGTTACACAATGAGATAGGGTGTAAGATAATTTAGGACTGTGACCACATCTTACTTTTGTTGTCTTCTTGATCCTGAGAAGCGTCAGAGTTGTCACAGTGGTCAAAGTCAAGGCTGGCTGTAAGAAGTGCATATACAAACATAAATCTCAACTAGTTCATCAATATCAAGAGACAGGCCTGTACAGTGCATGCAGTGAGTAATGCAATGATAAGAAGTGAAGTCTGTACACACATTACACATGCACTTACATTTATGCAGAGATCCTAGGCACTAGGAAGCCTCATCCACACTGGCCTCAAAATTCAGTTTTTCAGATGAGGCCTAAGAACAAAGCTATGTACTAGGCAAATGGGATCACATTATCTTCCACATGTGATACTACACTATAAGGTTGTCAAATCTGGTGCATGGTGGATAGTTTTCACTTACTGGAGATTTTAAGCTCTGCATCTTCTTTTACCATTGTGTATTGTTCACTGTTTGTGTATTTTTGTTGATTTGCTTGTGGGAAGCCCTTGAACCGGCACATTTTTGCTATTCAATGTATACCCGATTTTGTTTGTCTTGCATTAAAATTTGAATAAAGGGAAAAAAGGTCAATGTCATGTGCACTATGGTGGACATGTTCCCAATTACTCTGGACCATCCTCAGCATACCTAAGTATCAGTACCCTTTCAAACAGTTATGATGGTTAGCCTCTACCCATCAACTGTTTTGACACAGTGGAGAAGCCAGGACACAGCTAATGCCAGGGCATGGCATGGATGCACTACGTTTGTGAGAACTTCAAAATGCAGGAAAAAAGTGGGAGGTTCTGGAGGCATGTTGAAAATTTTAGCTAATTAATTATTCGTAACTTAACTAATTAATAATATTCTAAATAACCCACCATTTCCGCGATAGTGTGTGTCTCCACTATATTTCACTCCACATACACACGTAAAAAAAGTCGTTATCAATGCTGCTGGTCTTTTCCCAGCCATGAGGTCTCTATCTATAGTGCGGGTGAGTTCTGTCATAGTGATGTAATTTACTTTGCACATGCGCTAGTTATTTATAGGACATCGCCAATGCGTGCATGCGTTCTTACACAGAAAAGTGAGGAAGCAACTGCCTCCTCTGCCTCATTGCTAGCTACGCCCCTGTTATTTTAGGCCACCATCAGGTGTGCTTCCCACCATGCCTTCGGTGCGGATGTGTGCGCGGTGTTAAGTCACTTCATTAGGCCATAGCAGGGAAATATCCTATTGCTCATCCTAGTAACGGCTGAAAATCAGTGCGGGCGGGTGCAGAATTAACAAAACACAACTATGAAAATGGGCAAGGACACAGCTAAATTTCTACTGTTTTCCAAAGGCTCTATAACGGTATTCAGTGTGGAAGCGGGACAGTTATAGTTTGAGAGGTGGAACTATCAGGAAATCTGTAGGAAATCTGTAGCTGAGAAACAGGACATTTCCCTGCTGTGGCCTTTCGGCATGCTAATGGCAAACTCATGTGCAGTGAGATCGGGCGAGAGGAGAAACGCTAATTCAGAAGTACGGAAACCGAAGTACGGAAACGGGAACAAAAGTACGGAAACCGAAGTACGGAAGTGAGAAGATGTAACCGCCTATCCGGCTATCGGTATTTAGTGCCTTACGACTGTGTCTTGTAGACAAACAGTGACTGTCTCTAAGCGATGTGAGAGCTGAGTACTGGCACATCGGACTCCAGCGACCTCTAACACAGTTGTTTAGCACGGTGAGTGTAGTCTCATTCCGAGACATTCTGTTGCTAGTGTGAGCTAGTCCCATCTCACCTACTCCCATTTCGCCTACTCACATTTCCATTTCGCCTACTAAAAATCAAATTGTGCCATTTCGCCTACTCAGCCAAAAATACTTTTTTGACACTAAGACAAACACATCCAGGCAACTAAGCTTGGCTTTTCTACAACAAGGGGTGAAGGATTGCTTTTTCCACTTTGCTCAAGCCCTAAATCGGAGGATATCCACACTTGGGCTTCTTTTATTCATTTCATACACCAGACAGTTGCACCAGTTTTTGTGCCTCTTTGATTTGTACAACTAGCCTGGGAGCAGCCAAGGTTACAGCTCCTAATCTGCCCAGAGTTGATGAGTTTTGCAACATACTTTGAAGGAACATGGTTGGTGGGCAATATGAGTTGCCAGAATAGCTCATCCCAATGTTTTTAAACTGATTAAACAGGAACAAGCTCACACAGTTTTTATTTGGCGAAATAGCATGCTCATTTTGATTTTTAGTAGGTGAAATGGGAGTACTAGGCGAAATGGCAACAAACCGCTAGTGTCTCTCTGCATGGAGTAGTTTCGTAACTGGTTGAGCAGCATTGGTGAAGATTCTGGGCAAGGAGCTATGACAACACTCGCATCTGCATCAGTGTCACGAGAACATCAGGAGCCGGCATAGAGCCCACATGGTTGGCCCACCACTCACAAAGTTAGTCTTGATTTGGGTCTGGCCACACTCATTGGTAGTCACTAACATCGTGATAGCGACGCTCGATGCAGTCCTAGAGCCCAAGATCGGGCTCTCACATCGCAGGGATAGAGTCACCCTTTGGCTAAAAGGCCTCAACACACACAGTCGTGAGTCAATAAGGCACTAAATAATAAAACATCGACCCGGGCGGCTTTTAGAATTTAATATTCTCACTTCCGCACTTCGGTTTCCGCATTTCAGCGTTTTCCACTTGTTCCAGTGAGATCAGGGGAGCGTACGAGTCCTCGTTATTCTGAGGATACAGAAGCTATATGCTGTGCAGCTCGATTTCAAGACCTTTATGCATTTTTTAGCGCCCAATTTGCGGTTGACAACTGTACTTTCGGCGCTGATAATTTGCAGCCGGACACAGCTAGGTCACGTGCCCCAGTGTGCCCCCAGCTTGGCTACGCCACTGTTTTGATAGTCTCGTCCCCAGACACCAACTTTTTCGCGCGCGCCCTGCGGCCTTTTTTTTTTTTTTTTCGACAAGGCCGCAGGGCGCGCGCGAAAAATTTGGTGTCTGGGGACGAGACTACTGTTTTGACAGCTCAGGAAGTGAGAAGGTCAGAAAATGAACTGATCAAGTAGCTTGTTTTGAGTATGACAACGAACTTGAAATCTCCAATACTGTAGCTAGCTATACCCAACAGTCTGCCCTTCTATGTCAGTATTTCCTGCATGCTTCTAGTATGGTTAGTGTTGGAGATCCCACAAAAGTGATTGATCCCTAGCTAAGCCAAAGCCCACAAACTAATTTTTTTTTCTGTTAGCCAACAGTCTGCGCTTTTATTAACGAAAACAACTCTTTTCTATAGTGAAACAATTAAAAAAAAAAAGAAGATTTAACAATAAACAGCATAATGGGTGACTTTGTGCATAATGGGACTTTGTGAAAGCATAATGGACTAATTTTGAGCCTAAAGGAATAGCAGAAAAAATATCATGTACGCAGACCTAATAGGCTATAGTTTCCATCTTCTCTCAGTTTGGTCTGGGAACGAGACTATAAGATTCCATGTGTGACAGCGATCGTGTTACAGTTTAGTCTGCTCTGTATGCATGCCTTTATGCATAACGTCTAAATTTACCTTTAATTTGGCACGCCTTAATGCCAAATTGGTTACTTTGTTTCATGCCAGTTTTATGGGGCCACACACAGGCCAGCAGTATAGATGTATGGTTATTACATAGCTACTACTTATGCTAACTTTTCTGGTGAATATGGAAGGATGTAGGGACATCCTGCATACAAGTATGCACATGGACTACAACAAACTTAACAGTACACATGCAAACTGTAAAATTCACATTGATTTAGCTATAATCAAATGCTCTCTCAGGATTGTCCTGCATTCAAACATTCTTAGTGGACGTGAGAGGGTATAACAATATCCACATTCTAGTTGTGTAAGTATATATGCATGTACAGCAATCCCTGAATTACCTTTCATAGTGTCTTGGCCTGCAAACGTCACTGCACTTTGTACTGTCAGTGCTTCAATTGCAGTTGTACAGTCACTAGTTTTGGTGTATTGAGAGGTGAATTGTCTTTTGTTCTTCTTTGGCCGCAGAAGAACAATGTACAACTTTCGTCCAAAGATACAGAAGAGTACTGCAAATGCACTCATGATGACAGCAAATGCGATGGTTGCATTCTGTATCTCCCGGGTTGACAGTGTGGCAAAGTAGCTTGGGATGAAGGCAAGCCAAATCATCAGTAGAGCAAAGGAGCAAAATGCGATGAACTTGGCTTCATTGTAGTTCGCTGGGTACTTAAAGCTCATGACACCGAGTACACAAGCTGCTATAATGATTAGGGTTTCATAGACCCCCGACAGGACAAATATTGGAATTGGGTCAGAAACACAAGTCACAACAATCTCTGGAAAATCATTCATATTTGTGGAGTTTAGTCGCAATTCTCGTTGAATTCCAGGAAGTTGCATGCCTATTGAAGCAAAGACAAGTACCATTTGTCCCAGTACAAGAAGAAAACTAAAGATGATTTGGTGGTATGCTTCCATGCACCTCGGACGTTTGATTAGGGACTTGTTCTGAAAAACGCGAAACACTCGAAGGATTTTGATCATGATTGTTCCAAACATAAGTGAGAAGCAGAACCAAATAGCAACCCTCTGAACAATGCACACACCAAGTGTAGGTGGAGCAACGTAAATGAATACTGAAGCAAAACTCAGGCCAATTGCAATGACTAGTAGTATCATTTGTTCCCTGCTAGAAGATTTAATGACTGGGGTTTTATAGTACACTCCAAAAACTATTCCAGTCACTGCTACTGACAACAGGCCAAGTATTCCCATAATGATGACCACAATTGACCAAGGATCACTAAATTTGAGAAATGTTTCAGCAATAGCTATACATTCATTGCTACCTTGGAGTGGGTTTTTACCCCACATGTCACCCAGGACAGAGCAGCTATTGCAGCTTGGGGCAAGGTGTTCACTTGAGAAGCTCTGCCCAAGACAAGGTTCACATATGCTACAGCAGGAGGATGTCACTGGCCTGCGATATTGGCCTGGGAGACAGCGACCACAGTGAGATTCTGGAGGCTCATGAACAACACTTCCATTGTGATTACCAAAGTCGAAGGTGCTCACACCAGTAAGATTCAAAGCAGAACCACCAGCACTGTTCCAGGTTCCAACTTTAGTAAAGCCACAACTAGTTGTACCATTTGCAGTTCAGCATTGATAGTTCCATATATCAAACTGACCTTCCACATGTCCATCAGAGTTAAACTGCACTGTATTTCCTGTCAGTGGAGAATGAAATTGCACATCTGCAATGTACTCACGCAGAGACGAGCCATTCAGTTGCCTCTTTTGTCCACTGCAGTGGTTGTCTGTACGGCTCCAAACTGTTGGTTGGTCACAGTTTTCTAGGAGAAAGCGATCTAAGGCATAGGCAAAGGTGTACACTGCATCGATGGTCAGTGATACAAAGGGATTCTGTCTATAGTAGGCAAAACGTGTGATGTTTGAATTTTGATCACAGGCATTTTGGGAATCATTTGTAGACAGTGTATTGTTACAATTAGCATAGTTTGCATAAATTTCAGGGAACCATGGATTGCATTTATTACTGTGGATTGTCAGCTGTGTCAGATATTCATGGAACTCCTGAACATGTGATGAAAAATAGATAAGTCCATACATCCCCCCAGCAGTTTCATTAAACCTGCTGGCAACAATAGCTGACTGTAACAACTCGGTTGTTATCCATATGAACCTTCGTTCCGGAGAAATGTCCCTGACTTTCTGCAGAATCTGCTCTGTATGCTGAGCATGAGTATAAAGAACTACAACATTTGCAGCCGATGCATTCAGTTTCAATGCCAATGTGTGGTAATCATCTTCTAGAAAATCTTCATCGATTGCGTCTTTAACATCCATGCAAATTTCATTCATTACAGCCTGTTTTTGCAGTTCATCTGTTCCAGCCTGACCATATGCATCATTAGAGTACACAGTTGAAATGTGAGTCCAGTTGAACCACAGCATTAGGTCAACCATCACTTTCACTAAAATATTGTCCGGAGAAATTGTCCTATAGAAGTAGGAATACCTGTCCCTGTTGTTGAGTACAGGGGAAGTGGAAACGTAGCTGACCTGTGGCATTTGAAACAGACGCCCCAGGCCGGCCGAAACCGTGCTTACTTTGCTTGCATAGGCTCCTACAATGCCTACAGTGGCGACAGATTCTGATACGTTTCCCCCAGGAAATGTCGTGCAGCTCTCGACAGCCAGATGTTCTCCGGAAATGATCAGATCAAGAGCTTCATCCAAGCCAATGTTCTCGCTGTAACAGGTATCGCGTATGTCGTACCCCAACTTCATGCCTCGGAGTAGCTGCGAGTCGGCGTTGATGATGTCTAATGAGAATAACATCGCCTCCACCAGCTGTTCAGAACGGATCTCTCCACATTTTCCTCCAGCAGAAGTGGCGTCTTCTGAATGGACGGGGAACAGTCCGCCAATAACAAAGTCCTTGTCAACGCGACTGGCCGCACCGCGTATTCTTCCATCGGTGCTCCTGATCACTTCAGACTCTTCCTCGTATCGATACGTCCTGGCATCAGCAGCGTGGGTTTTTGGACTGGGAGCAGTCAAAATTACAAACAGAAAGACGAGTGAGTGTAATTTTCGTAGTACACGAGTCATTGTTTAAACTTAATTAAGAGAATGGCTTCTCGCGCCGGCCGTCTTTGTTATAAGAAATGTATATAGATGTTCTCCACATACCCCAGTTATATTTATGCCTGTAAATGGACCACTTCAGATGAGTACACGGTTAGTTTGCCAAGCCATAAACCCGTGGCACAACCTCTGTGCTGGACACCCTGAATAATCAATGGACCACATCTCCCTGAACCATGGGATAGGCTAGTCCTGGGCACGAGACAGAAGTTCACAAAAAGAGTTATTGTACACAATTGTGCCATTTTGTACTGCATGCCCATACTGCAGTACGGCATGCAAACCCTTTACCTCTGGCCAATAGTGCCCGAGTTAGCTTCCAGATAGTCTCACAAGCCAGACCGCTTTCAGTATGCGGCATGCTGAGGGAAGGGTCTAGAGACTTAGGACCACTTTACATGAATCTCTAGTGAAATTTCCAATGAAATTGCAAAACGCACAATTCGAGCTGTTTAGTCACGTGCACAGTCAGTCAGTCCTCGTACCAGATCAGAGTAGGCAGAATAGAGGGTGTGCACATCTACATACGTCCACTGTAGGGATTCTGTAGACCAGATTGTACAAAAACATTTAGCGTACATGCATAACACAAAGGTTAAAGTAACAGAAGACATGAAGAGATTGCCTGGTTTTTACTGGATGCCTAAACTACACAAAAATCCCTATGGACATCGCTTTATAGCAGCTTCTGCCTCCTGCACAACCAAACCTCTATCTAAGCTGCTTACCCACTGTCTCCAGCTGATACTCAAACATTACAAGGAATATTGCAAAGGTATGGAAAGAAGAACCGGGGTAAACTGCTTTTGGGTCATTAACAACTCCACTGAAGTGACTAATACCCTAGACAAGTTGAGACATGCAAGAGCATTAGATAGCTTTGATTTCAGCACACTCTATACTAACATCCCCCATAGTCAACTCAAAACACGCATGGAAGAGTTAATTAGAAATGCATACAATACCAGAGATGCCTCCCACATGGCCTTAGGGAAAGATTATGCTTACTGGACTTCCAGACCTGTAGCTAATACCCGTAACTTAACAGTGAACCAGTTAGTTGAGATGTTCAATTTCTTGATAGATAACATATACATCCAGATAGGATCAGCTGTCTACCAACAAACAATTAGCATCCCTATGGGCACTGATTGTGCTCCATTAGTTGCAGATCTATTTCTTTTCTCCTATGAATTTGAGTTTATGAAATCCCTAATCCAGACTGACCTCTCTGTAGCATGCAGCCAAATTTAGTAATACTTGCAGATATATTGATGACTTGCTTACACTTAACAACCCTGATTTTCAAGCATGCATATAGGCCAAATTTACCCCCCAGAATTAGAGCTTAAGAAAACTACAGAGAGCCATGACAGCTGTTCCTACCTGGATCTTAACATTAAGGTCCTGAAAGGTAAGTTTTGCACAGACTTGTATGATAAGAGGGATACCTTCAGCTTTTCAATAGTCAATTTTCCACACATGGATAGCAACATACCCTCAAAACCTGCATATATATACGGAGTAGTAATTTCACAGTTAGTGAGGATATGTTGTAATTACCAAGATTTTGCTTACAGATCTAAACTACTCACAACCAGATTACTTAGACAGGGATACATATACCAAAAACTCTGTAGCACCTACAAGACCTTTGTGCATCGCTACCCCAGGACTTTACAGAAGTACGGGAGGTGCCTGAAAAACATTATTACTGAATGCATTGCCTTACCTATACTGTTTAACACAGCCTGAACATGCAGTTAGCACATTTATACACACACAGTCTTTAAACACGCACTGTTTGCCTCACACTGTTTGCATTGTGCCTTACTAGCCTCCGGTACCTCGAGCTCCAGCGCCTCTGTATGCGCGCGCGCCCGCACGCACGCGTTTAACGTTTACGCACCGATAGCACGTGACGATCAATGATTACGATCGCTACACAAGATCTTCGAAAGAAAGACAGCTGCACGAAGAACAGCTGCACGAAGAACAGCTGCACGAAGAGACGGTGCTTTCGAAGATCGGAGTCTCTACCGACTTTTGAATAAGGCCAGCCACCTGACTGCATTCTGTGCATGATATGGCAGTCCCCATCTCCCGGTCACCCCAGCGCAGCTGATGAGGCCTGGTATTGGCCGAAACGCGTCCTGTGCAGTGGGTGCCTTTTTTTGCATAACATCTAGGCCTGTTTTATAAGGGAGATGTGGTTCGTTGATTGTTCATACACGTCATCACACCATAGCAACCGTTGCTATGCCGCCATCTTGATAGGCACCATTGCCGGTTTTTAATGGGACTTAAGTACTAGCGCGTCGAACTCCCCGCGCTAGCAACGATCCTACAAGTAGCATCCCTTTCTTGTACAGGTATGTTGACTGTCATGACTAGCTCTCTGCATACTATAAAGTTGAAGCTAAATGCATGCTCCGTACCTCGAAGCGAGCTCGTAGAATAGGCCTCACCATACATTTTCCCTATTCATTGCCTCTCAAAATGGCGGCACGTATACGGTAGTATGCGGAAATATGCAGAACTTGCCTACCGGGTGACTTGCCCTCTATAGGCAACTACAGCCGATAAGTCAGTTTTGGACGCTCTCATCAAGTCGGGGTGTGAGTTTAGAGCACGACAACAAGAGATAGTAGTGAACTTTGTGAAAGGTTGAGATATAGTATTCATGTCTCCCCCCCACTGGTAGCGAGGAAACTTGCTATTTGGTGCTTCCGTGGAAGTATACAAACATCGTAAATTTACCCCGTTATACATCCGTTACGCGGATTATTTTATATGAGCTTCCGTATTTGACGTACGTTTCCTATCCACCCAGCGTACTATATTATCCATGCGTGGACCTATGCTCGTCTGAGATGCCGCCCGAAACCAAGCTCGATCATCGCTCAAACAGACAGCACAAGCAGCGTGGTAAATAGCACTGGCAGCAGCTATCTAGCAGGGGTGACTATGAATACTTGTGTGCTTTACACGTGATCGATTGGCATTGCAGACGTTCACGTTAAGTGATCCTAAGTCTCCAGACCCTTCCCACCGCGTACCGCATACTGAAAGCATTCGGTGCTGTGGAACGGAAAGGGTCTGGCTTGCGAGACTAGCTTCCGGATAAGTTTATCGCCACAGCTGCGTGTTTTTGAGTTAGTACCGATATCCGCATGATATGGGGGCCCTAATACACTAGTGATATGGGGCCTATATGGGGCCCCAGAACTCTTGACCTTTCAGTGATTTGGGGCCCCTCTGTAAAGCTATAAGTACAAGACAACAACGTACTTGTCAGACCAGTAGAATCAGATTCTGGAAGTAATTTCAGACAATCTTTTTGTCTACATGTGCAGAGTTCGTCTTGTAGGTCGCTAAATATATTTGCTTTCGATTTGGGGCCTGGGGGGTCCCTATATCACTAGTGATATGGGGCTGGGGGGCATGTAGTTACCTAAGTATCAGATGCTCACCATGAAACCTTCCGCTCTTGATGCGTATCTGAATCTGAAGACGGTCAAACACAAGACAATAATGTTTTGTGCTCGATGTGTTGGGCCCTCTCACTACTCTCCTAGAGTCAAAAGCAGAGGATTTGTCCCACCAGGAGATCATCAGTGCTACAACCACAGCAGTGGGCCTCCTCTGTAATGCCAATGCCAAGAGATCTTACCTAAGACGTAAGAAAGTCACTAACGCAATAAACAAATGACTGTTACCCCTCGTAGAGGATGACACCAACTTCAAGGACATATATAGCTACCTCTAACCTATTTGGCACGGAGCTTGCCAAAAAGTCCAAGGACCTGGTTGACCAAGTCAAAGCCATGTGGTCTCACTGTCCTCTGGAAGAGAGAGAGATGGGGGGGGGGGGCTATGTCCAAAAGTTTGGTTGAGGTGGAGGCCTCTAATAGCAGACCAAACAGTACAGTGACAGACAATACCAGGGGGAAGATCCTCAGTGGGGCCAGGGCCACTGAAAATCTCAAGCAAACAAGTCGTAGGAACAGACTTAAGTGAAATCGAATCTCTACAACCAGTAAAGATCGCAAATCCTGTATTGAATCAAATTGTTGGCATGGGTATCCACCCAATTTCAGTATATTGCTTGTATTTTATAAGCAACTGGAAGTTGCTGACCAAAGATCGTAGGGTATTAGCTAGAAGCAGTATGGGGTTACCACATAACATTCATGTCCAAGTAAAGCAGACCACACCCACATACTTACCAACCAGACCAGGTAAGTCTCATCCTAGTAGAACTCAGAGAGCTCTGTCAAAAAGGGGCAATCACGGAGTTGACCACACCCATAACAGTGGGCTTCTACTCAAACTCATTAGCTACTAAAGTTCTCAACAAAGACATAAAAGACTCTGAAACAATTTATCCAAGCACAGCATTTCAAGATGGAAGGCATCCATACCCTGAAGGATCTAATAAAGCCCGGAGAGACTGGCTTAAGGTATCTCAGATTCACCTTTCAGACAAAAATCTACCAATTCAAGATCAATTCCCTCCCATTCAGCCTATCTTCAGCCCCATAGGGTTTTTACCAAGACCCTGAAGCTAGTGATAGCCATTTACAGAAACTGGGAGTAAGATTGATCACCTATATAGACAGTGTACTTGCTTTGACAAAGTCCCAGTTACAGGCAAAATACCACATAGCAGCACTGTGGCATCTGCTGCAATGCATGGGGTGTGTAATGAACCGCCAGAAGTTGGTAAGTGAGCCTGCACAAGTCCTAGATTTTCTAGGTTCCACAGTGGACTGCACGCTTTCTATGGAACTGAGACTTCCCCTTGACAAGAGGAAAAACATCCATGCAGAGGCATGGAAGATGAGCACGTTTCACCTCGCTCACTAGCTCAGGTTGCTAGAGAAGATGAACGCAACAGCTTAAGTCATACCCCACTGGCCAGCTCCTCTATTCTGCAGGAACCTACAAATGTGCCTGACCCATGCACTAGATCAGAGTTCCCAATGTTATGAGACAGAAGTCTCTCTTCACCAGGATGCCAAAGAGGAACTCAGGTGCTGGACAACCACATGTCCAGCTGGAATGGGAAAACACTATTGAAGACAGAGATAGATCCAATTATTGACTCGGATGCTTCCAACTAGGGGTGGGGAGCAACCTGCCTCCCCCCAGAGGACCGGAGGTCCTTGGTCAGTGGAGGAAAGCAAAAGGCACATCAATTGCTTGGAACTACTAGCTGCAACTCTACCAGTACAGACATTTGCTGAAGATTTGTCCACGATTTCTGTGTCGTTGCAAATGGACAACACAATGGCTGTAGTCTATATCAACAACATGGCGGTGGTACATGCACAAGTGGGATTTTATCTACAAGACAATTTTATGTATTTTAGGTAATTTTGTCATCGAGCGTATTAGTTAGCTGTTTGAGCAAGGAAAATTGGTCAAACACACTGCAGTTGATAAGCTCATCATCATATAATCTCGAATAGCATGCAACCACTACGTTGGTCTGAGCCATTCAAAAATTATAGCCACAGGAAATCGATCAAAGCATACTTCACTGGGTTGTCCCATAGGGATGTTCCCAGAAATGGTGCCTACTGATCAAGTTCAGTGCTGGGAACCAGGCCCGCAACAATTCTGTTCATATGCTTATAAGGTGTGTGTTGGTGTACAGCAAAAGATACAGAAATGTACAATTTCATGGAGTCTAATTAGCAAGGCAGGCAGTATCCTGAGGTTGGAAGTCTATTACTGTTTTAACTAAAATAATAAATTTCAAAATGCATGTGTATACACATGCACGTGCACGCATTAACATGACACTGGGAGTTAATCTTTAAACTAGTGTTTAACTGTATGTAGTTAAATGAAACTAGCTAATCAGCTTGTGTGTACAAAATGAATTTAGCATGCTACTTTGTCCCATATCATGAACTTTTTGAGTTCAGGATGTTTCTGAACTGTTGGCATCTCCATCAGACCCAGCTTGTACTACGGTAGACAAGCCTGCATATGAAGAAATTACACAATGCAAATGATGCTAACAATGTGTGGGTATGTACGTAGCCCATTATATTTTAAGTGACCAATGTCATAGAAAGAGTACTTTCCATAGGGACTTTGAATGTGGAGTATAAATCTTGATACATAGGTACATGCAGCATCTACGTGCATCAGTTAATTTGTAGGCAATGCACATGATTTTATATGGGATGATTGCTATAGTGATAAGTGTGTCTGAGAATACCATGGCCAAAAGCCAGTAAGGCGCTCTTGGCATTTTTCATTCATTCATATATGATTATTTTTGGGATCATTATGGAATTATTAACCCATGATGAGTTCATTGGCGGTTTCATAAGCAATAACCACAATTTTACCTGGGCAATGCCCGGGCTTGCCGGGTCTGGAACCACCACTGGATTAGGTACCTTAGTTGCAGTTTGGAAGATATAAATTGCACCTACCATTTGCTAGTGACTTGGAGCTAATTAGCTTATGCCTACACAAGAACACTAATGTAGCCTCATTCACAGGTGCTCAACCAAACTGAAACACTATCAATAGTGACAATAACACATTTGGCAGTCAATTGTAACTGTACAATTTCAGTATTATGGTGAGTTAATATGCCCCTTATAAACAAATCATCACTTACTGGGTTTGTCTTCTTGACTCGGAGGTTGTTGCATCACATCACATTCACAGCTGTCGAGCTGCAGGTCTGCATGCAGTAAGTACATATCATACAGCTATATGATGCTTCTGAATTAATATTTTTAGTACTGTATGTAAGTATGGTCTTCATATCGGGGGAGTGGTGGGGGGAGGGGCATTTAGTATGTACTGTAAGCATGTGGCCATTAGCCTCATTCTCATCCACCCAACAGCTTTTCGTTGTTAGAAAGTCACTTTGTCTGCACTGAATGTGACCACAAAAAAAGAATGACCAGGTTAGCAGTGAGAACAATGCTTTGTTGTTTCTACTATTGCAAACAGTCACAAACTGGAGGTGGCTATAGTAGCTACTCCAGAAGGATAAGCCATGATTGCATGCAGATACCATAATATTGGTGTAATTCTGTCTGACTCCATATCGGCTCTTTGTTAATACACACTAATGAGTTCTAGTAGTATCTACATGTACAGCCTCATTTGTTGCCACTGCCCAACTTGCAGTACTCTTGTAACTAGCTTGGTCCATAGTTAAGTAGCTACTGGAACTTACTGCTGGAAAAATATGACAATTAGATACTTAGCTAGCTAGCTACTGGGATAATTTAGAGCTGTACTGATCACATAATTTTCAGACAGCATTGTTTACTTTTGTCATCTTCTTGATCCTGAGAAGTGTCAGAGTTGTCCAGGCCCACTGCAGATAGTGCATATAACATGATTGTAAACATGTTGTTATTGCTCCAACATGGATTTAAGTTATGTAAGCAAGTTACATGGTATAAGGAGGTTTGACATACCACATACCACCTACTGTGGAGGAGGTTTATATATGGGGACATTCCCTAGCCGAGCTACTGCAACAGGTCTGACAAAAACATATATGGCTACATATAGCTGCTGATAAACAAATTTTGTGGCCACTGCAGCATTTTCAGAGAACTTTGAGCCAAACTTGAATCAAGACTGAACCTGTATCTTCCTATTGGGTAACAAAATATCTTAGATAAACAATCAAATGTTCACATGTGAATTTTGTTTCTGATTAGGCTTACACACAATGAGGATAATATCAATAAAAAAACAGTTGCATTTCGAAGGCCATAGCTACTGCCTGCTATGGTCACTCTATATTGAAATTGCGATTTCATATCAATCAGTCAATCAATGCTGTCATCCTAACAAGAGACAATGAAAGAGATTACTGTGCATACTATCAGATGTTGTTAGATGTTCTACATGCCCTTCAATTCATGCTTCTCACCTCACAATACTTCTCACCTTGTTTATTGGAATGGTTCTCAACTGGCTCATCAATATCAAGAGACAGGCCTGTACAATCCATGCAGTGCATGCATATTAGAGTGAGTAATGCAGTGATAAGAAATGAAGTCTGTACCCGCTATGTACCCACCTTACGCATGTACTTACATCTAGATCCTAGACACTAGGTAGCCTCATCCACACTGCTCTCAAAATTCAATTTTTTGGGTTTGGGTTTTTCGGCGAGGCCTAGGAACAAAGCTAGGTACTAGGCAGATATAGAGCGCCAAGATCATGTTATTGTCCGCGTGTGATACTACACCATAGGGTTGTCAAATCTGGTGGTGGGTAGTTCTTCTTACTGTGTCTTCTTTCACCTTTGTGTATTGTTCACTATATGTTTTGACAAATCTGGCGACAGATAATTCTCACTTCCTTATTTGTATTTCATTCTCGTATTCAAAGTTCCAAACTTTTTAGAAATTTGGAATTATTGCAACAGTAGGAAGGGAAGTGCTTAATAGCATATTCAAAGGTGGCGTATGCACACTGTGGTGAACAAGAAACTCCATGAGAATGGATACACCAGTAGCATAACTGCATTGTGTATAGTTAGTATTGCTTATACTAACTTCTATTTCTGATTAGGCTTACACACAATGAGCATAGTATCTAAAATAAACAGTCGCATTTTGAAGGCCATAGCTACTGCCTGCTATGGTCACTCTATATTGAAATTACGATTTCATATCAATCAGTCAATCAATACTGTCATCCTAACAAGAGGCAATGAAAGAGATTACTGTGCATACTATCAGCTGTTCTACACCTCACAATACTTCTCACCTTGTTTATTGGAATGGTTCTCAACTGGCTCATCAATATCAAGAGACAGGCCTGTACAATCCATGCAGTGCATGCATATTAGAGTGAGTAATGCAGTGATAAGAAATGAAGTCTGTACCCGCTATGTACCCACCTTACGCATGTACTTACATCTAGATCCTAGACACTAGGTAGCCTCATCCACACTGCTCTCAAAATTCAATTTTTTGGGTGAGGCCTAGGAACAAAGCTAGGTACTAGGCAGATATAGAGTGCCAAGATCATGTTATTGTCCGCGTGTGATACTACACCATAGGGTTGTCAAATCTGGTGGTGGGTGGTTCTTCTTACTGTGTCTTCTTTCACTTTTGTGTATTGTTCACTGTATGTTTTGACAAATCTGGCGACAAATAATTCTCACTTCCTTATTTGTATTTCATTCTCGTATATAAAGCATGTCTGCCTAGTTACTGTATAGTCAAATGCTTACATATTGTGTATTTGAACTCTCTTCCTGCATTTATTAACTCCCCGTGACGTACTTTTTGTTGCTAATGCAAACTTTCCCCCAGTGGATGTGGGAGGGTATAACAACATCCACATTCTAGTCATGTAAGTATACACATACAAATTACGGTGAATTACCTTTCGTTGGGTCGTGGCCTGCAAACGTCACTGCACTTTGTATTGTCAGTGCTTCAATTGCAGTTGTACAGTCACTAGTTTTGGTGTATTGAGAGGTGAATTGTCTTTTGTTCTCCTTTGGCCGCAGAAGAACAATGTACAACTTTCGTCCAAAGATACAGAAGAGTACTGCAAATGCACTCATGATGACAGCAAATGCGATGGTTGCATTCTGTATCTCCCGGGTTGACAGTGTGGCAAAGTAGCTTGGTATGAAGGCAAGCCAAATCATCAGTAGAGCAAAAGAGCAAAATGCGATGAACTTGGCTTCATTGTAGTTCGCTGGGTACTTAAAGCTCATGACACCGAGTACACAAGCTGCTATAATGATTAGGGTTTCATAGATCCCCGACAGGACAAATACTGGGGTTGGGTCAGAAACACAAGTCACAACAATCTCTGGAAAATCGTTCATATTTGTGGAGTTTAGTCGCAATTCTCGTTGAATTCCAGGAAGTTGCATGCCTATTGAAGCAAAGACAAGTACTATTTGTCCCAATACAACAAGAAAACTAAAGAGGATTTGGTGGTATGCTTCCATGCACCTCGGACGTTTGATTAGGGACTTGTTCTGAAAAACGCGAAACACTCGAAGGATTTTGATCATGATTGTTCCAAACATAAGTGAGAAGCAGAACCAAATAGCAACCCTCTGAACAATGCACACGCCAAGTGTGGGCGGAGCAACATAAATGAATACAGAAGCAAAGCTCAGGCCAATTGCGATGAGTAGTAGTATCATTTGTTCCCTGCTAGAAGATTTAATGACTGGGGTTTTGTAGTACATTCCAAAAACTATTCCAGTCACTGCTACTGACAACAGGCCAAGTATTCCCATAATGATGACCACAATTGACCAAGGATCACTAAATTTGAGAAATGTTTCAGCAATAGCTATACATTCATTGCTACCTTGCAGTGGATTGTTACCCCACATATCACCCAGCACGGAGCAGCTATTGCAGCTTGGGGCGAGGTGTTCACTTGAGAAGTTCTGTCCAAGACAAGGTTCACATATGCTACAGCAGGAGGATGTCACTGGCCTGCGATACTGGCCCGGGACACAGTGACCACAGTGAGATTCTGGAGGCTCATGAACAATACTTCCATCGTAATTACCAAAGTCAAGGGTGCTCACATCAGTAAAGTTCAAAGCGGAACCACCAGCACTGTTCCAGGTTCCAACTCTAGTAAAGTCACAACTATTTCTGCACTGATAGTTCCATATATCAAACTGACCTTCCACATGTCCATCAGAGTTAAACTGCACTGTATTTTCAGTCAGTGGAGAATGGAAATGCACATCTGCAATGTACTCATGCAGTGCTGAGCCATTCAATTCCCTCTTTTGTCCACTGCACCTGTTGTCTGTACGGCTCCAAACTGTTGGTTGATCACAGTTTTCTTGGAGAAAGCGATCTAAGGCATGGGCAAAGGTGTACACTGCATCAATGGTCAGTGATACAAAGGGACTCTGTCTATAGTGAGCAAAGCGAGTGATGTTTGAATTTTGATCACAGGCATTTGGGGAATCATTTGTAGAATTCAGTGTATTGTCACATTTAGCATAGTTTGCATAAATTTCAGGGAACCATGGATTTCGTTTATTGCTGTGGATTGTCAGCTGTGTCAGATATTCATGGAACTCCTGAACATGTGATGAAAAATAGATAAGTCCGTACATCCCCCCAGCCGTTTCATTAAACCTGCTGGCAACAATAGCTGACTGTAACAACTCGGTTGTTATCCATATGAACCTTCGCTCCGGAGAAATGTCCCTGACTTTCTGCAGAATCTGCTGTGTATGCTGAGCATGAGTATAAAGAACTACAACATTTGCAGCCGATGCATTCAGTTTCAATGCCAATGTGTTGTAATCATCTTCTAGAAAATCTTCATCGATTGGTTCCTTAACATCCATGCAGATTTCATTCATTACAGCCAGTTTTTGCAGTTCATCTGTTCCAGCCTGCCCATATATATCATTAGAGTACACAGTTGAAATGTGAGTCCAGTTGAACCACAGCATTAGATCAACCATCACCTTTACTAAAATATTGTCCGGAGAAATTGTCCTATAGAAGTAGGAATACCTGTCCCTGTTGTTGAGTACAGGGGAAGCGGAAACGTAGCTGACCTGTGGCATTTGAAACAGACGCCCCAGGCCGGCCGAAACCATGCTAACTCTGCTTGCATAGGCTCCTACAATGCCTACAGTGGCGACAGATTCTGATACGTTTCCTCCAGGAAATGTCGAGCAGCTCTCAAGGGACAGATGTTCTCCGGAAATGATAAGATCAAGAGCTTCATCCAAGCCAATGTTCTCGCTGTAACAGGTATCACGTATGTCGTACCCCAGCTTGATGCCTCGTAGTAGTTGCGAGTCGGCGTTGATGGTGTCCAGTGCGAATAACATCGCCTCCATCAGCTGTTCGGAACGGATCCCTCCACATTTTCCTCCAGCAGAAGCGGCGTCTTCAGAATGGACGGGGAACAGTCCGCCAATAACAAAGTCCTTGTCAGCACGACTGGCCGCACCGCGTATTCTTTCATCCGCGCTCCTGATAACTTCAGATTCTTCTTGGTATCGGTACGTCCTCGGTTCCGCGGCGCAGGCTCTTGGACTGGCAGCAGCAAGCAAAATCACAAACAGAAAGACGAGTGTGTGTAATTTTTGTAGTACACGAGCCATTGTTTAAAAGAGACTGCATGGGCCGATTACATCTCGCGTCAGCCTTTTTTATAACAAATCACGAGAGAGTCGACATTCATTATCTGGCCCATGAGAATTTCCGGGAAACGCACTTGAATTGATATACGTCCTCGATATACCCTACGTATACTAGCATAGGCTAATGGTTCACAGGTGTTCTGAGGATTGTCAGTGAGTAGTGCCTGGGCAGCTGCCTCTCTGCAAGTTCTGCAAGAATGTGGTGGCTACTCACTGCGAAAACAAAATTAGATGTTTTAACCACAGCCTGAGTGGTTACCCTGGTTGCAGACTAGCTAGTAGCTATAGAGAGATGTTGGTTATGAGAGGTTTATAAACTTCTCACAGACATGCAGGCTAAGGTTACGGTCACAAGCCTTGGTTCCCTTTGACTGGCTAAGTCCCCCCCATTCCCTTCCCATATAACGTTACTCAATTTAACTGGCACAACAAAATTTAATGCTTACATAATAAAGATGTAATGCGGTACATACAATAAAAACAGTTGTGTGGGCTCTGCTACATGTTATCATTGCATCTTCCGGTTACACTTAATTACAAAGGAAAGGTTTAGAACCATAGTGGGCTAACTCACCAAACACTGCATGGGTTTGGTATATTTGAGGCATGTTGGCTACATGCAATATGTAGGTCAAAGGGCCACTATATAAGCTTCCTGTGTTATTCTAGCCATACCTGCTACAGGTCATGTGTATGACATTTCAATACCCGACAGTTTGATGTATACCTGTTATCGGATATGTACCTAACATTTTTAGGTATGATATTGATAGTAGCTGACGTTTCGTGGTAGGTAAGATTCCTAAAATTTATTTTGGACTGACATTTTGTGGCATGTACATGTACCTGATTGTATGGAGCTGGCATTTTATGGCTATATACCTAGGTAAGATACCTATCAATTCCATGTATGTTATTATTTTTAGGTAATTAAATCCTCGTCTTTGATTAGACCACTCTGATTCTAAGGCCTTCATTAATTTTAATATAGATTGCCACATGCAGCTAATGATGTTTTTGTACAGTAGAACCACAGAAGTTAGCTACTTGCCAATGTAGCTACAGTTTTGAGAATGGCTATATGTACTGGTTAAAATGACGGCAAGTGCTGGTTACTGCAGTTTCAGGGTTCATTGAACAGGTTGATAGTATGACAACAGTGGCGGATCTAGAAATTTAGAAAGGGGGGGTTCGGACATTTTTGGGTTGCCACGCCCACTTTCGGTCACGTGAACGCATTCGTACAAAATATATAGCTGGAAGGCCGAACCGAGGGGTCCGTCACAAAAGAAATCTCGTATATACACTGTCCGACAGTGTTGTTTTAGTTAACTATAACTTTAACTAAATGCATGTTAGTATGGTCTTTTTAAAATTTAGTTAACCAAAACTACAACTAACTAAAAATTTTTGCTCAGCTGGGAACTATAACTAAAATATCCAAGAACATACAAGAAGAAACCTGTCGGCAGAAATCCAAACTGAAATCCAGAAATCCACTGTGAAATCCAGAAATCCACTCTGAAATCCGAAATCCACGTGAAATCCAGTGGATTTCGAAATCTCGTACGCCGAGGCGCGCCTTGGCGGACCCCTCGGGCCGGACTGAATATCTCGAAGCAACTCTAGGCCTAGTCAAACGTCTGGAGATCAACAGTAAAGAACTGATACGTGAATGCGTAACTGTGCCTGGTTGTTGTTGCTGCATGCCACTGCTGCATAATCATTTGATGGTTATGTACGCATAATACATTACTAGCCGCCAAAGGGGAGTGCATCAGTTGCACCCCCCTTACCCCCCCTAAATCCGCCACTGGACAAATGGAATTCCAAAACACAATCATCATCCATCAACCCACTCACAATTCCATCTAGCTTTAAGAGCTATCTAACATCATCAAACCAGATAATAGCCAACAGATATAGATGCATATATATATCACTGCAAAAACACTTGAGTTAGTTTAACCACATTTTTAGGTTGTCTCAGTTGCATCAGTGTGACCAAGGAATGCTAGGTTTTCTTGAACAATTTTTGATGAGCTTTTCCCATTAGCTAGTCTCGCTTTTAGAAGACCTATTTGGCTACATCCCTGGCATTTCTACCACAACCATGCAACCAAGGAACTCTCCAAGTGCAGTTGTTACACCCCAAGATGCAACTTAAAGGATCCGCGTAAATATTATTACAAACCCCAAGATGCAACTTAAAGGACCCGCGTAATATAATATAATATAACTAACTAATATAATACACAGGCCAGAGGAAGCGTTGGACATCCAATCTGAGTTGATATTCGAATGAAACTTTGGTACACCAACAACTCTCCCTTCACCAGCTACACCACCGTCACCCCTCACAGCGACTCCCGAAACGATTTTTCCGCTTACGTGACGTCACACGTTCAATATGACATTAGCATTATCACTATGTTTCTATTGTTTATATACAGATATATATTTTTTTATATACTTTCTCTCTTTTATTTTCTATTAAGGTTCATGACCCCTTAAAAAAAATAATAAATAAAAAAAATTTTAAAAAAAAAAATAAAAAAATAATAAAAAAGAAAAAAATTTGAACGTGTGACGTCACGTAAGCGGAAAAATCGAGTCGCTGTGAGGGGTGACGGTGGTATAGCTGGTGAAGGGAGAGTTGTTGATGTACCAAAGTTTCATTCATGGGGTAAGTGCACCATGACATTAACAAATAGCAACTCAGATTGGATGTCCAACGCTTCCTCTTGCCTGTGAATTATTTATTTAGTTACTTACTTATTTATATACGCGGGTCCTTTAAGTTGCATCTTGGGGGTCCTTTTAAGTTGCATCTTGGGGGTAACGAGCAAAGTAACCGCACCCCAAGATGCTCACGGAAGGCTAGTGCTGCAGGTTTTACCTTGGTTCGAACACTTTAGAGTTCAGTGCTATACGTAGGTAAAATCTTTGTTAGTAGGCTTTAGGGAAAAAAAGGGGGTTTTTTTTTTTCTTTGTTTTTGTTTTTTTGAAATGACAAAAAATGTATTATAGCAAACTATAGAGGAGGAATACTGCTACTTAGCTACAAGACCTGAACAGTGGCGTAGCCAGGCTGGGGCACACTGGGGCACATGCCCTAGCAACTAGAGGCCGTGCCCAACCAGTGTAAGTATGCATGCGAATTATCAGCGATGATAGTATCGTTGTCGATCGCGAATCGGGCGCTAAACCATCTTGAAATCGAACGGCGCAGTATCGGTATGTATATCCACAGAGTTACGAGTCTCGTATACGCTCACCGTACGCATGCAAGTTTGCCGTATAAGTGACGTACACTGCACTACCATATGGCCTCAGAACCGACCTGGGAGGCTGTAAAAGTCCCAAAAATTTCGTACAAATTAACGTAGTGTGCCCATGCTGTGCCCTAGCATCGGCGATGTCCTGGCTACGTCACTGGACCTGAAATAGAAGGCTTAAGAGATCAGGATTTTGTGCTGCAAATTTAGCTGAAGTAGAAAGCTTTAGAGTTCAGAATTTTGTGGTTTCTTAAAAAAGCTTTACCCTCAAGGGAGGAGCCAGACATCAGTTTATCAATCGTGAATAGCAAGGCACGCATTCACCTGCTTTTTACTCGCGCGTTACTTGCATAATATCAGCCCGGAGCACGGTAGCGCGCTCAATACACGCAATGATTTTATACGTAGGTATATGAACGTGTGACGTCACGTAAGCGGAAGAATCGCTTTGGGAGGGATGCACTTTGTTTACAACACTTCGAGTTCGCTCACGTAACGTGTGACATCTTAGATACATCCAGAGGCTATCAAACCAACGAAGACAAGATGTTCACCACATTTTGTAAAAAAAAAAAGTAATGCATTCCCTGACCCCAGCCCTAACCCTAACCCTAACCCTTTCCCTTAACCATTTGGCCAACAAGCAACTTCGGTCGACCAACGCACCAAAATATGGTTAAAGTAACCTAAAACTTTTTGCATAATTATATGAACTGGTATATACGTTGGCTAGCAGACAAGCTTAGTGTTTCAGCTGCCTGTTTGAAGCTTGATGGGTTGTGAAGGTGGTGATGGATGATTATTTTTCGATTTCCTTAAAAACATAGACACTACATGCAAGCGTTCACTGGAACCTTTATCGTATTTCTAATCCTCTGCTGCCTCATCTCATCCCATAAATCAATCCCAGGTCAAGTGATGGTGGGCTGAAGTAGACGGTCTGGTCTGTGATAGTCTGGGAACATGACTAGGTCTGTGGAGGCATGCATGGATTTTCTGGCACTAGCTAATACATTCCATGTGCACACAAAATCCTAATATATCTATAGTTTGCCTATGCAACAGGTGGAGTTTAACTGTGATATTTTCCCTCCCTGAGGGCTAAAAGTGAAATTATTATTATTATTATTATTATTATGAGAAACACGCCAACAGTAGGCGCAGATACTACAGTTAGTGTTATTAATTAATTAAGACTCTTCAAAAACTCAGCAACAGTTTGACCATTCTCAACCTGATATGGTCCTAGTTGGATATACTTCAGGATATGCTCCCATTTCATATCACATTCAACCCTGTCATCCTTTGTATTATGCCTCCTAATTCTCCATGTATTTGTAGTTTACACTACACCACATTGCTATACTACAGTACAGAATTTAAATAAAGTTGTGTGTAAACAATATTGAAGTTACTGTAAACACAATGGACATGTACAGGTGTGTCTGCAGTAATAACAACAAAGAGGTTCTGGTCTCTGTCTTGTTCCCAGACCCTCAGAAAGACCAAGCCATCTTGTTTCTTGTGCCTACATTAGAGTTCTGACACAATCCTTTGAGCGTGGTGCTTGCTAGATAAGAAAACGAGGCTAAGGACAAGCCCGCTCCCAGGTGCTTGCTTGAAAAAAAAACAAGGCTAAGGACAAGCCCAGCTCCCAGGTGCTTGCTTGAAAAGAAATGAGGCTAAGGACAAGCCCCGCTCCCAGGTGCTTGCTTGAAAAGAAACAAGGATAAGGACAAGCCCCGCTCACAGGTGCTTGCTTGAAAGGAAACAAGGATATAAGGACACTAGTCTGTACTGGTGCTGGTGTGAAACAGACCTTCGTCCCCCTGCATCAAGACCATGTTTACGCAAGTAAACTACGTAGGGATAATCAAACCTTCTGAGTAGCTACATATTAGCTACTTATGGGCATGCCGCTACATATTACTTATAGGCTACTCCTGCAATGTTAGGGGAGCTAGATCACGCCATGGCATACTACATGCAGAATATCATACAATGACATCTCACGTGCTCATGTATATAGCTATTTGTAACAAATCCCAAACCAAAAAATGACTCTCAGACTAATAATTGACAGTAGGCATATCTCCTAACGTAATTCTTCTTACTAAGCATTGAAGTAAGCACAAAGACAGTTGTTTAACTGCATGTATACTGTGTGCATTACAGCAATGAATGACTACACCAAGGGTTATTGAGCTCTTATACATGTATATGTAGCACATTCAAGTTAGAGGTCCAAATATTTTGATCCAAGGATCTTCATGAGTGGAATACAAGAGCTATGACAACTTAAGCTCAACTATACTATACTATAATATATTTAGTTATGACTGCAATTTTATACAAATGTCTAAATTGGTGGGTCATTGTGAGGATGTTTCTGAGCCACTGGCGTCCTTGTCAGACTCAGGGTGCAAGACTTTATGAACCAGGTCAGTGGCACCACTATCAGACAGACCTGCATAAGGAAATTTGTATCATATAATTAGCGTGTACAGCTTCCAGATATCAATGGCGTAGCAATGCAGTTCGATCTGTGCCTGGGCAATTCGATCCACAGTGAACTAAGGTCAGAGTGCACTCATTGTAGTCACTATGGCTGTAACACCAGCCTTGGACACCATAACAATCCTAGTGGCACCCTTGTCAACTGCAAGTGCAAAAAAAATACAGTCTGGGACGATACGTACTCGTCACTCCTTGCCGCGGCCTGGAGTGCTCACAAGCCACACTGAAAGGGTGTGGCCTGCACAAATCACCGTGCCTGGGCAACTTTGAGATCCTGGCTGCGCCACTGCGAGATATCATATACCTATGATAGATGAGTAGCTGCCCAAGCTTGAGTGTCATCCAGGCATGACACTGTGCTCTTGAAAGCCCCAAAACACTGCCAGATATCATACCACTATGATAGCCCCAAATAAATCAGATTGACAAATGTGAGTAGCTGAAGTAAAATTCAAGTTTTAATGATATTCATAGCATTACAGGTGGGTGTGGCTACAACTCATTGCTAATGTGTTACTAGTTAGTGATACACTTGCACGTTTGAGTCCTTCCATTGCTATAAAACCTCAATTTCAGTAGAACTTGGATCATGTGACTTACAGTTTGAATTTTACTTGAACCGCTCACATAATAGAAGCCAGTTGTATATGGTGAAAACGTTTCCTGTATGTGTGTGCATTCTTCTATACATACATGTGTGAATGTATGGGTGAGGGAAACAAAGTATCCGCAACTTTGTCCCTACCTGCCTGCAATCACATCCATGACAGATTAATGTTTCTTTGCAGTGTAGCAGTAGCTTCTCAGGCTTGAGTGTGAGGATCCATGCAGGCATGACAATAGATCTAGAATTGTGGTACACCATGCTCTTGAAAGCTTCAACTCAATGTGGATGTTGTAGAGTTGTACAGTGTTCATAAAATGAAATTTTGCTTATGTGTGTATATACTTCTGTGTGTGTGTAGCCTCTTTCTCAGGCTCCTCCAGCTGTTTCATGAGGCTAGCTGAGGAGGAGCCTGTGTGTACATATGTTAGGCTTGTTCCAAGGCCCTACCCAGCTTTCCATTGCTTACACATCTACTGCAAGCAATGGGACGCCGGGCAGGGGAATGAGGTATATGTGTGACGGTGACAGTGTATTTGGAGAGTTGAAAGTTGGTGGGACATGTCCTTGTGCCTGCATACCCACACACAATCAAAGTGCAACAATTTAATAGGTAGTGGGATTAGCTAGTATTTACTTGATTCATCTGTGATGTTCCCAAAGTGAACATGTCTTGAGGTGGGGTGAGTCTCCTGGTGCACGTCTGCATGTGAAAGACGTAAAATACAGAGTTGAAACGTTGGATCTTCCAAACAATGCACTATTTCATGTACCTCGGGGTTAATATGTGTGTATCAATAATTCATAAGCGTCAGTTTGCTAGCCACTTTGTTTAACTTCCCAGATCATACATAACTAGCTCTAGCTCTGTTATGCAATACTCAGTTCCCCCTTCATCTGAGACCATCTAGCTCCCTCAAGTGTTCTTATCGTCTCCAAGACAATCATACCCACACTTGTGATAATTGTGTGTATTTGCTACCTGAGGTTTCCGCGGAGCTTGCCCAAGAAGTCCCCACTTAGCTACAGTGTATGCACTTTACGCGGAAACTGTTACAAACCGGTGTGCCCATGCATCCTGTCCCCCAGGCATCTTAAGAAATCCTTGCTACACAACTGCCTCTATTAACAGCTAGCAAAGATCCTGTTATCACTGCTATATGATAGCACTCTCATATGCCTTCACTGTAAAGAACATGGGGGTCGTCATGATTACATCAGCTTTGGACAATTTCATTAGCAAAATTCTTTTACCATGACATTTAAACCTACTAAAGCCTAATTGAGTTATTTGAACTTTGGAATCTATATTAGGCAATTACGACTCCACTATGTTTAATGATGCAGACATGCATGAAGTAGGAAACTGAAGAAATTTCATTTTTACAGTGTTTTGGCAGAAGTCAAACTTGAAGTCCAGAAATCCAAACTGTACTTTAGAATAAATATCTGAAATTATGAAATCTCATAATTATGGAATGAGCCATACGGTGATGGAAGCCTCACATTTGACAACAAACTGTTACTGCTCCTGAACTATAACTTGCTATTGCTAGATCTTGGACGAAGGTAGTAGAAGGCAAAAACTTTGTTTGCAACGTTTCAATCGCACTTTGGCAATTTTCATCAGGCATGCAAAATTGCCTGATGAAAATTGCAAACTATTACTCTTCTGATTCTCTCAAACTTTGCAGCATTACACGATGCTATTTAACGTCACAGGTAGCGTCCCTTGATGCAATTTAATTGTGTCTTTACATGAATTTAGGCTATGTGCGCTTGAAACATGCACCAATTGTAGCTACATTTAGGCATTCTGTGCAGACTATGACCCTACCCACACCCACTCAATAGCAAACTGATAACAGTCAGGGTTCTCAACCAGAAAACGCTGAAAACTGGATACAGTGAAAGTAATGGAGCCCCTACAAAGTAAGAAGAGCATTTTGAGCATCCAAAGAAGAGAAATGGCCTACAAAATGCCGGTCAAGGCTTTTCTACAGCCAGCCACAACAGGTGCTATGTGCTGTTACCTGTTTCACTAGCTCTGCTTTCAAAGCGACAAAAGCCTATCTCCACAGCACATTTCATGATAGTGATGTAAGCAAGAAATGTTGCAACATTAGGTTAATTATCATAGGGTCTTAAATTAAACACGTAATTATGCCTCACTTGTGTTCCCATCTTTCTGTGGAGTATTATGTTGGTCAAGAAGAAAACCTGTACAATGCCAGAAGTGTAGCAAAAGCACAAGGTGAAGCCGAGTGTAAGTAACACTTTATTTACTTACGAGCAAACTTAGAGTTAGACAGCAAGCTTTCTCTGTAATTGGATGTGTTCACACTATGCAATGGTGAACTGTCACTAGAACTTTATACATTTAGATGCATAACCTCACAACATTTGTTGCAACTAGCTACTACACGCTCACATACGTAAGGCACAAACAATTAACATGCATATTACATGACTGTAGTTCACAGTCTATATGCATAGCTAGGCTAGTCAAATTCAACAGTTTCAGAGATATGTAATAGATAATGCATGGTAGCCTGGGATTTATGGTCAACAACTGCCCGACTCTGAGAGTGGAGCCCTTGGACAAGGCCGGGTGGTTATTGTAAACCATAAATCACAAACTAACATGCATTACAGGCCCGGCGGAAGCAAAATTGAATTGGACCGGGCGGTATGTGACTGCGTGTGTAAGCACACAGCAGCTAGGGGAGTCCTTCGGGGGGAAAATTTTCAAATTTGATGCTCTGAGATCGCTTCTGAGGCCATTTTTCAGTCTTATCTGTAGCTCTTGGCAGGCTTCAACAATGCCATGATTAGTCTGCTACGCAACCACGTGGCTACATGTAGTTTTAGCCTCGTTCCCCAGACACCAGCAGCATGAAATTCCCGCACCCGCGCAAGTGACAAACGCTGCAACCAGGGCCGAACTATGCTACATTAGTCTGGCATCGCTGCCACTTAGCTTGTAGGCAACAAGCACGCATATTTCCAGCCTGCACGAGCATGCACCCACTCGAAAAATCTTGGAAACTCTCAAAAATTGGTCCGGCCATGGCCTGAGCAACTGGACCGGCTCCACCGGCCCTGCATTATGTTCTATTCTTCAACCCGATTAGTCCTTGTTGTTATTAGTAAACATACAAGGTAATTTACATTGTAAACAAAATAGAAACATCATTTCACAACTGGTTTATGAGAGAGAATCTAAAACTTCCTGTCAGTATATGGAGAATAGTACCCACCTGTTACTATAGAAACAAGGGTGAAGTGGAGTATATAATCATACATATTTATGAAGGTGTACCCTAAGAGTGACTTACTTGGATTTATGGGTGAGTTGATACCAGGGGTTGCAAGTGCAAAAGTAGCATCCATTGTCAAAACTGTACTCAACTTTCTTCGATTGGTATAACGTGAGGTGAATTGCCTTTTGTTCTCGTTTGGCCGAAACAGAACAATGTACAACTTTCTTCCGAAAAAGCATGACAACACAGCAAATGAGCTCATGATAACAGCAATTGCGATGGTTGCATTCTGTATCTCCTGGGTAAACCTTGTAGTAACGTAGCTTGGAATAAAGGCTATCCAGATTGTCAGAAGTGCAAAGGTGCAAAATGAGATGAATTTGGATTCATTCCAGTTCGATGGATACTTAAAACTCATGATCCCGAGTACACAAGCTGCAGTAATGACTAGAGCTTCATAGGCAACTGACAGAACAAATATTGGAATTGGATCTTTAGCACAAGTTACAACAACGTCTGGAAAATTATTTGGATTCGTGGAGTTTAGTCGCAACTCTCGCTGAATTTCTGGAAGTTGCATAACTATTGAAACTATCACAAGTACCATTTGTCCCATTACAACAAGGAAGGTGAAAAAAATGTGGTGATATGCTTTCATACATTTAGGGCGTGTTGTTAGAGACTTGTTCTCAAAAAGACAAGTCACTCGATCATAACGGCTCCAAACATAAGTGAGAAGCAGAACCAAATAGCAACCCTCTGAACAATGCACACACCAAGTGTAGGAGGAGCAACGTAAATGAATACAGAAGCAAAGCTTAGGCCAATTGCGATGAGTAGTAGTATCATTTGTTCCCGGCTGCAGATTTAATGACTGGGGTTTTGTAGTAAATTCCAAAAATTATTCCGGTCACTGCTACTGACAACAAGCCAAGCATCCCCATTACAATGACCACAATTGACCAAGGCTCACAGAAGTTGCTAAAAGTTTCAACAATAGCTACACATCCATCACTACCATGCAGTGGGTTGTTACCCCACATGTGGTGACCAAGCACAGAGCAGCTATTGCAGCTTGGGGCGAGGTGTTCACTTGAGAAGTTCTGCCCAAGACAAGGTTCACATATGCTACAGCAGGAGGATGTCACTGGCCTGCGATACTGGCCTGGTATACAACGACCACAGTGAGATTCTGGAGGCTCATGAACATTGTAATTACCAAAGTCGAAGGTGCTCACATCAGTAAAGTTCAAAGCGGAACCACCAGCACTGTTCCAGGTTCCAACTCTAGTAAAGCCACAACTATTTCTGCACTGATAGTTCCATATATCAAACTGACCTTCCACATGTCCATCAGAGTTAAACTGCACTGTATTTCCAGTCAGTGGAGAATGGAATTGCACATCTGCAATGTACTCACTCAGAGACGAGCCATTCAATTCCCTCTTTTGTCCACTGCACCTGTTGTCTCTACGGCTCCAAACTGTTGGTTGATCACAGTTTTCTTGGAGAAAGCGATCTAAGGCATAGGCAAAGGTGTACACTGCATCGATCGTCAGTGATACAAAGGGACTCTGTCTATAATGAGCAAAGCGAGTGATGTTTGAATTTTGATCACAGGCATTTTGGGAATCATTTGTAGAATTCACTGTATTGTTACAATTAGCATAGTTTGCATAAATTTCAGGGAACCATGGATTTCGTTTATTGCTGTGGATTGTCAGCTGTGTCAGATATTCATGGAACTCCTGAACATGTGATGAAAAATAGATAAGTCCGTACATCCCCCCAGCAGTTTCATTAAACCTGCTGGCAACAATAGCTGACTGTAACAACTCAGTTGTTATCCATATGAACCTTCGCTCCGGAGAAATTTCCCTGACTTTCTGCAGAATCTGCTGTGTATGCTGAGCATGAGTATAAAGAACTACAACATTTGCAGCCGATGCATTCAGTTTCAATGCCACTGTGTGATAATCATCTTATAGAAAATCTTCATCGATTGGTTCCTTAACGTCCGTGCAGATTTCATTCATTACAGCCAGTTTTTGCAGTTCATCTGTTCCAGCCTGCCCATATATATCATTAGAGTACACAGTTGAAATGTGAGTCCAGTTGAACCACAGCATTAGATCAACCATCACCTTTACTAAAATATTGTCCGGAGAAATTGTCCTATAGAAGTAGGAATACCTGTCCCTGTTGTTGAGTACAGGGGAAGCGGAAACGTAGCTGACCTGTGGCATTTGAAACAGACGCCCCAGGCCGGCCGAAACCATGCTAACTCTGCTTGCATAGGCTCCTACAATGCCTACAGTGGCGACAGATTCTGATACGTTTCCTCCAGGAAATGTCGAGCAGCTCTCAAGGGAGAGATGTTCTCCGGAAATGATAAGATCAAGAGCTTCATCCAAGCCAATGTTCTCGCTGTAACAGGTATCACGTATGTCGTACCCCAGCTTGATGCCTCGTAGTAGTTGCGAGTCGGCGTTGATGGTGTCCAGTGCGAATAACATCGCCTCCATCAGCTGTTCGGAACGGATCCCTCCACATTTTCCTCCAGCAGAAGCGGCGTCTTCAGAATGGACGGGAAACAGTCCGCCAATAACAAAGTCCTTGTCAGCACGACTGGCCGCACCGCGTATTCTTTCATCCGCGCTCCTGATAACTTCAGATTCTTCTTGGTATCGGTACGTCCTCGGTTCCGCGACGCAGGCTCTTGGACTGGCAGCAGCAAGCAAAATCACAAGCAGAAAGACGAGTGTGTGTAATTTTTGTAGTACACCAGCCATTTTTTAAAAGAGACTGCATGGGCCGATTACATCTCGCGTCAGCCTTTTTTATAACAAATCACGAGGGAGTCGACATTCATTATCTGGCCCATGAGAATTTCCGGGAAACACACTTGAATTGATATACGTCCTCGATATACCCTACGTATACTAGCATAGGCTAATGGTTCACAGGTGTTCTGAGGATTGTCAGTGAGTAGTGCCTGGGCAGCTGCCTCTCTGCAAGTTCTGCAAGAATGTGGTGGCTACTCACTGCGAAAACAAAATTAGATGTTTTAACCACAGACTGAGTGTTTACCCTGGTTGCAGACTAGCTAGTAGCTATAGAGAGATGTTGGTTATGAGAGGTTTATAAACTTCTCATAGACATGCAGGCTAAGGTTACGGTCACAAGCCTTGGTTCCCTTTGACTGGCTAAGTCGCCACCCCCTATTCCCTTCCCATATAACATTACTCAATTTAACTGGCACAACAAAATGTAATGCTTACATAATAAAGATGTAATGCGGTACATACAATAAAAACAGTTGTGTGGGCTCTGTTACATGTTATCATTGCATCTTCCGGTTACACTCAAACTATTTAATTACAAAGGAAAGGTTTAGAACCATAGTGGGCTAACTCACCAAACACTGCATGGGTTTGCTGCATGGTATATTTGAGGCATGTTGGCTACATGCATTATGTAGGTCAAAGGGCCACTATATAAGCTTCCTGTGTTATTCTAGCCATACCTGCTACAGGTCATGTGTATGACATTTCAATACCTAACTGTTATTCTAGCGTTACCTGCTACAGGTCATGTGTATGACATTTCAATACCTGACAGTTTGATGTATACCTGCTACAGTCATGTGTATGACATTTCAATACCTGACAGTTTGATGTATACCTGTTATCGGATATGTACCTAACATTTTTAGGTATGATATTGATAGTAGCTGACGTTTCGTGGTAGGTAAGATTCCTAAAATTTATTTTGGACTGACATTTTGTGGCATGTATACCTGATTGTATGGAGCTGGCATTTTATGGTATTGTAGCTATATACCTAGGTAAGATACCTATCAATTCCATGTATGTTATTATTTTTAGGTAATTGAATCCTCGTCTTTGGTTAGACCACTCTGATTCTAAGGCCTTCATTATTTAATTTAATTTAATTTGATTTTAATATAGATTGCCACATGCAGCTAATGATGTTTTTGTACAGTAGAACCACAGAAGTTAGCTACTTGCCAATGTAGCTACAGTTTTCAGAATGGCTATATGTACTGGGAAAACTAGCTACTTGGTTAAAATGACGGCAAGTGCTGGTTACTGCAGTTTCAGGGTTCACTGAACAGGTTGATAGTATGACAAATGGATTTCCAAAACACAATCATCCATCAACCCACTCACAATTCCATCTAGCTTCAAGAGCTATCTAACATCATCAAACCAGATAATAGCCAACAGATAGATGCATATATATATATCACTGCAAAAACACTTGTGTTACTTTAACCACATTTTTAGGTTGTCTCAGTTGCATCAGTGTGACCAAGGAATGCTACCAAATAGGTTTTCTTGAACAATTTTTGAGGAGCTTTTCCCATTAGCTAGTCTCGCTTTTAGAAGACCTATTTGGCTACATCCCTGGCATTTCTACCACAACCATGCAACCAAGGAACCCTCCAGGTGCAGTTGTTACAAACCCCAAGATGCAACTTAAGGTGGCGGGATAGTCCGGTGGGCGTGGTTTATGAAATATATCAACATAAAATTTCTCGTACAGAATTTATCCCAGTACAACAAAACCTACTGAATATGAAGCAGGGAGGGTAGTGAATGTGTACAGGAAAAACCGTGGAAATAGCTCACTTTGTAGCCACAGTAAGCATACGAGTGTCCCCGCAGACTATTAACCAGAAATCTAAAGTACGAAGTACGCTAGCGACTTGATCTCGCTGTTGGAGATGCGCATTAATAAACTCTAGGGCGGCTCGAAACTTTTTTGCCGCTGCGGTAAATGGTACTCGAAATAGTGAATGAGAAAAAATTACTGTCTTACCAAATTTCCTTGAAACAACGGGACGTAACGTTGCAGCGGAAGGCGATATCGCGAAAACTGCTTCGAGTCGCCCTTCGCACGGTATTTTTGCGTAGTTTCACAGTCTTCGCTAGTTGTAAATCGGTCTCCATGACTTGATTTTTGGTTACAAAAAAGTTCGATAACTAGCACCGTAACGGCTGAGTTCAAAGTTCAAAGTGAATAGCACATGCGCATATATACGTTCAATTAGGAATTACGGTATCTTAATTTATTGCTACGCGCGCGCCGTACGCACAGAACAGTATCCCGCCACCTTAAAGGATCCGCGTAAATAATTACACACCCCTCACAGCAACTCCCGAAGCGATTTTTCCGCTTATGGACGTCACACATTCAATATACTACGTACAAAATCATTGCGTGTATTGAGCGCACTACCGTGCTTCGGGCTAATATTATGGCGCGTAACGCGCGAGTATAAAGCAGGTGAAGGCGTGCATTGATAAACTGATGTCTGGCTCCTCCCTTGAGGGTAAAGCTTTTGAAACCACAAAACTCTGAACTCTAAGGCTTTCTACTTCAGGTCTTGTAGCTTTCCTAAAGCCTACTAACAAAGATTTTACCTACGTATAGCACTTAACTCTGAAGTGTTCGAGCCAAGGTAAACCTACAGCACTAACCTCCCATGGGGTGCGGTTACTTTGCTCGTATAATATAACCAAATATAACTAATATAATACACAGGCCAGAGGAAGCGTTGGACATCCAATCTGAGTTGATATTCGTTAATGGCATGGTGCACTTACCCCAGGAATGAAACTTTGGTACACCAACAACTCTCCCTTCACCAGCTACACCACTGTCACCCCTCACAGCGACGCTTACTTGACGTCACACGTTCAATATACTACGTATAAAATCATTGCGTGTATTGAGCGCGCTACCGTGCTACCGGCTGATATTACGCGGGTATATAAAGCAGGTGAAGGGGTGCCTCGCTATTCAAGATTTTTATGTCTGGCTCCTCCCTTGAGGGTAAAGCTTTTTTAAGAAGCCACAAAACTCTGAACTCTAAGTCTTCCTATACTTCAGCTAAATTTACAGCACAAAACCCTGATCTCCTAAGCCTTCTACTTCAGGTCTTGTAGCTAGGTAGCACTGAACTTTTTTTCCCTAAAGCCTACTAACAAAGATTTTACCTACGTATAGCACTGAACTCTAAAGTGTTCGAGCCAAGGTAAACCTGCAGCACTAACCTTCCGTGAGCATCTTGGGGTGCAGTTACTTTGCTCGAATAAGATCAAAGAAACAACAAACCTCACCAGAAATGCTGATTTATAGGCCTTCTGAAAGGAGATACTAATTTAACAAAAGAGGGAGGCTTCTCAACTAAACTCTTTCAAATTGTAAGCATTTCTTGAACTGTAGCTACGTGTCATGCACATAAAACAAGTGACCAAAATATGGTTAAAGTAACCTAAAACGTTTTGCATATATGAACTGGTATATACGTTGGCTAGCAGACAAGCTTGTAGTGTTTCAGCTAGCTCTTTGAAGCTTGATGGGTTGTGAAGGTGGTGATGGATGATAAATGTACGTATTTTCGATTTCCTTAAAAACATAGACTCTACATGCAGGCGTTCACTGGAACCTTTATCTTATTTCTAATCCTCTGCTGCTTCATCTCATCCCATAAAGCAATCCCAGGTCAAGTGATGGTGGGCTGAAGTAGACGGTCTGGTCTGTGATAGTCTGGGAACATGACTAGGTCTGTGGAGGCATGCATGGATTTTCTGGCATTAATACATTCCATGTGCACACAAAATCTAAATATATCTATAGTTTGCCTATGCAACAGGTGGAGATATTTTCCCTCCCTGAGGGCTAAAAGTGAAATTATGCCTCATAATTCTCCATGTATTTTTAGTTTACACTACACCACATTGCTATACTACAGTACAGATTTTAAATAAAGTTGTGTGTAAACAATATTGAAGTTACTGTAAACACAATGGACATGTACAGGTGTGTCTACAGTAATAACAACAAAGAGGTGGGATATATAATAGTTACATAGCAAAGGTGGCCAGGGATTTATGGCTAAACCTCGTCCTCGGGCTACGCCCTCACACTCGGTCTGTTTACTGCCATAAATCCCTGGCGCTGTGCTATAACTAATATTTTTTCTGGTCTCTGTTTTATTACTCTTGTTCCCAGACCCTCAGAAAGACCAAGCCATCTTGTTTCTTGTGCTGACATTAGAGTTCTGACACAATGCTTTGAGCGTTGAAAATTGGCCTGTGGGTTTCCAATGCTGTGTCTTCTCTTCACTTAATCCAGTGAAAGGTAAGGTATTGGCTAAGGACAAGCCCCGCTCCCAGGTGCTTGCTTGAAAAGAAAACGAGGCTAAGGACAAACCCCACTCCCAGGTGCTTGCTTGAAAAAAAAAACAAGGCTAAGGACAAGCCCCGCTCCCAGGAAACAAGGATATAAGGACACTAGTCTGTAGCTACTGGTGCTGGTGTGAAACAGACCTTCGTCCCCCTGCATCAAGACCATGTTTTACGCAAGTAAACTACGTAGGGATAATCAAACCTTCTGAGTAGCTACATATTAGCTATACTTATGGGCATGCAGCTACATATTACTTTAGGCTGCTCCTGCAATGTTAGGGGAGCTAGATCACGCCATGGCATACTGGTATACTTGTACATGCAGAAGGTCATACAATGACATCTCACATGCTCATGCACATAGCTATTTGTAACAAATCCCAAACCAAAAAAAATGACTCTTAGACTAATAATACTGTAGGCGTATCTCCTAATGTAATTCTTCTTACTAAGTATTGGAGTAAGCAAATACATGTAGCACAAAGACAGTTGTTTAACAGGTGTTTAACTGTATGTATACTGTGTGCATTACAGCAATGAATGACTACACCAAGGGTTATTGAGCTCTTATACATGTATATGTAGCACATTCAAGTTAGAGTTCCAAATATTTTGATCCAAGGATCTTCATGAGTGGAATACAAGAGCTATGACAACTTAAGCTCAACTATAATTATTATACTATAATTATTATACTATATTCATGACTGCAATTTTATACAAATGTCTAAATTGGTGGGTCATTGTGAGGATGTTTCTGAGCCACTGGCGTCCTTGTCAGACTCAGGGTGCAAGACTTTATGAACCAGGTCAGTGGCACCACTATCAGACAGACCTGCATAAGGAAATTTGTATCATATAATTAGCATATTCATAGTGTACAGCTTCCAGATATCAATGGCGTAGCAATGCAGTTCGATCTGTGCCTGGGCAATTCGATCCACAGTGAACTAAGGTCAGAGTGCACTCATTGTAGTCACTATGGCTGTAACGCCAGCCTTGGACACCATAACAATCCTAGTGGCACCCTCGTCAACAAACCTACTGCACTTCAAGTGCAAAAAAATACAGTCTGAGACGATACGTACTCGTCACTCCTCGCCGCAGCCTGGAGTGCTCACAAGCCACACTGAAAGGGTGTGGCCTGCACAAATCACCGTGCCTGGGCAACTTTGAGATCCTGGCTGCACCACTGCCAGATATCATATACCTATGATAGACGAGTAGCTGCCCAAGCTTGAGTGTCATCCAGGCATGACACTGTGCTCTTAGCCCCAAATAAATCAGATTGACAAATGTGAGTAGCTCAAGTAAAATTCAAGTTTTAATGATATTCATAGCATTACAGGTGGGTGTGGCTACAACTCATTGACTAATGTGTATACTAGTTAGTGATACACTTGCACGTTTGAGTCCTTCCATTGCTATAAACCTCAATTTCAATAGAACTTGGATCATGTGACTTACAGTTTGAATTTTACTTGAACCACTCACATAATAGAAGCCAGTTGTATATGGTGAAAATGTTTCCTTACATGTGTGTGCATTCTTCTATACATGTGTGAATGTATGGGTGAGGGAAACAAAGTATCCGCAACTTTGTTCCTACCTGCCTGCAATCACATCCATGACAGATTAATGTTTCTTTGCAGTGTAGCAGTAGCTTCTCAGGCTTGAGTGTGAGGATCCATGCAGGCATGACAATAGATCTAGAATTGTGGTACACCATGCTCTTGAAAGCTTCAACTCAATGTGGATGTTGTGGAGTTCATAGGCGTGCACAGCAGTAGAGGGTTGGGGGGGCAAAGCATGCATAAAATTTATGATGTGCGGCACCACCACTCAGAGTAGAAGCAGTGAACGTCCGCTTGATGAAGGGACTGAGTGGGTTGTTGGTTGTTCGACGTGGACTCCTGGGCTGTTGCTCCTTCGACTGAATCAATGGACTCCTGAGCTGATGCTCCTTCGACTGGATGAGTGGACTCTCTCTATCTTGAGTTACAAAGAATGTCTGATCTACGTACCTTGCTAGCTAGCTGTGGCCGTGTAGATAACGTGAGCATAGCATGGCATCCACCCCGCGACCAGGCCAGACGCCCCACCCCTCAGGTCCCCGGGCGGTTTGGGGGGGCGTACGCCCCCCTCCGCCCCCCTGTAGTACCGCCAGTGGTGGAGTTGTACAGTGTTCATAAAATGAAATTTTGCTTATGTGTGTGTATATACTTCTGTGTGTGTGTAGCCTCTTTCTCAGGCTCCTCCAGCTGTTTCATGAGGCTAGCTGAGGAGGAGCCTGTGTGTACATATGTTAGGCTTGTTCCAAGGCCCTACCCAGCTTCCATTGCTTACACATCTACTGCAAGCAATGGGACGCCGGGCAGGGGAATGAGGTATATGTGTGACGGTGACAGTGTATTTGGAGAGTTGAAAGTTGGTGGGACATGTCCTTGTGCCTGCATACCCACACACAATCAAAGTGCAACAATTTAATAGGTAGTGGGATTAGCTAGTATTTACTTGATTCATCTGTGATGTTCCCAAAGTGAACATGTTTTGAGGTGGGGTGAGTCTCCTGGTGCACGTCTGCATGTGAAAGACGTAAAATACAGAGTTGAAACGTTGGATCTTCCAAACTGCGCTCTATTTCATGTACCTCGTTTTGAAGGGTTAATATGTGTGTATCAATGATTCATAAGCGTCACTTTGCTAGAGTATCTTGCCACTTTGTTTAACTTCCCACTGATCATACATAACTAGCTCTAGCTCTGTTATGCAATACTCAGTTCCCACTTCATCTGAGATCAGCTAGCTCCCTCACTGTCCTTATTGCCTCCCAGACAATGACATGTGATAATTGTATGTATTTGCTACCTGAGGTTTCCGCGGAGCTTGCCCAAGAGGTCCCCACTTAGCTACAGTGTATGCACTTTACGCGGAAACTGTTACAAACCAGTGTGCCCATGCATCCTTGCTACACAACTGCCTCTATTAACAGCTAGCAAAGATCCTGTTATCACTGCTATACGATAGAACTCTCATATGCCTTCACTGTAAAGAACATGGGGGTCGTCATGATTACATCAGCTTTGGACAATTTCATTAGCAAAATTCTTTTACCATGACATTTAAACCTACTAAAGCCTAATTGAGTTATTTGAACTTTGGAATCTATATTAGGCAATTATGACTCCACTATGCAGACATGCATGAAGTAGGAAACTGAAGAAATTTCATTTTTTACGGTGTTTGGCAGAAGTCAAACTTGAAGTCCAGAAATCCAAACTGTACTTTAGAATAAATATCTGAATTATGAAATCTCATAATTATGGAATGAGCCATACGGTGATGGAAGTCTCACATTTGACAACAAACTATTACTCTCTTTGAGAGTCATGTTACTGCTCCTGAACTATAACTTGCTATTGCTAGATCTTGGACGAAGGTAGTAGAAGGCAAAAACTTTGTTTGCAACGTTTCAATCGCACTTTGGCAATTTTCATCAGGCAATTTTCATCAGGCATGCCTGATGAAAATTGCCTGATGAAAATTGCAAACTATTACTCTTCTGATTCTCTCAAACTTTGCAGTATTACACAATGCTATTTAACGTCACAGGTAGCGTCCCTTGATGCAATTTAGTTGTGTCTTTACATGAATTTAGGCTATGTGCATGCACATGCATTTCGTCAGTATTTCAACTTCTGCCTGGATCAACACTTGAAACATGCACCAATTGTAGCTACATTTAGGCATTCTGTGCAGACTATGACCCTACCCACACCCACTCAATAGCGAACTTTTAACAGTCAGGGTCCTCAACCAGAAAACGCTGAAAACTGGATACAGTGAAAGTAATGGAGCCCCTACAAAGTAAGAAGAGCATTTTGAGCATCCAAAGAAGAGAAATGGCCTACAAAATGCCGGTCAAGGCTTTTCTACAGCCAGCCACAACAGGTGCTATGTGCTGTTACCTGTTTCACTAGCTCTGCTTTCAAAGCGACAAAAGCCTATCTCCACAGCACATTTCATGATAGTGATGTAAGCAAGAAATGTTGCAACATTAGGTTAATTATCATAGGGTCTTAAATTAAACACGTAATTATGCCTCACTTGTGTTCCCATCTTTCTGTGGAGTATTATGTTGGTCAAGAAGAAAACCTGTACAATGCCAGAAGTGTAGCAAAAGCACAAGGTGAAGCCGAGTGTAAGTAACACTTTATTTACTTACGAGCAAACTTAGAGTTAGACAGCAAGCTTTCTCTGTAATTGGATGTGTTCACACTATGCAATGGTGAACTGTCACTAGAACTTTATACATTTAGATGCATAACCTCACAACATTTGTTGCAACTAGCTACTACACGCTCACATACGTAAGGCACAAACAATTAACATGCATATTACATGACTGTAGTTCACAGTCTATATGCATAGCTAGGCTAGTCAAATTCAACAGTTTCAGAGATATGTAATAGATAATGCATGGTAGCCTGGGATTTATGGTCAACAACTGCCCGACTCTGAGAGTGGAGCCCTTGGACAAGGCCGGGTGGTTATTGTAAACCATAAATCACAAACTAACATGCATTACAGGCCCGGCGGAAGCAAAATTGAATTGGACCAGGCGGTATGTGACTGCGTGTGTAAGCACACAGCAGCTAGGGGAGTCCTTCGGGGGGAAAATTTTCAAATTTGATGCTCTGAGATCGCTTCTGAGGCCATTTTTCAGTCTTATCTGTAGCTCTTGGCAGGCTTCAACAATGCCATGATTAGTCTGCTACGCAACCACGTGGCTACATGTAGTTTTAGCCTCGTTCCCCAGACACCAGCAGCATGAAATTCCCGCACCCGCGCAAGTGACAAACGCTGCAACCAGGGCCGAACTATGCTACATTAGTCTGGCATCGCTGCCACTTAGCTTGTAGGCAACAAGCACGCATATTTCCAGCCTGCACGAGCATGCACCCACTCGAAAAATCTTGGAAACTCTCAAAAATTGGTCCGGCCATGGCCTGAGCAACTGGACCGGCTCCACCGGCCCTGCATTATGTTCTATTCTTCAACCCGATTAGTCCTTGTTGTTATTAGTAAACATACAAGGTAATTTACACTGTAAACAAAATAGAATATGGGAAACATTATGAGACAGATTCTAAAACTTCCTGTCAGTATATGGAGAATAGTACCCACCTGTTACTATAGAAACAAGGGTGAAGTGGAGAATATGTATATATAATCACTCGTATAATCATACATATTTATGAAGGTGTACCCTAAGAGTGACTTACTTGGATTTATGGGTGAGTTGATACCAGGTGTTGCAAGTGCAAAAGTAGCATCCAGTGTCAAAGCTGTACTCGACTTTCTTCGATTGGTATAACGTGAGGTGAATTGCCTTTTGTTCTCGTTTGGCCGAAACAGAACAATGTACAACTTTCTTCCGAAAAAGCATGACAACACAGCAAATGAGCTCATGATAACAGCAATTGCGATGGTTGCATTCTGTATCTCCTGGGTAGACCTTGTAGTAACGTAGCTTGGAATAAAGGCTATCCAGATTGTCAGAAGTGCAAAGGTGCAAAATGAGATGAATTTGGATTCATTCCAGTTCGATGGATACTTAAAACTCATGATCCCGAGTACACCAGCTGCAGTAATGACTAGAGCTTCATAGGCAACTGACAGAACAAATATTGGAATTGGGTCTTTAGCACAAGTTACAACAACGTCTGGAAAATTATTCGGATTCGTGGAGTTTAGTCGCAACTCTCGCTGAATTTCTGGAAGTTGCATAACTATTGAAACTATCACAAGTACCATTTGTCCCATTACAACAAGGAAGGTGAAAAAAATGTGGTGATATGCTTTCATACATTTAGGGCGTGTTGTTAGAGACTTGTTCTCAAAAAGACAAATCACTCGAAGAATTTTTATCATAACGGCTCCAAACATAAGTGAGAAGCAGAACCAAATAGCAACCCTCTGAACAATGCACACACCAAGTGTAGGCGGAGCAACATAAATGAATACAGAAGCAAAGCTCAGGCCAATTGCAATGAGTAGTAGTATCATTTGTTCCCGGCTGGAAGATTTAATGACTGGGGTTTTGTAGTAAATTCCAAAAATTATTCCGGTCACTGCTACTGACAACAAGCCAAGCATCCCCATTACAATGACCACAATTGACCAAGGCTCACAGAAGTTGCTAAAAGTTTCAACAATAGCTACACATCCATCACTACCACGCAGTGGGTTGTTACCCCACATGTGGTGACCAAGCACAGAGCAGCTATTGCAGCTTGGGGCAAGGTGTTCACTTGAGAAGTTCTGCCCAAGACAAGGTTCACATATGCTACAGCAGGAGGATGTCACTGGCCTGCGATACTGGCCTGGTATACAACGACCACAGTGAGATTCTGGAGGCTCATGAACATTGTAATTACCAAAGTCGAAGGTGCTCACATCAGTAGAGTTTAAAGTGGAACCACCAGCGCTGTTCCAGGTTCCAACCTTAGTAAAGCCACAACTATTTCTGCACTGATAGTTCCATATATCAAACTGACCTTCCACATGTCCATCAGAGTTAAACTGCACTGTATTTCCAGTCAGTGGAGAATGGAAATGGACATCTGCAATGTACTCGCGCAGAGACGAGCCATTCAGTTGCTTTTTTTGTCCCCTGCAGCGGTTGTCTGTACGGCTCCAAACTGTTGGTTGATCACAGTTTTCTAGGAGAAAGCGATCTAAGGCATAGGCAAAGGTGTACACTGCATCGATCGTCAGTGATACAAAGGGACTCTGTCTATAGTGAGCAAAGCGAGTGATGTTTGAATTTTGATCACAGGCATTTTGGGAATCATTTGTAGAATTCACTGTATTGTTACATTTAGCATAGTTTGCATAAATTTCAGGGAACCATGGATTGCGTTTATTGCTGTGGATTGTCAGCTGTGTCAGATAATCGTGGAACTCCTGAACATGTGATGAAAAATAGATAAGTCCATACATCCCCCCAGCCGTTTCATTAAACCTGCTGGCAACAATAGCTGACTGTAACAACTCGGTTGTTATCCATATGAACCTTCGCTCCGGAGAAATTTCCCTGACTTTCTGCAGAATCTGCTGTGTATGCTGAGCATGAGTATAAAGAACTACAACATTTGCAGCCGATGCATTCAGTTTCATAGCTAATGTGTGGTAATCATCTTCTAGAAAATCTTCATCGATTGCTTCTTTAACATCCATGCAAATTTCATTCATTACAGTCAGTTTTTGCAGTTCATCTGTTCCAGCCTGCCCATATATATCATTAGAGTACACAGTCGAAATGTGAGTCCAGTTAAACTGCAGCATTAGGTCAACCATCACTTTTACTAAAATATTGTCGGGAGAAATTGTCCTATAGAAGTAGGAATACCTGTCCCTGTTGTTGAGTAAAGGGGAAGCGGAAACGTAGCTGACCTGTGGCATTTGAAACAGACGCCCCAGGCCGGCCGAAACCATGCTAACTCTGCTTGCATAGGCTCCTACAATGCCTACAGTGGCGACAGATTCTGATACGTTTCCCCCAGGAGATGTCGAGCAGATCTCAAGGGACAGATGTTCTCCGGACTGGACGATAAGATCAAGAGCTTCATCCAAGCCAATGTTTTCGCTGTAACAGGTATCGCGTATGTCGTACCCCAACTTGATGCCTCGTAGCAGTTGCGAGTCGGCGTTGATGGTGTCCAGTGCGAATAACATCGCCTCCATCAGCTGTTCGGAACGGATCCCACCACATTTTCCTCCAGCAGAAGCGGCGTCTTCAGAATGGACGGGAAACAGTCCGCCAATAACAAAGTCCTTGTCAGCGCGACTGGCCGCACCGCGTATTCTTCCATCGGCGCTTCTGATAACTTCAGATTCTTGGTGGTATCGATACGTGCTTGCATCAGCAGCGCGGACTCCAAGACTGGGACCAGCAAGCAAAAGTACAGCTATAGAAAATAAATGAAGCATTTTTGGTGCACAACCCATTGCTTGAAGGCTAAATCCGTAAAATTAAAAGCTCCAGTCTAGTCAGCGGGCGCTTATAGATGAAGAGTTCCGGTCACGCCCCCCTGGATCGTCTCTTCACGGCCACACCCCTGCAAGACCAAGTCTCGCAGGGGTGTGGCCAATGACAACGAGAAGCAGGTACGTGTTCGAAACTGCCTGTCCGGTTTCTCGGCAGTCTCCCGGCTCCCTTGGCGCCTTTCACTTTTATCCCAGCGTAGCTGATGATACCTGGTATTTTTCGAAACACGTCCTGCGCAAAGGTTGACTTCCATTTTTGAGTTTGTGTAAACTATGACAGTCCTCGTTCCAATACCATACATGCTGGGAATGAGACTGACTGAGGCAGCTGTCACAAGATCGAAGATGTCCACCAGCAGCAAGTCAGGAGGGCAAACCTCCGCTTCTTCGTCCTCTACAAAGGTGAGATAGAGTATTATAGATAAGCGAGAAAGAAGCGAAGTCAAACACGCCATGTGTTTGTACTCCTTGACTGGGAGTTCTATTTAAAACCCACCATGCAGCCTCGTGCAGGAAAGGATTCTTTGTAACAGTACTGTTGATTTTAGTGTTGTCTAACATCATGAAAAACATGTAAAGCAATGATTCGGTTTCCTCATGAATGGGGTGCATCAGGGGAGGTACACGGATGGCATATCATAGAGCATCCCTCTCCCTTCAGTACAAACTGCCATAGTAAAATCATGTTTGAGCACTTTTTGGAAGGAAAGTTCATAGACCAACAGTTGATCAACTGCATTGACCCCTAGTCAGCCCCTCGCTTTGTGAGTATACAGCAAGCGTGCGGAGGCGACACCTGTGTCACTAGCTCTTAAGGAAAATGTGCTCCTGTTGCAATAAGAAGCTAGTTTTTCTAAGTAAGGACACTATTTGTTGTATAATAGTTTCTCATCAGGGAATTTCTCTATAAGTTCATGCGGGCGGGCGGCCATTACCATTACCACGTTATTCCATTATAACATTATTAAGCAGTTTACATTTCCTTGTCATTTGGTGGACTTTACCTTCTCAATATATTGATATATTGCAATAAAGATAGATCAATATATCGATATGGTGAAACATAATATCGTCCCTGCTCTACTGTGTACTTCTATTGGAGTTACACACTCTTACTCTAGCCCCCTGTTCTTATGCGCTCTTGGATATATTAACCACATCTCCCTGAATAGAAAAGGCATGGATGTTGTCCATAGTCACCCACTGTAGAGTAGTAGGGGAAAATTTATGAGAGGTAATGTAGTAAGTACATGTTATGGAGCAACAGGAAAGGAGAATTTGGAGTGATGCCATCAAAGGCTTAGCAGTGTCTTTGATCTCTTTAATGACTTCTCCTAATGGGAGTTGGGGAAGGACAAAATTTTCCCTATATATGTACATGGTATGTGTACATGTATGGAACACAGCAGCAGCAGAAGATGCAAAAACTGGGAAAAGGCAGCTTACACTTTAAATAGGCCTTTTGTCCACTTTGCGTCATTAGTGTTGCAAGGCCTTTCCTATTTTGACCACTTGGCAACGAATCCATTGAATTCAAGACACACAGTGCTTATGAAGGGAAGTCTGTGTCACGGACCCACATACAAGGAGAGTTTGTAAGAGTTTATACATGCACATTGTAATCATCAATTATCCCTACCTTGTTTGCATACTTTTTGGCATGCCATCCCTACATCTTTTTACATTTTTAATGTTTTTTAAGTCTTTATGTACATGGTATGTGTACATGTATGGAACAATAGGGAAACACAACCTCATATGAGCATGGCATACATGAACTCCATCTCCCTGAATAGAAAAGGCAGGCCTAGATGTTGTGCAAAGTCAATTCAGTGGATAAGTAGCCTCGTTCCCAAGTGGTCAAAAATAGGAAAGGCCTTGCAACACTAATGACATCAGGAGGACGCAAAGTGGACTAAAGGCCCATTTAAAGTGTAAGCTGCCTTTTCCCAGTTTTTGCATCTTCTGCTGTGTTACAGTATACACGCACTATTGAGCACAAAATGAATAACAAAAACAAGGCCAGTAGATTGGTAGGAGAGTTTATACATGCACATTGTAACCATCAATTGCACTTACACCACACAGCCAGTGAAACCGAACTATGGGCTGAAGTTTACCCTCGTCGGTCACGTGAAGGCTGTGTCTTCAGTGAAGTTTAGCCCAGATGGCCAGTGGTTGGCCAGTTCTGCAGCAGATAACACCGTCAAAATCTGGGGTGCGTTTGACGGGAAGTTTGAGAGAACTGTGACAGGACATAAATTGGTAAGTTTTTCTTTTTACCTCCCCTGTTCCACCTTCTTCTTCACCTTTTCCCCTCCTCTCCTACTTTCTCTTCTCTCCTCCTTTCCTTTCTCTCCTCCTTTCCTTTCTCTCCTCCTTTCCCTTCTCTCCTCCTTTCTCTTCTCTCCTCCTTTCCCTTCTCTCCTCCTTTCTCTTCTCTCCTCCTTTCTCTTCTCTCCTCCTTTCTCTTCTCTCCTTCTTTCTCTTCTCTCCTCCTTTCTCTTCTCTCCTCCTTTCTCTTCTCTCCTCCTTTCTCTTCTCTCCTCCTTTCTCTTCTCTCCTTCTTTCTCTTCTCTCCTCCTTTCTCTTCTCTCCTTCTTTCTCTTCTCTCCTCCTTTCTCTTCTCTCCTTCTTTCTCTTCTCTCCTCCTTTCTCTTCTCTCCTTCTTTCTCTTCTCTCCTCCTTTCTCTTCTCTCCTCCTTTCTCTTCTCTCCTCCTTTCTCTTCTCTCCTTTCTCTTCTCTCCTCCTTTCTCTTCTCTCCTCCTTTCCCTCTCTCCTCCTTTCCCTCTCTCTTCTCCTCGCCATCCTCTCCCATTTCTCCCCTCTTTCCTCCTTTAGCTCCTCCTTTCTCTGCTTCACTTCTGTCCATACGCAGATCCCATCTCCTCTGTTCTCCTGCTTTCTTCCCTCTTCTTCTTCCTGTATCTTGTTGCCTCTCCCTCCTCCTTCCCCTTTCCCCTCTCCCTTCCCCTTTCCCTCTCCCTTCCCCTTTCCCCTCTCCCTTCCCCTTTCCCTCTCCCATATATACTCCTGCTCACCAAATTCCATCTTCCTCCTTCCCTCCTTCTCACACTGCTCATGGTGCATGCTCCAAATTAAAGCAGTGGTTAAGATCCCATCTTCTCTCCCTCCTCCTCTTCCCTCCTGCTCACCAACTTTTCCCTTCATCTTCCTCCTTCCCTCCTTCCCACACTGCTCATGGTGCATGCTCCAAAGGTTAAAGTTCAATTTCTACATGTCACATGATCTGAGATGCATGAAACTCAGTCTACTTCTTATACTGCCATTTGTTGTATGTTACTTGGCAACCAAATCTTTGAACTTGAATAACACAAAGTGGAATGGGTGGAGGTGGAAATGATAATAGATGTTGCAGTGGGTTGCTAGGGGTAACATCTAACAAATACGTTTCAGACGGAACAGCATTTGCCCTTTGCAAGCTCATGCTGCTCCATCTGGGGAATGAAACTTATATGTAGCAGTCCTGTGTAGAAATCGAAGATTATTCCGTCGCGTATTTCGATCACATCGCTGTGTTTGAAGCTATCATATCACTGAACTTCCGTTAAGGGTGGGGCTCATACGCACTTCGTAGATGCATGAATAGCTAACGAGTCTGCGAAGAGCCTACATGTAGCAACCCACTGCAACATCTATTATCATTGCCACATATGCAGAGTAGCTTACATACTAGTGAAGAGTATATAAGCTTTCAATATCCATTGTTTGATTTATAGCCTTCCAGGAAATTACACAGCTTCAGTGATAGAGTGATAACTTGTTGGTTATGGTGTGTGCGTGTGCGCATGTGTGTGTGTGTGTGCGTGTGTGTGTGCGTGTGTGTGTGCGTGCGCGTGCGTGGTACGTGCGTGCGTGTGTGTGTGTGCATTTGTTGGAACAAGCAAATTTTTGAACTTGAATAACACAAAATGGAATAGGTGGAGGTTATAATGGGCGTGGCAGTGGGTTGCTAGGGGTAACATCCAACAAATAAGTTTCATTCCCCAAACGGAACACCATTTGCCCTAGCTTCGGACTCATTCTGTCCATCTGGGAAATGTAAATATTATAATGAACCACATAACCCCCCCGAAGTTAATAAATGAAGGTCTTGAACCAGAGTGGTCTAATCCCATCAAATGGTTACTATAAGTGTCTCACTGCCTCACCATTTATGTAGCACTATCCTAAAATACTGAAACAGCTGCTTCAACATTTTGGAGTCAAGGTACTATTCCGCATGCTTGTGATGGTGGGTTTTAAACCTGACATTTCCTGTATGTTACCAGATATGGCACCCACCTGCCATATGTACCACTGTTATAATAATGGTGCATCCCTAGAAGGGATTGTTGCTATAACTCTGACGTTAGCCTGACGTTTCCAGGTACCGTAATTCCGGAAATTAATGCGGTATTTTATAAATGCAAACATTTGCGAGGCATTTTACACACGCACTGTTTAAAAACGGTATTCATTTATGGTACTATTACCAGTATACATGTATATCAGTAGTCTTAATTAATTAAATAGCATTATTATGCAAAACCCTTACATTCAACTGATTCGCATTACTTTAACCGCGCATTAATTTCCAGAATTACATACGGTATCATATCTCATAACTATAATGAATGGCTATCACTCTTAGCCTGATGTTTCCTGATATGATACGTATCTGTATAATAATTGTGAGCCCATAACTATATTTAGAGTATGCTATCATGCAATGCTTGAATTTGATTGGTCAGTGTGAGGGCTCTAAATCACTTAGAGCCACCGTCCGTGGTCTCTACATGTAGAGTCCAACCCCCTGGGTAAGACTTACATTTGTAACAACAATATTGTTTATGGATACATTAAAAAAGTGTTGATATAAGCACATTATTGTTGATATACATGTACATGTAAAACATGAAAATTAGTTGCTACGGACACAGATGGAATCCATCATGGATGCTGACATTCAAATTATGGTGGGAACAGTGCAGACGGACTGTCAGGTTTGTCTTCACCATTTATGCCAAGGTTTCATAGAATAGTCTGTGGTCTTTCCTTTCGCTCTGCTGCCTTCAAATGTGGAGAGAGGGGCGGAACTTCTTTTGGGGCAGGCGCTGGCGTCGATGGGCGTAAATTTCAGCTTAGCAGATGGAGCCAAGTGCACATCGAGCCGCCGAACAGCGAAGGTGAAGCTTGTTTTGCCTTTTTCGCGCAGTAGACAGAAGTTTCAGCATCGCCCTGCAACCATTTGAATATCTCATTGCTAAGTTGTTCCATCCTCATCCTGGTTTGAAAAGTTGCGTTGTAGTGGCATACTCTAAATAAGTTAGATGCTTCGACCGACGGGATCTACGCGATTTAGAAACCATCGGGCCCTTAAAGTAGCGCCCTCGCTGCGCTCGGGGCGCTACAGCCTCGGGCCCTCGGGTTTCTAAATCACGTAGAACCCTCGGTCTCAGCTTCTGACTATTATATAGTGAATGAAGTTTTTAGACAGTTTTCTAGGTACAGTACATGTATGATGCCTACCGTATTCTGGTATGATAGCATGTGCCCAATTGAGAGCTCATGCATGATCTAAGGTTAGGGGTTCAACAGTCTGATATTTCCCTGTTACCATAGATTGGGAAATTTTAACGTTAAAAATAATTCGCGTAAAAAATTTTCGTGGTGTTAAATTTTCGCGGTTTCGTTCGATCCGCGAAATTTTGTTAATGGTTGACGGTTACAATATAGGGACGAGCGCCTGGAGCGTTCCTAGCATTTAGTCTACTACGAAGTATCAGGAGAGCCAGGTATCGCTAGCTGTAGTCGTCGATCGGACATTTACTTGGGGGGATCTGGACTTCCACACACGCTCATTCAATGATCATAGCCGCGCAAGTTTTTTTTCGTGTGTTAAATTTTGTGGTTGGTCTCGACCGCGAAATTATTTTAACAGTGAAATTTTTCCGATCTACGGTATGTATTTCCAATGCTACCAGTGCACGATGTATAGTAAGAACATTCAGGTTAGACCACTCGGGTTCTAAGCCTTTCAACTGTTATGCATGTACACATGTACATGACATTGTATAGAACCACCCATTGTGGTTTCTTAGCTAACCTTGGTTTGTTGTCATCATTGTTGGGTGTACAGATACAGTGACGTCTTTAACAAATGGATTTCCTCTACAGTACAAAACTATTTTATCTTCTTTTTTTTATTTCTTTTTCTTCCTATTCTCTGCCTCTTCCCCCGCTCTCTCCCTCTCTCTCTTTCTCTCCCTCTCTCTCTTTCTCTCCCTCTCTCTCCCTCTCTCTCCCTCTCTCTCCCTTTCTCTCTTCAGGGTATATCAGATGTGGCGTGGTCCCAAGACTCCAAGTACCTCGTATCTGCCTCGGATGACAAGACCCTCAAAATATGGGAGGCAGCTACTGTGAGTCTCACTACCGCACCTGAGTTTTTAGTAGCAAAAATGCGAGGGATGGTCTTAGCAAAGTCCCTGATACTCTACATTTATTATCCAGTTCATATTTCTACAACAGTATTTTCCTATTCCTGTGCTGTGCAATATCACACGATATTGCACGGGTGTTATTGCACGGATAGTTATTGCACGGGCCCTAGGGCTATATACGTGCGATATCCTAGCAACCAGGGTGTGCTTTAATTAGAACCAGTGCGTTTGAATGGCAAGTTACTCGGGACTTCGTGTGAAAAGAGACACGACGCTGTTGTGGTAGTGGATAATAAATACTTTATTACACTCGTTAGCACACATATCACGGTTATTGCACCCGTGGGCTGCATTTTCACTCGCCTTCAGCTCATGAAAATACCACACCCACTCGTGCAATAAGGTATATTTATCATACGTCTAACTCACGCTAATGTATGGAAGTCAAGTGGGAAAGCCTTGCTGGTGCAAAACAAAACATATTTTTTACTACAAAGTTACATGGTAATCGGTACTACAAGTGACACACTTTACATCTGAACATGCAGTGAAATCGGGCATCTGCAGTGTGTGTACCGTATAGCCGGAAAATTTGACGGGGAATTAAATTTAGCGGTTTGGCGGTCGGGGTTGAAACCGCCGAATTAAAATCCGCCAATATTATTTTTGCCCGCAACGCATAATGACGTAATGCATGCAGTACTGCTCTTAGCCCTGCCCAGCACCCCTCTATGCGAGCTATACGTACATGTATAGCTAGCTCGGAGCTAGCATGCTGCCAGTTATACTTGTATTCCTTGTAAATTTGCAAACTCACGGCACATGTACCTCAAGCGAGAGGACGGCAACGCTCCCTGATAAACATGCGTGCAATGTTTATGATGGCGTAATATGTTGCTATGCGCCACCACCAAATTAAAATTCTGCCATTATTTTTTACGCTCAGTTTGGGGCCAAACCGCCAAATTTAAAGACTGCCAATACAGTAGCGGTCAAAATAAAGTTAACGTTTGGCTAACGTGCAATGAACGTGCAACGGTGATAGCGTTTTCATTTCGTGCCCGTTTATCCCACGTTTCCTAATTGTTTCTGCCTTCGGACACAAAGCATGTGGTGTGAATTCTCAACGGTTTTTTTGCCAGTGGAGCATTAAAATTCATGGCGAAAAGAACGAGAATAGTACTCACCTGCTATCAGAAGCAGCGCATCTTGTTTCATCGTTCGAAGGCGCAGTCAAGTGTAAAGAAACCAGTGAAGCGTACGTGCATGTTTACCAGCAAACCAGCGAGACGTTCAACATACACACGATACAGCAAAATTCTTAGCCTCAAAGCTTACCAGTTGCCTTCGCGCTCTTGGTGCTCGCTTTTAGAGCAGTCTTGAAAGACATTCTCGATCGAAATCGCTGCAGCTAGTTGTATAAAACGCATGTGTGAAATCGTTCGAGTACCGTAAAACGGTAAATTTTATCGTTAGCGGGCATCGTTTATTTCCGCTTCCGGTTTCCGTTCTTTTAGCGTTTCGTTCTACGGCTGTCACCGTTGCACGTTCGTTGCACGTTGGCCGAACGTTAACTTTATTTTGACCGCTACTGTATTTCCGGCTAGATGGTATGAAAATCATTATCACCATAGTACCAAGCTATATATACTGGAAAGAAAATATCACTCATTGATTCCCATGGTTGCATGTTGGGATTAATAGCACGAGTAAACGGCTATCAATCACAGTAGGTGAAATCCTGTATTGTAGGAGAAAAGATGCTATTGATTGCTAATCATAAACTTTGTCAAGTTGACAGTACGCACAGTAAATTGTATATACTTTTACAGCAAATTGTTTTTACTTACAAAATTTATGACCAATCAGTGAGATACAACTTTTGTGTGCTTGCTCAGCCAATTGGTGAGCTGTCACACTTTTTTTGCATTGTTTACATCTGCAAGAAAAATTTTTTGCAGCACTATTTGTTGCTTTCTTCTCAGTGGTGCTTGACTACAGACACTAGTACAGTCACATGATGAGTAGAAGTATTAACATGGTTTAGTGTGATCTGTTGAGTATTAGTTTCTTGTTGGCCGCCCGCAAGAATTTGCTGCGATAAAATTTTTCGCATACCATGTACGAATAAATCAAATACATGTAAGTATAGCGATGAACATAATGCTACTAAACATGTCTGTCTACTGCATAGCGTCCGAAAGAACCGGTGTATATATAACAAGCCCTGTTCCTCCTGGCATCATTTATGTCGAGTTCTGAGAAATATCTGCCAGCTATGGATAAATACACATAATGGTAATACCCACCTGCCCGCATTGTGTGCAGGGGAAGCACCTGATGAGGAACTAAAAAATCAACAAATTAGAACAGTTAGTAGCTCAAGTGAATGTGCTGTTGATCACATGAGGTGAAGCCGATATTGCTATTCACAATTGTGTGAGAAAACATCTTTGTCATAACCTTTGCCATGTTTGCAGTAGCATGTATGAGATATGGTGGTTTATAGTACACTAGTTTACAGTACATTGTTTAGTTTACAGCAGCTTACAAGGTACAGGTTTACAGTACATTGTTTAGTTTACAGCAGCTTACAAGGTACAGGTTTACAGTACATTGTTTAGTTTACAGCAGCTTACAAGGTACAGGTTTACAGTACATTGTTTAGTTTACAGCAAATTACAAGGTACAGGTTTACATAATACGTGATAGCATGGTTTGCTGTGGTATTTGGGATTAATAGCACGAGTAATGCAGAAATAATTGTACGAGGCGTAGCCGAGGACAATTTACTGCATTACGAGTGCTATTAATCCCAAATACCACAGCAAACCATGCTATCACGTATTAATACTATAGCTTTATAATCCACATTCAGCTGCCATCAAAATGGTTCCTAGAAGCCATGCACTGCTACTGAGCTTCTGTGACAAGACACTCGAAAGTTATTAGCCTCGTAACCAAGCTTTCTCACCCTAGCGTTTGCCGTCTGTAGACCTTCGTGGTACCGCAAGCGGCAAACGCTGTGCATGTGGCGATAAAACCTGAATATGAGGCTAAAGACGCAAGCACAAGCCGAACGCAGCAACACAGCGCTTGCCAACCCGTGCCGAGCTTCCGTAGTCTTGCAAACACACTCGTCAGGGCCGTTTTCGCTACTGCCTATACTCTTCAACGTCAACACGACTTCTGAAGCACCTTCGCTCGAACTAACAGAAAAGCGCTGTTTCAGCATGCAGCTACTTGCATTGTAGTCCGAAAAAGAGAGCTCCGCCTTCTGCTCCACCCAAATTTGAAAAATGAACGGCTGCGTCCCCGCAGCGTTCCTGTAGCAACCACGTACGCAGCGCTTCGCATTGACCAATCAGATTAGTATTACACTTTTTTGATACTTTACTGTCAAAAAAGTGTAATACTAATCTGATTGGTCAATAAGTGTAGTATTTCAAAATAATACTACACTTTTTATATACGCATTTTATATTGTAACTATACTAGCTATAGTATTATATAGTTAATAGTATAGTTAACAGTTTCACACACATAATGTTCATAGAGTATTTCAGCTATTTTCTGCCATTTCTAGCCTCATGCTATTTAGGGTATTACTCGTGCTATTAATCCCAAATACCACGGTAAACTGTGCTGTTACCTATACGTATAGAAAATTACAAGTTACAAGTTACTACACAATATTATATAGTTTACAGCAAATTACAAGTTACAGGTTTACACAATATTATATAATTTACAGCAAATTACAAGTTACTACACAATATTATATAGTTTACAGCAAATTACAAGTTACAGGTTTACACAATATTATATAGTTTACAGCAAATGTTATCTTAATCTACTATTATACACCTTGCACAGTTTTGTAATTATTATACATTTTGTCTCTTCTCTCTGCCCAGGGCAAGTGTCTCAAGACGCTCCGAGGTCACACTAACTACGTCTTCTGCTGTAACTTCAACCCACAGTCCAATCTCATCGTGTCCGGATCAGTACGTCCTGTGTATGATGTCAATGTGATATAACCAATGGCTGTAATGGTGATGGATAGCCCAAATCTGATCATCTTATGGTAGTTGAATCTGATCAAATTCTTCATCTTTTGGTAGTTGAATCTGATCAAATTCTTCATCTTTTGGTAGTTGAATCTGATCAAATTCTTCATCTTTTGGTAGTTGACTTTCAATATGATTAATAAATTGTGTTAATTGTCAAATTGTGTTAATTGTCAAATTGTGTTTATATAAATTACCTTCATCACCCGAATGAAGTGCAGTTTATTTGTACAGTGTACATGTGTGAGTCTAGTCCTTCGTCCCTCCTTTCCTCCTGCCCTCTCCCCTTGCCTCCCCTCCCTCTCTTTCTTCCTCTCTCCCTCCCTTTCACCCTCCTTCCCTCTCTTCCTCCCACCCTCCCTCCCTCCTTCCCTCCCTCCCTCCCTCCCTCCCTCCCTCCCTCCCTCCCTCCCTCCCTCCCTCCCTCCCTCCCTCCCTCCCTCCCTCCCTCCCTCCCTCCCTCTCTCCCTCCCTCTCTTTCTCCCACCTTTCCTCCCTCCCCCTAGTTTGACGAGAGTGTGAGGATCTGGGACGTAAAGACAGGCAAGTGTCTCCGTACTCTACCCGCTCACTCTGACCCCGTCTCCGCCGTTCATTTCAACAGAGATGGATCCCTCATTGTCTCCAGTAGCTACGATGGACTCTGGTGAGTTCAGGCAGACAATAGACCTAGTCAAAGACTGGTGATGCATTCATAGATTGGTTTAGCTTCCAGTATACATGTACGTTGTTTTTGGCATTTGATTTCTCTCCTTCCTCACATGCACTCATGCACACACACACACTCACGCGCACACACACACATGCACACACACACACACACACACACACATACACACACACGATATATACAGTCGAATCTGGGATACAGCCTCAGGGCAGTGTCTCAAAACATTAGTAGGTAAGTATGTGTATGTCAGGGGTGTAGTATTTCTTCAACCAGTAACTGCATTCTTTTATTTTGATCAGATGATGAAAACCCGCCTGTATCGTTTGTGAAGTTCTCACCAAATGGAAAGTACATCTTAGCGGGGGACTCTTGACAGGTACATGGTTTTCTGTTCCCGTCCTCTTTCCCTCTTTCCTCCTTTCTTCATTCTTACCTTCCCCGTCCTCCCATCAGTTCCTCCCTTCCTCCCATCCTCATCTTTTCCTTAGTCCCTCTGCCAACCTCCTCCGTTCTTCCTCCCTCCTATCCTCCCTCCCTTCTTCCTCCCTCCTCTCCTTCTCCCTCCTATCCTCCCTCCCTCCTATCCTCCCTCCTATCCTTCCTCCCTCCTATCCTTCTCCTTCCTATCCTTCCTCCTTCCTATCCTCCCTTCCTACTATCCTCCCTCCCTCCTATCCTCCCTCCTATCCTTCCTTCCTCCCTCCTATCCTTCTCCTTCCTATCCTTCCTCCTTCCTATCCTCCCTTCCTACTATCCTCCCTCCCCACTATCCTTCCTCCCTCCTATCCTCCCTCCCTCCCATCCTTCCTCCCTCTTATCCTTCCTCCCTCTTATCCTCCCTCCCTCCTATCCTTCCTCCCTCCCTCCCATCCTTCCTCCCTCTTATCCTTCCTCCCTCCTATCCTCCCTCCCTCCTATCCATCCTCCCTCCTATCCTTCCTCCCTCCCTTCCTCCATCCCTTTCTCCTCTGTATTCACCACTGCTCTCTTTCGTTACAGCACACTGAAACTTTGGGACTACAGCAAAGCAAAGGTGATTCTAACAATAACCTCATGATTACACTGTACATCGTAGCTCATTAACACACACCAGTCTAACACATGTACTATAGATACATGTGTACTTGCATAAAAAATAATTCGTGTGAAAAGTTCTCTCGATGTTAAATTTTCACAGTTACAGTGTAAAAAAAAAGTGGAAAATTCCAGAGTGAAAAAAAAAGTGGAAAATTCCAGAGTGAAAAAAAAAGTGGAAAATTCCAGAGTGAAAAAAAAAAAGTGGAAAATTCCAGAGTGAAAAAAAAATGGGAAAATTCCAGAGTGAAAAAAATAGTGGAAAATTCCAGAGTGAAATAAAAAAAAGTGGAAAATTCCAGAGTGAAAAAAAAAAAGTGAAAAATTCCAGTCACAAAACTTGCCAACAGGTTAAAAGTTACAATGTGGACAAGCCCCTCTAGTATGTTACATTTCATTTAGCATCAAGCTCTATCTTTATGAAGGAGAGACAACCAAGAGCTAGCTATCCCAGGCTGTGTACCACTGTAGCAAGAACGCATAACAACGGGCAGCTAGAGTAAGAGCGTGTAACTCCGTAAATTTGAAACCGGTCGGAGTTATAGAACCGTACTAAAAATAGTAACACGTACTGCGCAGCTGCGCGTAGACATAAGCCATTGTTGCTATACACATGCCGGGTGTTCTAATTTAGTACGGTTCAATAATTTTGACTGGACTACGGGCTTCTATTGGAGTTACACGCTCTTACTCGAGCCACCTGTTCTTATACACTATAGTTATCAATTACATTGTGTATTTTTGTTCATAGTACAGTCCAGAGATGCAACCCACCACAACATAGACTTGTGGCTACAATAAATTGATCTTTCCTCTCTTTCCTCCTACCTTGTGTAAATACGCTTACAATTGTGAGCAATATTCATTGGTAGTGTAGTGCAAATTTGTCTATCTGCATATTAAACTTTCATGGTTGACCTCAACTAATGATTAACATCAAAACATTCCCTGTTTACGGTACATGTGTAATTTACCATAGCAGATATTTTTCATAAGGATCAAATTTTTTTGGAAACCTCGCAAACAATACGATTGGTCCTCGTTTCCAATTTTTCACGATTGTGGTTCCAACGCTGCATGATGGACTCATTTGACAACCAGTAACTCACCTTCCCCCCCCTCTCCCCTCCCCCCTCCCCCCTCCCCACTCCCCCCTCCCTCCCTCTCTCTTCCAGTGTTTGAAGACATATACTGGCCATAAGAATGAAAAGTATTGTGTCTTTGCCAACTTCTCAGTCACTGGAGGAAAGGTACGTGTAGGAGGGAGGGAGGGAGGGAGGGAGGGAGGGAGGGAGGGAGGGAGGGAGGGAGGGAGGGAGGGAGGGAGGGAGGGAGGGAGGGAGAAAGAAAGAAAGAAAGAAAGAAAGAAAGAAAGAAAGAAAGAAAGAAAGAAAGAAAGAAAGAAAAAAATGGGTGAGTGGATGAGGGAGATGTGAGGAAGGAGTGGGTGGGTGAGATGTGAGGGAGGAGTGGATAGATGAGATGTGAGGGAGGAAGGAGTGAGTGTGGGTGGGTGGTGAGAAAAATGTCGGTGGGTGGGTGAGGGAAATGTGAGGGAGGAGTGGATGGGTGAGATGTGAGGGAAGAAGGGTGGGTGGTGAGAAAAAAGTCGGGTGGGCGAGGGAAATGTGAGGGAGGAGTGGGTGGGGGTGAGGGAGGAGTGGGTGTGGAGTGACGGAGTGGGTGAATGAATAAGTTAGTAAATGAGTTAGTAAGCATTCGTTTGCTCAGTGAAAAAATAATTTCGAAAAGCTCAGAACCAGACACAAACATGTACACTGAAATGCAGTTGATACTCAAATGACAAAATGTCTAGGCCTGCCCTTTTGTTCTGGGAGATGTGGTTCACTGATTGTTCAACTCAACACAACTGATAAGCAGGTCAATTTTCTGGGAAATAATCTACAGTTTTTGTCTGAACACATGCAGTGTACATGCTGTTCTGTCTGGGGAATGTAACTTACTTGTTGGATGTTACCCCTAGCAACCCGCTGCCACACCCATTATCACCACCACCGATTCCACTTTGTGTTTTGTTCAAGTCCAAAAATATGGTTGCTAAGCAACCTCCATCAAGGTATTAGGTAACTCATCTCCTAGGTAATTACTAGAAAATGTAGAACATTGTGGGGGCGAGCCTGAGCAAGCAGCTACTATGGCTACACATGAATAAACTAAGCTTCACGCTGAAATCATGACGTGAATCGCTGGCGTTTATGAGTGCCGTTTATGCACGATCCTTACCTGAAGCGATCTCAACCCCGCATGTCATTTTGTACGGTCTGCGAGCAGCCTGCCGTTGATGCCTAGTCTCGCAGGTCAGACTCTCACACGGGGAGAGTCTGGCCCGCGAGACTAGTTGATGCTGGGTCGGTCCGTAGCTGCTGTGACAAACAAGAAGTACAGTAAGGTGCCGTGCGTGCTTCAACTTGAGCCGTCTCCGCTACAGTGCCAACGCTGCACTCCGGCAGTAGCCCAGCATTGCCGTTCACCTATTGACTAAGTGCACGAGGATGTTCAATTTTCGGAAATATTTAAATGCGCATTTAAAATTTATGGTATATGGCCGCAAGCATAGATACATACACACACACTTCCGCAATGCAGTCCCGCTAGTGTGGGGCTCGCTCAGGCTCGCCCCAACTATAGGTTACAATGATGTTAAAGTTACCTTTTACTGTGATCAGTGAAGTTGGTAAGGAGCCATTGTGCTGTTGGGTCTCCTTCTGAAACTAGCTAGCTACATGTAGCTGTAACTAATTGCGTGTAGACTTTAACATCATTGTAGCTGGACATGGGCACACCATGACTATGTAGGAGGAAGGAGAGTAAGGGAGGGAGGAGGAGTGAGTGTGGGTGGGTGGACATGGGCACACCATGGTGCACTACGCTAATAAACACCTTAGACCATGTAGGAGGAGGGAGAGTAAGGGAAGGAGGAGGAGTGAGTGTGGGTGGGTGGACATGGGCAATTAGACCAATGAGCTGTTTATTTGAACTAACCTGACGACCTCAACTTTAGGAGTGCTGCTCTACTACTGTTGGTTTATCAGAGTGTCCTTGTGCATAGGTACATGGTGCAAAGTGCAAAGGTGGTTACAACCACTGTTATTGTACACAGTGGAATAAACATGAGCTGCAATCTTCTTGTGATTCAGTTTCGATAATGGCTACTGCTCGTTCTTTTTGACAGATGTTTTAAGTGTTCAGAATCACTAACATAAGAGTGTTTGTACCTTGCTCTATTTTTCAGGGCAGTACATGCTTGTTGTTGACTTTTAAACTTTCGTTTTTCTTTTCCTCTCCTCTCTCTCCTCCTCCTCCTCTCCTCCTCCTCCTCTCCTCCTCCTCCTTCTCTCCTCCTCCTTCTCTCTTCCTCCTTCTCCTTCTCTCCTCCTCCTTCTCTCTTCCTCCTTCTCCTTCTCTCCTCCTCCCTCCTCCTTCTCTCCTCCTCCTTCTCTCTTCCTCCTTCTCCTTCTCTCCTCCTCCCTCCTCCTTCTCTCCTCCTCCTTCTCTCTTCCTCCTTCTCCTTCTCTCCTCCTCCCTCCTCCTTCTCTCCTCCTTCTCTCCTCCTCCTCCTTCTCTCCTCCTCTCCTCTCTTTCTCTCTTCCTCTTCTCTCTCCTCTCCCTCCTTCACTCCACCTCCTCCTTCTTCCCTTCCGCCCCTCCTACCCCCCACAGTGGATAGTTTCTGGCTCAGAAGACAACATGGTGTACATATGGAACCTCCAGACTAAAGAGATTGTTCAGAAACTTGAGGGTCACACAGGTTAGCCCATACTGTAGCCTCAGGGTTCTCACTAGGCCTTTAGGGGATGCACCGTTTGGTTAATTGCAGCACCATTTGGATGTGGTGAATTTAGGTAAGAGCACCACTGCCCATAGCAGTTACTATCCTGGCTTCCCACTTAACATTTCTGTAGAGAGGGTGTTTCATACCTGCCTGTTGTACTATGCACCATTTGGAAGTAGATTTCTAGCAAGAACCCTGTCTACCCTGCTCAGTGGCTGCCGGGTGTGCGACTGAGACGTTTCAGTACCACCTGTGCAGTACATATACAGTAGCGGTCAAAGTAAAGTTTACATTCCGTCTTCGTTCTACTGTGTGAACCGTCTTCAAAAAACGGTGTGAAATTTTTACTACGGAAGCATAGTACGCATAGTTTCTACAGTTTCCGGATGGACGAAACACTTACACATTTATAACAGCTGCATTGCATGTCAAACACTGTTAATCTCGTAATATGTTTTAGGCCTACAGTCTCTCTTCCTGACGGTCCTTGTCCCATATCGATAGCTGCTCAAGAACCGGAGATACAGTTGGCAATCGATCGATCGTCACCAAGCCCCGCCCAACAGACTTATAGCGATCGGAACCAACGTACTTCTGAAAGGTTTTTCTTGATTCTTGGATATGTTTTATCTACAGGCCTTAGCTATAGGCTAGTCTTTATTCCGTGTCGATAGCTTGCTTGCGTGCGAAGATATCCTATGTTGAAAATTATTCGTTGCATTCGAAGCCAGTAATTGCTGAATCAGCAATCGTTCGTACGTAAGAACGGAAGAATCCGTAAAAACGGAACGGGACATTTCGTACCGTAGAATGAAAACGGAACATAAACTTTATTTTGACCGCTACTGTACATGTGTAGAAGATTGTGAGGGCTGGTGGTTGTCTGGTTGTCGTAGCTCAATGGCAGAGCACTGGTCGCTCAAGCTGGGGTGTCCTGGGTTTGACTCCCAGCGACTGCCACCTTCTTTCACTTTCCTCTATTTTCGCTTCAAAACACCTAAATTTCAGCCCCATATCACATGTGCTTTGTCACATTTTGGAATAGACGCAATAAATTCAACCTTGTTCACCAGACCATTTTTTGCCATCTTTAAAGTGCTATAGTGCAGAACATCTGTTAAAGGCTCAGAAGTGCTGTGAAAATCCTGCTCTTAACTCTTTACACGCGAAAATTGTTTGTACGTCAGCATTTATTAACGCGGAGATTAATGTTATCGGTCTGAGGATCAAAGTGCCAAGCATCACTTGCTACTTACAGCCACGACCCGATTCAGCCTATTTTCGAGTTATTTGAAGGTAGTACTTCAGCCTTGTGTGAATTCTGGAGGCCATTTGCTCCCCGCGTTCAAGGGAAAGATTCGTGTTTGCTAACCCTTGGCAACATCCACTGTCGCTCACGAAGTTGTACCGCCCCTTCCTGCCCTTCGCGGATAATGATGTAGTGGAAAGGTGTGGCCTAGACTTATTACTACTCAATAGGCAGGGATTTACCCCGAAATCTCATTAGGCTTTGCTACTGTGACCCCCGTGCACATACATGTATACATTGTATATACACTTCGCGTAGGCTGGATAAATCACGTATGCATATAAATCTGGACTTCGCGTACGAAGAGTTAATGGAAGTCCTGCGCTACAGTGCTTTGAATGTGGTTATGGTGCAATCAAAATACTATCATTAATCTAATAGATCCAATCTAGGGGAGGAAATTCAATTCTTTGAATTTTTGCTAATCCAATTATGCGGAAGCTGCTGCACTAATTGTGAATCCATTTAGCGGAGTATATAGCAAAGTAGTGAAGTCGTAGCCTCGTTCCCAGGCCTTTCCACCGTCCAGTTTTTGATCGCTTGCAGTATCCAAAAACGGAGGGGGAAGGCCTGGTCCATTTTATCACATGAATGATGTTGTGTCTACTTAAGTAGACAGAGGGGGGGGGAGGGGTCCCCGATGGAAAGAACGCATTTCGCGCTCACGTTCTTCATTTTGAACTAGGAGCAGTACGTTTTTCGCTTTGCAAACGTTCGAAACTCCAGCGCTTTGGGCAGAAACTACAAGATAAGCCCTCAAGCTCGTTTTTGCATACTGCAAGCGATCAAGAACTGGACAGTGGGAAGACCTGGGAATGAGGGTAGTGAAGTCATGGGCAGAGGGAAGCTGTTTAGTGCAAGAGGAAGAGTTCTTATCAAAACAGCACTAGTGAAGCCTCTGCCCAAACAGCTGTCCTATCCAACTCTGCACTGGCGCACTTCTGGTGGTCTTAGTACTGCAAGCAGTTGAAACAACAAACAGTAGGCCTCTGGTTCATGGCAAGTGCTTGTCTTGGAGGACGTGCTTCCATTACACCTAATCCAGTGGAAAAAATTAGGTTCCTGGAGTTATTCATGATTGAAATTCTTTAATTTTCCATAGTTCTATCAGAGAGTCGGTAGACTCTCTATGTAGGGATGGCGCCGACGCGCAATATATGCAATACTTAAGCAAAAGCCGTATAACTTCACCACAAATGCGCTAAGAGCTTATTTAAGAGCCCAGGCTTCCTCTTTGAGTGCCATTGTGATCAGCAAGACTCATACAAGTGGCCAAAAGCCACGTGGAAGATAGCTGAACACAAAAGTGTACGCTAGCAAAAGTGCCATTTTTCGTATTCTTCTTTCTTTCTTTCTTTCTTTCTTCGTTACGACTTTTGTTCAAACAACAATAACTCAAAAACGGTTCAAGCACTCACCGTAATTTTAGCACAAAACTGATGCTTATCACAGCGTGGAGCTCTACGACCACTCAGCGTCTTCATAGCTTCAAATTCACCCTGGTCAACAAAAGCCATTCACAACACTCTGAGGCTGCTGTGTGTTGCTTAGGACGCCATTTTCTAATTGTGTACGCATGCGCACACGAAGTCTCGTTCCCAGACCAAAGACCACGGTCATTGGTCTGGAAGCGAGACGCGAAATCGCCAGCGGGCAGTACGCATGGCTGTCACGATCTTTTCCTCCAGCCAGCATTGGGCAAGGCTTATGAACACTACGTAGGTAAGGTGCTGCATTCAGCTGCCTACTTGTAGCTACTCTACTCACAGTTTTATTGAACTGTAAAGCTAGGATGGTCAGTTGCCAGTATGATAGTAGCTTCTGTGCTGCAGCTGGTCAGTCGTCATGTGATTGACAACTGAAATTGGTTTCACAAAGTTTGGTAGGAAGAGTGGTTGGCCCTTCGTCAGGTTCTAGCTGGCTATATTACACATAATTATTTAATACATGCCTGGAACCACTACTAAACTGGCAACGCCGTTGGCAAGTTCTGGTGTTGTGATTACACTTGAAATAGGCTTAGGTCTAACTGTAACTGAGATTAACATCAAAAAAGTACATGCCAAAAAGTGGGCAAACAAGGTAGGGATAATGCAGGAAAGCAAAGGTCAACATATTGGCAAAGCCCCATCCCTACATCTTTTTCACACTATAGCTGATGCAATGCTGCTAGATCATATTAGCCTCGTTCCTGAGCCAACATGTGGGAGAAGGAATGTGGCCTGGGGACGAGGTTAAAACCATGCCATGTACATGTACTTTAACGACGCTATCATAAGTCTGCAGTCTACTCTAACTCACTGCTTAAGTTGTTGAAGAGGTTCCGTATAACATAATGCTACCAAGAGGGTCATACTAGCCTCATTACCAGGCCATGTGGGAGGAGGAGGTGGCCTGAGAACGAGGCTACAGCCATGAACTGCCAGTAATAAAGGTTGTGAACTTGTGGTACGTTTTAAGAAGACCCCCATGCACTAACTGTAGTGTGAAAAAGATGTAGGGATGGGGCTTTGCCAATATGTTGACCTTTGCTTTCATGCGTTATCCCTACCTTGTTTGCCTACTTTTTGGCATGCCATCCCTACATCTTTTTACATTTTGTAATGTTTTTAAGTCTTGTTAGAATAATGACAGTACGCAATGAAATTTCTACCCAGAACTGCCACATATGGTAGATAGGACAACCACCCTGACAACCTTAGGAACTGTGGAAAATTCCCTTTTGGAAAAGGGCAAACTACATATTACAAGATTGTTCATGTTTTGGGTGGACGGGTACTCACTCACATGGAATGTCACTCCTGACCACTTCCTTCTTGCAACAATAGTGGGAAATTTTCCCCTGCACAGTTCGGATTGTTTTTTAGTACCATAGTTGAAACTCTGTGTCACTGAGCTTCTGTTAAGGGCGGGGCTTATACATGCTTTGTAGGCTCACGTATTTCCATTCTGGAGTTTATCTTCAGCTTTTGAGAAAGATTGGATTTTTCTCCAAAGCTGTGAGAAATGGAGGTGGGTGTGACCCCCACTCTTAACATACATCGCTTTGAATGCAGCAGTTCAGTCAAAATACGTACAGAATGGAATAATCTTCGACTTCTGCTCACCTCTGTCACACATGGTAGATGCAATGCTGAAATTAATGGTATGGTAGCTTTTTGTAGGAAATGTTATACAGGCAGGTTTGTGACATACTAATTGCCGAGCGCATTAGCGCGAGGCTCTGAATGAGGGATCTATTCTCGCAATGTACGTGCGTACGTACGTACGTACGTACGTACGTACGTGTCGGTCACGCTTAGGAATGTCAATTTGCGGTATCGCTTAGGAATGTCAATTTGCGGTATCGCTTAGGAATGTCAATTTGAGGTCACGCTCGGAATGTCAATTTGCGCTCACGCCCAGGCAGGATATCGGATACGTACATTACACGACGAAGCCGGGACGACATTTCTTGCCGACGGAGGACGGGGAGAACAGCGCGACTGGCCCTTCGCAACGTACGTATTTGCGGAGCGAAGTGCATAAACGAGTGCTGAACGCAGCCGACGGCTGCTGACTCCGGCTGAGAAAAAACAAAAAAGCAAAGAAGTCAGCCCACCGTAGAAAGCCAAGAGAGCGACAGAAGAACAAGAAAGAGTTCAAAAGTAGAAAGCACGTACTGGAGATTCTTCACAAGCCAGGTATTTAGGCTCACTCTTCACGTTACCGTTGTTCTTTGGACTCCACTATACTAAACGAGCAACGCCTGACACCTGCGCCGCGCGCCCCATCCACCATGGCGCTTGGAGCGGCGCGAGGCATCATGCGCATGCGTAGTCCTAGTTTTATTCATGAGCATGTACCTGTAACCTTAGTATGCTAAAACTCCACACAGATGCAATAATAACACTCTACCATATACTACTTATGTAACATGATAAAATGTAAATTGGACCATAGTCACTCAGCAAAACTTCTTGGAACTTGAGAAAAATTCTTTCTTGGGAAATAATGCAATTTTATCTCGTGTTTGGTGTGGAGGGGTGCTTCCATGTGACTTTACTATACTCCTAGACCACTTCCCTCTTCCAACACCGGCACTAGTTTGTATTGACATATACGCACATAATGATGTCATCAATTTCCATCCAGCTTAGTTCATTGTTTTTTTTGTTTTATTTTTGCGGAAGCAGATCTGTCCACGAAAATCACGAAAATTTGCACCCAGCGAAACTTTCCCACTATACGGTACTTACATGTATGTAACATGATAAAATGTAAATTGGAAGATAGTCACTCTGCAAAACTTCTTGGAACTTGAGAAATATTCTTTCTTGGGAAATAATGCAATTTTATCGTGTTTGGTGTGGAGGGGTGCTCCCATGAAATCTTACTATACTCCTAGACCACTTCCCTCTTCCAACAAACTCTTGTACACAACCGCTAAAATTATATTCCACAAATGATAATGAAGAATAGCAGATAAGACAAAAAGCTTTTGAGCTGTTAAAAAAATCCCCTGGAAGAAAGAAACTGGAAGATTGTTTGATTTTATCATGTTTTTGGGGTGGAGGGGTACTCATATGGACCTGACACCTTCCCTATCTCAGGTGCTTTTGCTAAAATTAAGTTCCATGAATGTCACATGTCATGGCTACATGACTGCTTAGGTAATACCAAGAGTTTATTACAGTAAGAGTGTGCAACTCCCATATGTGGCAGTCCCGGATAGAATTCGAATATTATTCCGTTGCATATTTCAAGCGCATCACCGAGTTTGACGCGCTGTAGTGCTAAGCTTCCACTAGGGGCGGGGCTCATACGCACTTCGTAGACGTATCAGATATTCATGCGTTTACATGGTGCATATGAGCCTCACCCTTAGCAGAAGTTCAGCGCTATAGCGCGTCAAACTTGGTGATGCGCTCGAAATACACGACAGTTATATATTTATTACAGTAAGAGTGTGCAACTCCCATATGATTTCTAGACCTGCCATCTGGACAGGATGACGTACATGTAGGCAATCAGCAGTGAATGTGCTAAGCTGTGGAAACACAGCAGTAAAGAGGCAGGCTTTTGCTAGAGCTCACATATATAGCTAATGTAAACTAGCACATAGAATGGCTTCATGTTAAGTACCTGCTAAGCATATTCACTGCTGATTGTTAATACAGAATAGTCTTGTGTTTAGTTCTTTTCCAAAGGGCAGTAGTTCCAAATTATCACATTTTGGGTGGAGGAGTGCTCATATGTATCAGATATTCATGTGTTTACATGGCGCGTATGAGCCCCACCCTTAGCAGAAGTTCAGCACTATAGCGCGTCAAACTTGGTGATGCGCTCGAAATACGCGACGGAATAATATTCGATTTCTATCCGGGACTGCCCCATATGGTTTCTAGACCTGCCATCTGGATAGGACGACAGCAGTGTATATGCTAAGCTGTGGAAACACAGCAGTAAAGAGACAGGCTTTTGCTAGCCTCGTTCCCAGGATTCCCCTGTTTTTGTTCGTTGGTTTGCGTCCAGTATAATATACGGAAGTGGAAGAGCAATGAAAAATGGGGAAGACCTGGGAACACCTATCACGTGAATGACGTCAGGTGGACGCGAGGTGGACGTAGGGGGGGATGGGTCCGCATTCAAATACATGAAATAACATACTAGACTTCATCATCGAGCGCTCCGTCACTAGGCAAGACCCCAGACATTCACAAGATCGTGAGTACTCCGCTTGACCGGTAAGAAACTCGCTCTCAGATTTATTACGCACGTACTTGTAGTCGGGCACCGCCCCCCCCACGTCCACCTCGCGTCCACCTGACGTCATTCACATGATAGGTGTTCCCAGGCCCTCCCCGTTTTTCATCGCTCTTCCACTTCCGTGTATTATACTGAATGCAAACCGAAGAACAAAAACAGGGGAGGCCTGGGAACAAGGCTTTTGCTAACTAGTGTTCAGATAGCTAATGTAAACTAGCACATAGAATGACTTCATGTTAAGTACCTGCTAAGCATATTCACCGCTGATTGGTAATAGAAACTCAAATAGTCTTGTGTGTCTTCCAAAGGGAATTTTTCAAAAGGTTTCTGATATCACATTTTGGGTGGAGAGTGCTCACATGGAACTCAACGACTGACCACTTCCTTCTTCCTACAGAAGATGGTATTGGCTGGGAAAAACCAGACAGTAATGTGGGGGGTCATGCTTGATGCACATGATTGTGTGCTGTACTCTGACTGTAAAGTACCAGAGAAGGGAGGACACAATGTCAGGTCGCAGTAACAATTAGTATGCTCTGATGACATTCCAAGGGCAAGAATCATGAACAAGAAAATAGAAATGTGAGAGGATGGGATGCCAAAAAGTATGCGAACAAGGTGGGGATGATATAAAAGTGAAGGTAAATATACAAACCCCCATCCCTGCATCTTTTTCACACTAGAGTGCAACTGTAGTGTAAAAAGATGCAAGGATAGGATAAACTACAATGATGGCTCTGTGGGCTAAGTCTTGATGGGTGCATAGGGTTTCCCACTAAGCTGAAGCTGTCTGACTCATCAAAATTGCTTCTTATGACTCACCTCACTGGCTAAACTTGTAAGTTGCCAGTTCAACACTAGGTCAGTCACAAGTGGCCTTTGACTGCTAAACAGCTTCAACTTTGTCGAAAACCTTGTGTACCCACCATGACTTTGTCCATAAAGTCGTTCTTGCAGCTTGTAGCTTGTATCTTGATCTATTGTCGCCATCATGTGACCCGTCCTCCCTCCTGCGGTATAGTACCATCGTTTTAGTGAAACTTGTAATGAGCAAATTAAAATAAAAAGCAGAGGAAGTCAAAATGGGGAAAAAAGCGGGGAAATCTATTTTAGTGGATCTCCCAAGCAGGTAAGATTTCATTTAAGATCAAAGATGTTGTGTACAACCAGCTGATTTATTTTGGTTTTCTACTTCTCATTACATAACACTTTTATACTCTTTATACTCTTAGTAAAACAGTTGCTAAAACAACAGTACTATATAAGTATCACCATTGTATGAAGCTATACCGGAAAATATCATGAGTTTGTTGCCGTCTGTATTGTTACGAGTGCACAGCACGAGTAACAATACAGACGGCAACAAACGAGTGATGTTTTTTCTGGTATAGCTTGGTACTATGGTGATAATTATTTTATCATACGAACCTTAGATTTCATTGCACATTCAGACGCAGCGCACATGACTTGTAGTACCTGATACGGATTCTCGCGTGACTTGTAGTACTGATACGGATTCTCGCATGACTTGCAGTACTGATACGGATTCTCGCGTGACTTGTAGTAAAAAATACGGCTTTATATAAACTGCGTGCAGCTGCAAGGCTTCCCCATTGACTCCCATACATTAGCGTGAGTTAGACGTATGATAAATACATGTATTGAGACTTTAATCATTAGATAAATACAAACTACCATAGTTGCTCTAAATTTATGGAACAGCCAAAAAGGTCCACATATAATCAAACTCGATGCCATTTAGGGTACTTACAGATACCATTATTCCCATTAATGTTTTTGCGACCATTTGGCAAAAAAAATTTTTTTCATTTTAGAATGGTTTTAAGTCACCTTGTTATTGACAAGAACTCGGAAGACTCATAATCAGGCATTCACTCAATCTAGCGGAAGCTCTTATGGAAATGGATTGCACTACCCTCCATAGAAGCATCAGATAGTGTTTATACGTCACATATGAGCCCTGCCCTTAGCGGAAGCTCAGCGCTATAGCGCGTCAAACTTGGTAATGCACTCAAAATACGGGATGGAATAATATTCGATTTCTATCCGGGACTGCCCACGTATGTAATCCATTCCAGGTACACATGCACTATTAATTTGCTGGGTTTGTGCCATCCACCCACTCCCCTTTCGCCTAGCCTCGTCCCAGGCCTTTCCTGTTTTTACCTTCCATTTGTGTTCACAATAATACATGAAGTGGAAGAACAGTTGAAAACAGGGGAGGCCCGGGAGCATTCATCACATGAATGATGTCAGGTGGACGCTGGGAGGGGCACCACAAATAACACACATTTATTCAAAGCACTCCACAACTCATTAGGACTCCAGACATTCATATAGTTGAATGTACTCATCTTCATGGCCAGACTGAGTGAGATCGAGTACTGTGACACTCCCCTTTCGCCCCAGGCCTTTCCTGTTTTTGCCTTCCATTTGCGTTCACAATAATACACGGAGGTTGAAGAACAGTTCAAGGCCCGGGAGCATTCACATGAATGATGTCAGGTGGACGCTGGGAGGGGCACCACAAATAGCTCGCATTCATTCAAAGCACTCCACCACCAGGGTTTCATCTATATCTACATGGGGGGGGGGGGGGCAGGGGGGGAGCTTCCCCCCCAAAGAGATTGACTATGTCATTATATCATAGATAGGATGGTGTACACAAATAACACACGTTCATTCAAAGCACTCCACCGCTGCAGACGCTCATATGGTTGAATGTACTCATCTTCACAGGTAAAAAAAAACAACAACTTGTTTTCAAGCTTAATGCATACGTATTTGCATATCAGCCCCCCCCCCCCTTCCCCACGTCCACCTTCACATAATGATTTTTTGAGAGTTGCATTAATAGTGTTTTGACAGCAACATGCTTGACGACTGTGTACAGTGGAACCCCTCTATGATAGACACCATTGGGAACTAACATTTTGTCCCTTATAGCGAGGTGTCCCTAACTCAGGGGCTTCCGGTATATTCCGGTAGGTGTGGTACTGCGTAATCGAGCTGTTGAGCACAATGTGGCTGCGTTTTCAGAGCTTTCGTTTGCTGTATGCTGGCAGGGAAGGCTAAGCAGAGGCTAGTACTACGAGTAACAGTACTAATCTAATGTCAAGTTGTTAACTACAGCAGCAGTGGTGGAAAATCTTGTTGAAAAGGTCGATGAGTGTCCGCTAAATCGGGGTCGTTGAGTATTGCTTGCGTACAATTGGGACCGCGAAAACTGTCCATTATACGGAGTAGCGGGGTGTCCGCTATTCAGGGATTGCTTAAGTATTGAAGTAAATGGAAGGACAGTCGGGACTTTCAGAATTGTCTGTTATATTGTGGGTGTCCGCTGTTGAGGGGTGTCCGTTAAGCGGGTTCCACTGTACTGGGAAAGTGGGCTTCAGATTGTCTGTTGAGGCGATGCCTCTTGTAAATAGACAGTTGCAGCTTCCCCCTTTTCCCCATTCCCCCCCTTCTTCCCCTTCATTATTGTGAATGCAAACCAAAAAATAGAGGAGGGCCTGGGAACGTGCATTTCTTCGATTGGATTCGATACGGCTTTGCCATTTCAGAAACAAGGTTAGGGTATAAGGGTCAGGCAGGGGATTGTTTCTGAAACGTTTTGGAAACATGCGCAGACCATCCATTGTCCGGGGTACACCTACCTCAGACTGGTTGCTAGAATGAGGTGTTAATATTCATTGTTGTTTTAGTTTGCTGCTTGCTCAGGCTCGCCCCACGATGATGAATCATCACACTAGTAATATTCATTGTTGTTTTAGTTTGCTGCTTGCTCAGGCTCGCCCCACGATGATGAATCATCACACTAGTAATATTCATTGTTGTTTTAGTTTGCTGCTTGCTCAGGCTCGCCCCACGATGATGAATCATCACACTAGTAATATTCATTGTTGTTTTAGTTTGCTGCTTGCTCAGGCTCGCCCCACGATGATGAATCATCACACTAGTAATATTCAATGTTGTTTTAGTTAACTAAAACCAAAGCTAAAATGCATTGTAGTAAAGCGTAAAATCTTTTTGTACTTAAAAAAATAGATGCTGCCTTAGCCCATTAATTAAAAACTACAACTAAACCAGTTTGAAATCACCCCAAAATGGTAGTTAACTAAAACTAAAAGTGCCGATACTAACTCTTTTTAGATTTAGTAAATAAAATATTTGAATCTGTAGCCTAATTAAACCAAAAGTAAACTACTAGTCTGAACATACACTAAAACAACACTGTTAATATTCTGAGCTTGCAAAATGCACTGCTGTACTTAAGTTGCTGCCACTCAAAATGTTCCAGTATAGTATCCCAGTGCTCCGACCACTATCCATTCACGTGAGGCATTGCATAATTATGGTTCCTCTGATGAGCCCTACACATGGTACTTGATGGATTAGATGGTGATGAGAGTCATGTGGTTCTTGGCTGGCGTACACACGTCACACGTCATGCTGTACTAGCGTATATATAGGCCTGAATTTTTTACACTGCATGCACCTGACGAGGCTCACTTAGGCCGAAACTGCGGTCGTACATTTGTGAATTACTCAGTTGTTGAAATATCTGGAAGTGTGGGAAGACTCAGAAGACCCGTTGTATTGTTGTTTTCAAGTTATGTTACCCCATAAAATGTACTTGGCTGTTGCGCTAGTTTTTGCATGCAAAGGCACATACATGAAGTGGGATATCTAATGACACTATGTGCCCAGCAGAGAGTTTCATATGCAGTCGAACCCCGCCCCTCAACAGCGGACATCCACAATATAACGGACAATTCTGAAAGTCCCGACCATTTCTCCATAGACTTCAATACATTAGAAATCCCTGAATAGCAGACACCCCACTACTCCATAACAAACGCTTTTCATGCTCCCTATTGTTCACAAACAATACTAGCCTCTGCTTAGCCTTCCTTGCCAGCGTACAGCAAGGGAAAGCTCTGAAAACGTAGCACATTGTGCTCAACAGCCTAATTACACAGTACCACACCTACCGGAAGTGTACCAGAAGCCCTTGAGTTAGGGACACCTTGCTATAATGGACAAAATTGTTGGTCCCAACGGTGTCCACTGTAGAGGGGTTCCACTGTAAACAGACTGAGTCCGAGGGCGTAGCCCAAGGACGAGGTTTGTTTTGTACAGCCATAAATCCCTGCCCACCTGTGCTATAACTATTATATATCCCACCTGATTGGTCCTTTGTTGTTATTACTGTAAACACATCTGTACATGTGCGTATGTTTCCAGTAACTTCAATATTACAACTGTATATAAATATGATGTAAAATCTGTACTATAGTCTGACAATGTATATAGTAGACTGTAAACTAAAAATACATGGAGAGGGAATTATGAGCCATAATTTCCCTTGTAGCCCTCAGGGAGGGAAATTATCACAGTAAACCCCACCTGTTGTATAGGCAAAACTATACTAGGTGGGATGTATTAGGTGTTAATTGCATTATCAGTTACTAGCAGCGTAAGTCTTGGCACCCAAAAATCTACAAGTTAGCTATCTGTAATGACGTCTACACGTAGTTTACTTTCCTGGACAATCTGATTGGTGCGACAACACGCCGACACACTTTATAATTTGGTCCCAGTTTAACCAGTGAATGTGTCCAGACCCTATTTTTCAACGAGGCCGCAATGCACACACGAAAAATTTGGTCTGGGGACTAGTTGAAGATGGGATTGAGCTAACATTCATTCTAAAATGTGACTGTATATATATCATAATGTTATAACACAATCTGTTGTTTCTCCTCTCAGACGTGGTTCTATGCACAGCGTGTCATCCCACAGAGAACATGATAGCGTCAGGAGCACTGGAGGCAGATAAAACCATCAAACTATGGCGATCAGACACATAGTGCAACCACATTGCAATGACATTGTACAGTCTTCATTTTGTTCATTTTCCTTTGTTTTTTCATTTTTAAGTTGATACGAAACACATTCTGAGACATTCAAAGAGAGAGAAATTTACGTAATTGATAACGGTGCACATTTGAAGTGTACGTTATCAAGTAAAGGTTAAGACATATGACACCCATATGTATGCACTCAAGCTACATACAGTGCCTGATTTCATAGGCAGGTTAACAAGCACACCTTGCAGTACACATTAATTCTGAGACATTCAAAGAGATTTAATAATGGTGAACAAATGAAGTGTACATTATCAAGTTAAGATATGACACCCATGCACTCATTATACCTGCAGGTCCCTGATTTCACAGGGAGTTAAATGTAATAAGCACACATTGCAATAAGGCAAAGAACAACAAACTTTGCAGCTATATAGGGGAAAAAATGCATGCTTCTGCATGTATTATATGGTGAGACTGACGTCGACATTGTACATAAATTATTCTAAGTTGTCTTCTAAGAGGTGCAAACAATGGTTTGTGCGGTTGATGGGAGGCATTTCCAACTTTGTTATCTCTGCCAGCTGTCACTGAGAACTGTAGCTTCAAATTGAGCTACAAAATCAGAATGATGTAACTAATCATCCAGACTTCAATTGCTCCATGCTCTGAGTTTGGCACTAGTCTTGTGCCAGCTAGCCCATATGTGCACCTTCCTCGTGAGAGGGTGGAGCCTAGCCATGAAACTACTGCACTTGCTTAGTGATCACTATATAGTGTGATCACACATGCAGCACAACAAACTAGTATAAAATTAAGGTGGTCACTCTCATAAGCCCACCTGGATGTGAGTTGTACACGTTATAATGCGACCTGGAATGAGTGCTACCCACAGTACCCAAGAGTTTGTGATTATTAATAGGGGAATTCCCAAGAAAACAAAACTTATATGACTACTTTTTGATTGCATGTGAGGGCATACATGTCTATGTTGAATTGCACATTCATTTCAGTAGTTTCTATGACAACTGCCCATGCAATTATATCAGCTAATCTCTGGATGTTACTCTTCTCTCTCTCATGCATGGTGAGTCACTCTCTGAGTGGGTTGCTACTTAGGAATGAGCTACGCCCTCAGCGCTCAACAACACAACCAATTGCAAATGGTGAGTGTTTATTTGTCATGGTGAGAACAGGAAATGTGCAGCAGCAGGAAAAGCCACTCGGTTTGGTTTGGATATTCCTTCCATGGTAGCCCGGATTCTCATACGCAAGCTGCTGTATCTGCATCGTCTCCTTACCACACAACATGACAATATAGCTGCAGGGATTCTTACAACACTTACATGTATTGACAGTACTGAAATTGCTATAGTACAGCAGTGCCATTTCTTGGAGGGACTACTCCACACTGAGAATCAAGAGGGCATGAGTCTCACAGAATAGGTAATGAGAATGTCAATCAGTGATGCTGAGGAGGAGTCAGGATGGTCAAAGCTGAAGTCACAAAGGCAGATTATCAGAGGCTCATTGACAGTGTAGGGAGTGAAGTATAGATGGTTTCCAAATGTCAATTAAGCGTCCTACTTCCGGAGGGCAAACGCGCGATCAAGAGGCAGCTGTACAGCGGACCTTTCACCTTGAGAGAAACAGCTTCTTTTATCTTTCGGTACTAATGGTAAGGACTCGATGTAGCGCTTACTAGCCTGTATTTTGCACGCAGCTGCACTAAACCCAGACACCGACTTTTGCCCTCCGGAAGTGAAGCCACGCCCCATGAAAACCATCTATAGTGTTGCCCTTCTAATGTAAATCAGAGAAGTGACAACATGGTCACGAATCTGGGACCAAGCTCTCGATTGGGGACCTAGAGCAGTTGAAGATATCAAAAGTTTACTCAGGCTGCTATGTACTCCACTGTTTACTGACCGGAAATGTCCATCATGTGCAGAATATATCCCCTCAAACCTCACTTTTTTCAAGTGTCAAGTGTGTATGCCAGAAATGTGACATTGATGTGGACGTGAGCAATCTCTTCACATCAGCACTAGAGGATATGGAATTGTTCATGATCTCATGTACAAGCATCTTGAGAAGCTTCAGAACTATGCATGTGGACAATGACTCCTGAACTCTATTTTACCTCTACCCAATTTTTTTGTCCATTTTTAACTCTACCTATATGCCGTATCCCTATGGGCGTGGCAATGAACTTTTGAACTTCTCGTAGCCACGAGACAAGACAAAATGGCGACTTTGTATCGTGTTGATTCGTAGTAGTGCAGGTATACGGATTTTGTATACGCACGTTACGTCTTCCGGTGATATCCGTTATGATAATCAGAGTTATGCGGTTGTCGTACAACGAAAGAGCTGTGCCAGACGGCAGATTTCGGCACCATCTGTTCCAAGCTGTGTTCATGCGAACGACCTATCCTTCAAGATATGTGTAGTGATGTCAGAATTTCCAAAAGTATGTAAATATTCTTCTACACAGGCCATTTCTCCACAATGCCTTAATGTATTCACATCAAATTTGATATAGAGGTTCATTCGAGGCTTGGGCATATTTCCTTGCACAGCTTTGTTAAAAATATATGCCTCGATCAAAACTACACACAAGTTTTTGTCACATCTCGCTACTTTTCTGCAAATTGTTGAAGTATTAAGACATTTTGTGATGCTGCTCACAGTCACTTCAATATTCAAGAAAGCACAACCAGTTCTGTATACTAGAGTAGTTGTCCAATGGGATGGTACAGGTTTTTGATTGGAACCTTGCTACAACTTCCCCGGAAATGCAACCATTTATGGCCACAAAATGCCGTTTTTTAAGCATTTATCAAGCCTAGTGCAAGGATTATACTAGATATCTAAAATCCACAACCTTCATTGGACTGAATAGGTACAGACTATCCTTCACAGCGAGTTTCATTCTGATCGGGCTTACAGTCGCTTCCGGAAAGGTAGTGACCGGAATATTACGCTAAAATGACGTAGAAAAAATTTGGCAAACCAGTTACATTTCGAAGACCATACCGCTTGTTGTATTCACCCAATCTCATTGATATGGGTACCGTTGGAATCGCCATTTTAAGCTCTTTTCAAAAATAAAGGTTGTTGTTGTGATAAACGAATTTTGATTTTCACCCCGACATCGCTAATATGTGTATTTCAGGTGGTCAAGGGTCCACACAGCTGTCGAGACCGCTGTTACTGCTCCCGTCGATATGTGAGAACGCTGTAAAAGCCAGGTCCAGCTTCAAGCCTCTGAAATTGTTGTAGTCAAGTCAGCAACTAGTGACTAATGACTTTGCAAGAGCAATTGCAAGAGCAGTTGTAGCCTCTTCATAATTATTATGCTCTAAATTTTACGTATTATGCTTCGGGTTTTAAGAATTATGTTTGCTCAAGGCTACTAATTATGAATGTACACCTCCTTAGGGTTTATGCTTTTTAGTCTTTTGTATGTCCTTGCAGTGTCCAACAGTACAAGTTCCACATCCACAGTTTGTAGGGTTCGGGAGATATGGCCACACAGAATTACCAATGCGAAGGATAGGTCGTTCGCATGAACACAGCTTGGAACAGATGGTGCCGAAATCTGCCGTCTGGCACAGCTCTTTCGTTGTACGACAACCGCATAACTCCGATTATCATAACGGATATCACCGGAAGACGTAACGTGCGTATACAAAATCCGTATACCTGCACTACCTCCTCTGATTCGTAGTGTTATATCTTGTAAACTAACTGAGTTCACAGGTTGCTTAACTTACTCAAAAACAAACCTGCTTTACTCAGGAAGTAGTGATACAAGTTGACAGTGAAGTCCAAATAAGCTACCGTAAACGCTTTAATTAACGCGCCTCTCTAATGAAAGCGCCCTTTTGACAAGAAACTAATTTTTCTCGCTCTAACGCGGGCGCCCCTTGACGACATAAATATTTTTTAACGGCGCTTTCTATTAAGAGAGATTTCGCACCCGACTCGTGTGACTTTCGAGACATCTAGTTCTTCGACTGATTTCTACTTCTACTTTTAATCTCTGTACTCCAAACGCGTTTGTATTCATGATAGCCTCGAATAACGTACTCAAATTCGATCGTTGTCAGTGTAGCCATACTCAGCTCTTTCAACTTCACGGAAAAGTGTTAGTTGCGCTCTAATTCGAAGGCGCCTCTCTAAATAAGGCGCCCCCAAGGGTCCCAAGTAATTTTTTTCGCTCCAAACAAGGCGCCTTTGCGGATCGTAATTATTTTTTAACGGCGCGTTAATTAAAGCGTTTACGGTACCTAGCCTCGAACCCAGGCTTTCCGTTCCGGATTTTGTCTCGCAGCTTTGGAGAAAAATCCGATTTTTCTCCAAAGCTGCGAGACAAAATCCGGAACGGAAAGCCTGGGTTCGAGGCTATAAGCTACCATCCACGGTGGAAGTGCAGGTACTCGCTATCCGATTAGAAATCCGTGGCAAAACTAGCGAAGGTACTGTGTATGTATAATTATGTATGTATGTATTCGTAGATCGTACCGTAAATACATGAATACGTTGAGAACATGGCTAAATCCAAGAGACAGTTGATATGGAATCATCGTGTTCTCAGAGTGACCCGCAAAGGACCCCGCATACTGTAACCTATAGCACGTGCCTATACTTGCAGCTATGTACATTAGCAAAAAGTAGCCTCGTTCCCAGGCCTAGCCCGTTTTTTGTTCTTCGGTTTGCGTTCAGTATAATACACGGAGGCAGAAGAGCGCGAAAAACGGGGAAGGCCTGGGAACACTTATCACGTGAATGACGTCAGGTGGACGCGCGAGGTGGACGTAGGGGGGGAGGGGTCCGCATTAAATTCATGAAATAACGTAGTAGACGAATTGTGATCAAAACTTCCTGTATTATGCTATTTACCAGCAATTCCTGGAACTCTGGAGTATGGTGTATTTCACTCATATTATGCTCCTGAACCTCAGTCCTCTGACCCAAAGCATGTGTTTGACTATTAATGGCATAGCAGCATGCAGTGAATTCGTGGGTAGTGAATTAGCTAGTGAAGCTGAAATGCTTTAACTGTATCTAGACCATGGCCATCAAAAAAGGCCAATGAAAAGTATAGGTATACTATTTTGTATGCTTGCTAGAACCACTGTATTATACTCAAATATGCTCCTATGCTACCTGTACTATACATATATTATTGGAAATTATGCTTGCGTAATTAGCCAAGGCCTACTACTACATAGAAGTGGGGCCACTGTAGGCAGTATGACTTACATGCGCAATTGCAATCATTAAATCTGCTTTGTCAGTGGACTTCGATGCAGGAGTGTAGGAGTGCAGTGAACACACATGCAATGCAGTTGTGATACTGAAGATTGAGAAGGTCTTGATTTTCAAAGGGAAGAAATGACTGAATTGGGTACAGCTCTGGTAGTGACTAACAATGCTAAATTGTTCAATGGAGAAACAAAGCTGCATGGGGAATGCTGCCTTAATGAGCTTGTGACACCACTGCAACCAACAGCCTGATAGAAAGCTATGTGTAACCCTATGTCACCACCACTGGAATACCAGACATGCAGGATCGACAGTCCATGTGTAGACTTAAACAGGTCACTAGAAGATACGGTGAGCTCCTTACCAACAACAAGATTCAAAAGGCATTTTGTGTTATTTCCTGTAATGTTCTCCCTATAGGGATAACTCATCTGATGATGATTGATTGATGGATTGACTGGTTAGTCCACGATCAGTCAGTTTATTTTTGTGGAGGATGGTGTAAGATCTGAAGTTTCCGATGAGGCGTTTTTCAATGTTCTCATTACATCTAGGTCTCAAGCTACTCCACTGAAGTGCCAGTTAGGTTCAGCACCAAAAACTTAAACGTTCATTTGTCTCTTTGTGTTATCACAGAAAAATCCTTTCATGAAATTAATTTACAATAACTGTTCATTGCAATATATATAGCTGGTTTGCTCAGTTTTCAAGTGTATTTGGCTTCATTCAAGGAACTGTACCTTTTGGCTTCTTATGCTAATTGGATTAGCATGAGTAAATAGTTAACATCATCATGAAATTGAATCTTACGTAAGATTGGATCATGTGTAGTATTAGGTTACTGTAATGATGGTACATGTGTTTTTGTGTAAAAGATATTGCACTGCTTTTTTTCACTCAAACATCTCTGCACTTATGAATTATTCTCCAATATTGTATGGTAACTATTGTTATTATCATGGCGTACGGTAGTACGCCATATGTAGGGATGACCCCGAAAAAAATGGCGGCCACATTCAAAGTGCACAAATGACACGCTCGAAATGTCCGCGTTAGATAAGTCAACGGCCTCCATGAGCCATATCAGACATTATCGAGTGCTTCCATGGGCAACAGGATCGTTAAATTTGCTGGAAAGCATCGCTAAGTATACCTGACATCAAGTCGCTAAAAAAGGCAAATCGTCTATCTTCTGACTTCTTCTTCTTCTTCTTCTTCTTCTTCTTCTTTTGCTCACCACGATAGCACGACAACGGCTGAAGCTATTACAACGATTCAAACGCGAAAGATCAGCATAAATTACTGGGTATTGTACCCACCACTCATCGTTCTCAAAGAAAGAAGTCGAATTAATCGGCGATTCTCAGGTAACCCCACGCTTATGCTTGCTGCTATACGCCATTTTGTTAGAATAGAATATTCATAGCGATTACGTCAACAGAAGTTCAAAACAGCTACAGCACGTGAAGTTGGCATGCAGCTGCGGTTATTCTACTTCCGTAGAGAACTTGACGATCGATTGATTCCCAAACGATTGCATATGTTGCCAGTGGCATAGCCAGAGTTCAGCAATTACCTGGGCACTTGGTGGGCGTAAGCCCACCACATTGTATAGGGGGGTCTGGGGGCATGCCCCCCCAGAATTTTTTTTTAAATTTTAGGTGCTCTGAGGTGCATTCTGGGGCCTTCTGAGACAGCGTAGCTCGCACCCGGCGCTCATATTTACTGCTGAAGTTGACGGGCAAAGAAGCTAAAATCATAGATAAGGCCAGGGAAACCGGATTTATTGTTTCGCATCAGCGCCCGCTTCCTTCGAGACCTGCCGCTTCAACTGTCATTATCGCCCTCCGGGCAATGACGCGCCCACTTTTAAATGTAATGGCCGTAGCGCGGTGGATTTGCTAGTAACAAATGACCGCCCGCCCGCACGCAAATCGAACAAGTGGCTGATGCGAAACAACAAATCTAGTTTGCCTGGCCTAAGCGGCATTGGCAGCTTTATTCTACATGACATAATTCCATATACAGCAACGCTGTTGCGGTTCAGGTAAGTTGACCTCGCATGATTTACCAGGGCACTCAGAAATTCACTAGGGCCTGGGCCCGTATGGGCCCGGGTGTAGCTACGCCACTGTATGTTGCTACTTTCATACAGCAGTTGACGTACTTGTGCTGGATTTGACAAGGAACGCAGTATGCGTAACGTCCACAAGAAACGGGCGCGGGATAAGCAGAACTATCTGCGAAACAAAGAAAGCAAAAGGCAAGCGTCCCGTAACAAGTACTGGAAGAACCCGGAAAAACAAAGGGCATCTTCCCGGGCGTACTCTCTTACTAGTTATTGGAAGAACCCTGAAAAGAAAAGGGCATCTTCCCATACCCGTTATTGGGAGGACCCCGAGACCAAGAGGGCGTCCTCCCATACCCGTTATTGGGAGGACCCCGAGACCACAGTGCCTTAGAACAACCACTCACACACACATGCACATACCCAATTAGACAACAGTTACACCCATGATTCCATTGTCAAGTGGATAAGTGCAAACAGCTAACATCCTCCAGAAATCCATCAACATCAACAATAAACTACATAACAAGTCATTTCACTTGGGGTGTGGTTACACAACAACAACAACAAAAAAACAACAGAAACAAGTCACAAAAAAGTTTGCCAAACGCAAAGAAGCACATGTAGGGATGAAATCCTCAAAAACCAACCAAACAAGACGGGAACGACACCACAATACTTTTACACCATCCCTACATCTTGTGCCATTTTGCCACCTGTACACAACACAAAACCCTCTACATTTGTAATTATTAGCCCACACCAACCACAAACAAACATAGTACTTCACTCCATTCAACTATCTCACAAAATAACCCATCCTTCACAAAGCATTACAAAATTACCACTACTCACTTCACAGCCACCTGTATACAAGACAACCCATATCTATCATGCTAAACAGGCATAAAACTTAACAACATAATGCACATTCCAACATACCACACACACTCACCACTCCTCACTCACTCCACACCTTCTACACACAACTTGGACCATACCTGCTACACTCAGTAGCAACCACCAACAACACAACATACTCACTATGCACAATACACCCACGCCACACCCTTCCATCTACAAGACAACCCTCTTCTACACACAACTAAAAAACAAATACAAACACACAGTTTTGGCAAAATGGCACAAGATGTAGGGATGGTGTAAAAGTATTGTGGTGTCGTTCCCGTCTTGTTTGGTTGGTTTTTGAGGATTTCATCCCTACATGTGCTTGTTTGCGTTTGGCAAACTTTTTTGTGACTTTATAATTATCACCATAGTACAAAACTATACCGGAAAATATCACGAGTTTGTTGCCGTCTGTATTGTTACGAGTGCGCAGCACGAGTAACAATGCCAACGGCAACAAACGAGTGATATTTTCTCCGGTATAGCTTGGTACTATGGTGATAATGATTTTATCATACGAACCTTCGATTTCATTGCATGTTCAGACGCAGCGCACGTGACTTGTAGTACCTGATACGGATTCTCGCGTGACTTGTAGTACCTGATACGGATTCTCGCGTGACTTGCAGTACTGATACGGATTCTCGCGTGACTTGCAGTAAAAAATACGGCTTTTTATAAACTGTGCGCAGCTGCAAGGCTTCCCCGTTGACTCCCATACATTAGCGTGAGTTAGACGTATGATAAAAAATTATATATATATTCTTTCAGGATACTGCGGTAACTGTACTACTACTCATTCACAATCTCTTGTGCTCCCTGCATACACTTGCATCATACACATGTATCAGTTTAGTATGTGATTGTAAAACTGGTATCTATTATGACTGCACATATCTTGTAGTCTTGTGAGTATAGTGTACAATCATTGTACATGTTTATCTCCACGGTCCAATAATTGAAAGGCTGAGTATAATTCACAAATGGTTGAGCTTGTTTTACATGCTTTACATTGCAGAACTTTATAGGAATAATCAATGAATATGAAGGCCTAAGAATTAGAGTGGTCTAGAGGATTCAATTAGCTACAAGAAATTTCTGCCATGAAAAGCAATAACATACATGGGAGATGTGGTTCATTGATTGTTCATACATGGAAATGATAGCTAGGTATCTTATCTAGGTACAATACCATAAAATGCCAGCTACAATCAATTTCAGGTACCTTACTAGGTGCATGCCACAAAATGTCAGCTATAGTCCCCAAAAAATTTTTTTCCCTACCACAACATGTCAGCTACTATCAATAAATGTCAGGTATCATACCTAGAAATGTTAAGTACATATCCTACAGCAGGTATACATGAAACTGTCGGGTAGTGAAATGTCATATACATGACCTGTAGCAGGTTAGGCTGGAATAACACCCTTTTGGTGAGTTAGCCCACCATGGTTCTGAGCCCTTCATTGGTGAGTTAGCCCACTATGGTTCTGAGCCCTTCATTGGCGAGTTAGCCCACTATGGTTCTGAGCCCTTCATTGGTGAGTTAGCCCACTATGCTTCTGAGCCCTTCATTGGTGAGTTAGCCCACTATGGTTCTGAGCCCTTCATTTGTGAGTTAGCCCACTATGGTTCTGAGCCCTTCATTGGTGAGTTAGCCCACTATGCTTCTGAGCCCTTCATTGGTGAGTTAGCCCACTATGCTTCTGAGCCCTTCATTGGTGAGTTAGCCCACTATAGTTCTGAGCCCTTCATTGGTGAGTTAGCCCACCATGGTTCTGAGCCCTTCATTGGTGAGTTAGCCCACTATGGTTCTGAGCCCTTCATTGGTGAGTTAGCCCACTATGCTTCTGAGCCCTTCATTGGTGAGTTAGCCCACTATGGTTCTGAGCCCTTCATTGGTGAGTTAGCCCACCATGGTTCTGAGCCCTTCATTGGTGAGTTAGCCCACCATGGTTCTGAGCCCTTCATTGGTGAGTTAGCCCACCATGGTTCTGAGCCCTTCATTGGTGAGTTAGCCCACTATGGTTCTGAGCCCTTCATTGGTGAGCTAGCCCACTATGGTTCTGAGCCCTTCATTGGCGAGTTAGCCCACTATGGTTCTGAGCCCTTCATTGGTGAGTTAGCCCACTATGGTTCTGAGCCCTTCATTGGTGAGTTAGCCCACCATGGTTCTGAGCCCTTCATTGGTGAGTTAGCCCACTATGGTTCTGAGCCCTTCATTGGTGAGTTAGCCCACTATGGTTCTGAGCCCTTCATTGGTGAGTTAGCCCACTATGGTTCTGAGCCCTTCATATGATCAAAGAACCACTAAGCTAACTGGTATTTTAGGTAAACCTCAGACATGTTCATTTGAGCTAACTCTAAACTTTTAAGAGTTTAGCACTGTAGTACGAGAAGGTTGAAATATTGATTTCAGGACCAGGAAGCTCATACAAATCTCTCAATTCATACATGGAGATAGCCAAATTAAACATTGACCTACCGACCAAACTTACTTGCTTGTGGGCATATTACTTGAATGGGTATATGTAACTACTGATCATTTTCAATTTGCCTTGACCTATGAAGACAGGTATAAAGAAAGACGGTCATGCTGTTGACTAACATTGAAACATTGAAGTCCAGCAGTGCTTTGAACCCAAGTAATGTAGTAACATTTCTTGGTAAACCCACTACAAGACATGTACCTTTCTAGGTATTCCTGCTACAGAACATGTATATCTGACATTTCCAGGTAAGGAACACATGTAGTGTGATATGCTTTGGTTAGACCACTGGCTCTGATGGGCTAATTCATTGATTGCATCCTGGAAACCATAGTGTCATGGGACCCTTGTTGGATGCACACAGCCAACTGAAAATGTTTATGCAAAGTATTAACTTACCAAACCGACCTTACTTGCCTTGTTGCGGTCATGTTAATTCAGACAGACAAATTGGGCATATGTAACTACTGCAGCATTTTCAAATTTGAACAGAACTGTAGTACTCCAGTAACATTTCTTGGTAAACCCACTGCAAAATATGTACCTATTTTTTAGTGATTCCAGCCACAGAACATGTACCTAACATTTCTAGGTATTCCAAGGTAATGTGATATGTTTTGCTTAGAACCATGCATAGTGCCGTGGGATAATAAATAATATCAAACACTTGTTGGACTGCACATGGCTGGCAAAGAACATTTCAAGTGCATTTTGTTGCTTGTCATCTGAGTAACAAAGATTCAGTTTGCTTGCTTAAGGCCTGATGTTAGCCAACATGCATCCTGCACAATGGACGACTCTCTAGGCCTGAAAGGACAAAGGTTCAGGCCTGTGATACTCCATGTAAACATGCCGGATGTTGTAGGACATGTACCTAACATTTCTAGGAATACCTACTACAGAGCACCTTACATGTCAACAGATTTAATGAGCAATGCATGCAGCCCATTGGGGCCATCATGTGCATAAACATAAGTCAGTAATTACACTGCAAAAACAAGTTGGTTGTTTTAACCACAGAGTGGTTACCATGGTTGCAGAAAAACTGAAGAGCCGATGGTTATGAGAAGTTCGCTTTGCTATTCAGGACTAATTGCATAAGGCAACCAAGAGGCAGCTTCCCACTTCCTCTTACAACCACAATACACTAGTTGACAACCCTCAGAACATCTGTGAGGAATCATCTGCTTGCATTTGTAATGACTCCTTTACAAATGTTCTGACGGTTGTGGTTGTAAGAGGAAGTGGGCAGCTGCCTATTGGGTAGCCTTATGCAATTAGTCCTGAATAACTTCTCATAACCACTGTCTCTCCAGTTTGTCTGTAACCAGGGTAACCACTCCGTGGTTAAAATAACCAACTTGTTTTTGCAGTGTATGTAGGTAATATAAGTGCCATATAATCATAATAATGAAAGTGTTGTCATGTTCTGTGGGGGGTCAGGGATTCAAGGGGGTTCTAGGATTGTAAGGGAGTTGGACTTGAAATACGAGTTCTTTCCTTTGCTTCCACCATCTCAACACCTCTGCCATTATCAGATTCTCAAACTTCTCTGCTGCCATCCTGTCCAGGCCTACAACCCTCCTACCCAACAACATGGCCATTTTCCCAACAATGTCTACCTCCGTAAACTTCTCCAACCACATGTCCGAACCCTCAATATCTCCTATCCTCAATAGCTTCTGTCTCTCCCACTCAAATTCATCGCATAACACTAGAAAGCACAGCACATCCTCTACTTCATCCCTATCACACAACACACATCTATCCTCCCCACAGAGCCCACATCTCTTCTTGTCGGCAAACAAGCCTGCTGTGCCTGACCTCATCCTGAACCAGCACCTCATTGCCTCCTGACCTTGTGACGACCCAATGTAAGTATCTTACTCTCAACCTCTTCCCACCAGTCTTGGTCATTGCCTTCTTCCAGTTTTCCCTTCCACTTCCTTCTCTTCTGTGATCGCATATCTCCTCTGCAATGCCCCATACTCTCCCCACCATCTAATATTTCCAGCATCCTTCAGCTTTTCTGCTACTATGTTAACCAACCTGTTGTCCTCCAGTCCTTCTAGCCTCTTCCCATACATCAGTCTTTTCACTTACCTCCACTCTTCCAGCTTCCTCCAACCTCACATCTTACTGCAGCTCCAGGTACTGGCCTACTTGCTCCCAACAGTCCCTTACCCATGCACTTTTTCTTGAACAGCCTCCAAATTTCTATTCGCTGTCTTCCCGCCTGGCCACCTTATCTATGCTGCATGCTCTAAACTTGGTGCACAGAGAGAGCTCCCCTCATTGCTGAAGTTGAGAAGAGGGCGTCTTGGGTAAGATTGTGGGACACTGCCTTGAACTTTGGACTGCAGCATACCCAAGGTCTCCAAGTTCAGGAATTTGTACAGTTTTTCTCTTGATAGTCTTGTTTTATATTTGTATATATCTACATTTATGCTCCACGTTTGTACATCTCGTGCTCCTTGTGGGCTTGTGCAATGTGGGAGGATATTGCATGGTAGCTACTAGCTAGCTCTATGGTACATGAACTAAAACACCTGAAGTTTAGAATAAAGAATGACTTTAGTATGCATTGCAAATCAGTATGGTCCATGGTCAAAGTTTAGATGAGTTGTAGTTCTTCCATCCTTCTGTCTGTGTACCTACCATAAGAGAGCCAGCATACTAAGTTGGACATGTAGACCTATCATTACTTGATCTTTTCAATCTTGGTACAATAAAAGTGCATGGACAGTGTTTGGCCACTGGACTGTTGAATGACTCATGACTGTGTTGCTGATCATTTGCAAGGCTTGCAAATGATCAGCAACACAAACAAATGTCATAAGTTTGTCACTTGCTACACCGGAAGTGGGCACGTCGCGCCGTCAACTTATCCGGTTCCAGAAGTTACAAATTCAGCAGACTCGAGAAACATCAAAACATTGGCTGCGTGCCGACTTGCATACTAAAATTAGGCGGTAAAATGGCAAAGCTGTTTGATGAAGCATATCGTTATATTTTGTTTCTCCAAGTTTTAGCTTTGCTGGTGGGTGAATGCGTCACCTCTCCCCTCCTACAATTATCAGAAAAACGTCCGCGACTACAAAGAAGAAGCAGTCCTGAAGGTAACGCGGTGAGTATATGCAATGGGTTGAAGCGAGAGAAGGCCCAAGTGTAAATTTAAATGCTGTTTACACTTTTCGTAGCGGGGTTCGGTAATCGCTTAGTATTCTCGATATGTATGATGTATCGCTACAATCATGTGTATAGCTATTTATGAATGTACGTCTACTTCTGCGTGTATATAATAACATTTAGCAAGCTCTGATTCTACCATTATTAATGTGTTGATACAATTGTGCATACATGTCCTTTGAATGATTAGTTGTTTAGAGTTTGGTTAATGGCCACACTGACCTTCGAAAATTTCACTTAATGTTTTGTCAAGCGCAGCGAAGCGTAGAGAATTGTGTCCCGGTATTCTCGGCCCATTGTTGGGGGTGACATACGCGTTTATATCGCTGTTGACAAGCTAGCAAACACCATCAAGAGGGTAGAGTGTAATGTGACTTTGCTAGACTAGGTAAAGCATACATGAAAAGTCCAGATTTTGCACCAAGTTTTATATGTGATGGCTTAGGTCATGCATGCATCATGTGCACTGTGCCAGTGTAAGTTCACAAGCAGCTAGGCAGCTAATCCGGACAAGTCATCTTGTGCACAAGTCTAATAAAACATGACACAACCAGTGCAAGGGCTACTACAAGAACTTAATTGACACAATCTCTGCAAGCACTAACTCCAGCCAAATACTTCCTCAAAACAAAGTTCATGCACTGGTGTGTGCATGAGATAAGCTTGAAAGTTGGAAATGTGAGATTTGAAAGGTAGAAACGTGAGGTTTGGAGGAGGGAAGTGTGAGATTTGGAAATGTAACATTTTGAAGTGAGAGATCCGAGATTTCAAGGGGAGAAATGTGAAAATTCCAAGTCTCAAATTTGAAGTGGGAATGTCCCTAATTAGCCACCATACCCATAGGCGTAGAAACTGGGGGGGGGGGGGGGTGGGGGGGGCACCGGGGAATAGTTATATAAATTGTTCACTTCTCTATGCGTAGTTTCAAACTGTGCCCCCCCCAATCAAAAAGTATTCCTACACCTATGATGCCAATCACCACAACAAATATAATAGTGGCTTTGCTTAGGGCAATGCTTTCTGCATGTGTGTATACATATACATAAAAGGTATAACTATATATAATTATAGGTGAATATACGAAGCCCTGTCCATGCCTACATCTTTTTGCCTACTAAAGCAACTATAGTGCGAAAAAGAAGTAGAGATGGTGCTTTGTATAATAACTTTTATCATCCCTATACCTAGTTTGTATACCTGTTGACATGCCATCCCTATACAGTTTTCCAAGGACGAGCGAGACCTTGCATAATGCTAGTGCTATTTAGAAAAGGTGTGCATCAGTCTTGTTTCTAGCTAGTGATCACTGGTTTGCCAGAAACAAGACTTGGCAAGGAGAGAACTGGTCCAGCTTGAAAGACTACATTATAATATTCATCAGAGAGTCAGTAGACTCTGTATATTGGGATACCATGGGAAAGTTTAAAAACCTGACAAAGAATGCACAAAAACGTTTGAGACTAAACTATATCAGGCTGAGCTAAACTATATCAAGCTGAACTAAACTATATCAAGCTGAACTAAACTATATCAAGCTGAACTAAACTATATCAAGCTGAACTAAACTATATCAAGCTGAACTAGACTGTACCAAGCTGAACTAGACTATAGTCTTGATATAGCTAGGTTGGGGGGGAATACAGCAGGACCATATGCAAGTGCATAAGAACTGTATATAGCCCGGGGATCTGGGAGAATGCCTCCTTGGAAATTTGCAAAATTGAGATACTTGAAGACTACTTCTGAGGCCATTTTTGAGCCTAAACTTCCCTAAAATTAGTGCAAGCAGCAACTATGGGGTCTGCAGCATGCCCCCTGGATTGACTCACCGACTTTCAATCAGCCTATGAATATTGTTAATCTAATATTAAAACTGTCTACCCACTTCGCTACAACAAACACACCATGGAAGGCATGCGTATGCTGTAGTTCCTATGTAGACACTTAGAATTCTTCAGTTGCTTTTCTAGTAGCTACTGGAATGTTTTCTAGCATGCACTACAGACCTTGCTCTCATATGCACCCAGACTATAATATAAGCTAGCTATATATATATTCAGCTGTACAAATATACTGCATTTGTAACAGAGCCACTTTGATCCTGTTTATAATATTCCTACAGATACATCCATTACAATCATCTCTGAGAGTGCAACAATCACTGCTGGTAGCACGGGGCTGTTTGTGTGTGTAGCGTATGGCTACCCTGTGCCATCCTTGACCTGGAACAAAGGTGGAACCCTCCTAAGCAACAATTCGCAGTCCACCATTCACGAGAAGCAGGTGGTTGAGACTCAGAGTGGAGTAACATTTGTCCAGTCCATCTTGGTGATCTGCAGTTTAAGACAAGATGATGCTGCACAGTACAACTGCAGTGCAAGCAACAATATCAGCTCCACCAGTGCCAGCTTCAACTTGACTGTGAACCGTACGTATATACATGCACTTGAAATGATAACTGTTATTAGATGGTGTTTAAGGTGGCAGAGAACCCTGTTACTTTCAAGGTCAACAAACCTGGAATCCAAGCTGATAGACTTCTTTGTCTTGTTAAAATTTTAGCGCACCATCAGTTTTGGGAGTCTTCAACCGTTCACTGTCCGTAAAATTGGGGATTTTCCCCATTTCCTGTCGGCATTGCCATCCAATAATCAGTTTATAATTAAGTTAGTTAAGATGTGGCCTGGCGGAACCCCTCATGTGGTGGTCGGAACTTTGAAGATAAGCTTAGATCGACTTAAGGTGGCACAGTACCCTGGATTTTTAAGGTCAACAAACCTGGAATCCAAGCTGATAGACTTCTTTGTCTTGTTAAAATTTTAGCGCACAGTCCGTTTTGAGAGTCTCAAACCGTTCACGGTCCGTAAAATTGGGGATTTTCCCCGTTTCCTGTCGGCATTGCCATCCAATAATCAGTTTATAATTAAGTTAGTTAAGATGTGGCCTGGCGGCACCCTTCATGTGGTGGTCGGAACTTTGAAAATAAGCTTAGATCGACTTAAAAAAAAAATAAATAAATAAAAAAAAGAAGGAGTTTAGTAGAGTGCTGTAGTGTCAGTAGCTGTGAGTAGTGCGTAATGTCTGCTTGTGAAAGCAAGCTTGCGTCTAGAAGAAGCAGAAAGGCCACAGTGGCCAAGACTGAGTAGGCCCAGGTCTCGCGGCCGTATGCCTAGCCTAGTTGGTGACCGTGGCCAGGTGCTTCAAGTGCTGGGATGGGCTTTAACTAGAATACGCAATTTATCGTTGGTGCTACAGTCTGACAGCCAAGGGAGCTGAACGGTGGCTGTGTGTGGAACAGAGCCGTGAGTTGTTTAGCGACATAAGGGAGAGAGGTGGGGCTAGTAATGCTTGCTTCCACTCGTGAATGAGCCCCTCCTGTAGACAAGCTGTGAATTTTTTAAAATGTGCATTCATTTTGGTGCAGTCAAAGTTGTCCATTCCAAGAGTAGTGACAAACATGAGTCTAGCCTGACTTTGAGAGTAGCTTTGAACAAAAGCTGGCATAGATTGTTTTGAGATACATTGGTGGTTGGGACGCTACCTACAGTGAGCGTGTAGATGCGTCCATCGAGTGGCAATTTGGGGTTCATGAATATATTAATGAGCTACTAAAACCCTTTTTAAAATTAGGCAAAGCAAGATTGCCCTAAAGCAAACCCTAATCCTGGAACTAGGAGTAACCCTGGTCCTGACTGTAACCCAGGTTTATGTTTTCGTTAACCTCTGCCGAGTGACGACCATGCCACCTTAAAAAAAAAAAAAAAAAAAAAAAAAAAAAAAAAAGAAGGAGTTTAGTAGAGTGCTGTAGTGTCAGTAGCTGTGAGTAGTACGTAGTGCCTGCTTGTGAAAGCAAGCTTGTGTCTAGAAGCAGCAGAAAGGCCACGGTGGCCAAGACTGTACTCATTGGGCAGGCCCAGGTCTTGCGATCGTATGCCTAGCCTAGTTGGTGACCGTGGCCAGGTGCTTCGAGTGCTGGGCTGGGCTTTAACTAGAATACGCAATTTATCGTTGGTGCTACACTCTGGTACCCAAGGGAGCTGAACGGTGGTTGTGTGTGGAACAGAGCAGTGAGTTGTTTAGCAACATAAGGGGGAGAGGTGGGGCTAGTAATGCTTGCTTGCACTCATGAATGAGCCCCTCCCGTAGACAAGCTGTGAATTTTTTGAAATGTGCATTCATTTTGGTGCAGTCAAAGTTGTCCATTCCAAGAGTAGTGACAAACATGAGTCTAGCCTGACTTTGAGAGTAGCTCTGAACAAAAGCTGGCACAGACTGATTTGAGATACATTGGTGGTTAGGACGCTACCTACAGTGAGCGTGTAGATGCGTCCATCGAGTGGCAATTTTGGTTCATGAATATATTAATGAGCTACTAAAACCCTTTTTTAGAATTAGGCAAAGCAAGATTGCCCTAAACCAAACCCTAACCCTGAAACTAGGAGTAACCCTGGTACTGACCGTAACCCAAGTTTATGTTTTCGTTAACCTCCGCCGAGAGACTTCCACCGCCACCTTAACATGAAAAACATAGTACTACACTTTGCAGGTAAGTTAATTGTCAAAAGGAAACTCTATTCAAGACACCATAAAACGTATTGTATCTTTGTAGCCTATATGAAGCCATTCATTGCACAGATAAACCACAAGTTTCAGTGGCGGATCTAGAAATGTAGAAAGGGGGGTTGAGTCACTGGCGCACGAAGCGCGGCGGAAAATTTTTGGGTTGCCACGCCCACTTCCGGTCACGTGAACGCATTAATAAAATAGCTGGAAGTCCAAGCTGAATATCTCGAAGCAACTCTAGGCCTAGTCAAACGTCTGGAGATCAGTAAGGAACTGATACGTGAGTGTGTAACTGCCTGGTTGTTGTTGCTGCATGCCACTGCTGCATATCATATGATGGACTCATGCAGTTATGTATGCAATATACATTACTAGCCGCCAAAGGGGGGTGCATTTGCACCCCTAATCCGCCACTGAGTTTACAGTGGTTTTCAGAATGTTTCCATCACTAGGAAATGCAAAGCGTGGTGCGTTTGGTAGTTATTGCACGGCATAGCTTTATTTGGTGTAGCTACTGCACTGCTTTGAAGTCTGGATAGGAACGAGTGAATCATGTTTGTGGGCGGAGTCCAGTAAGAACACGTGGTGCGACTGAACTAAAATGGCAGCGAGTTTGATGGATGGCCTGGCCTGACCAAACAAAACCATGTTCCCCCGGCCCTGGTTAGTGTACAGCTGGCTTTTCCTCGAATTGTGTTACATACCTTGTCAAACTCGGTGACCAATGAAGGTTGCACCAAGCGTAGCTAGATAAGTGCATGGCTGTTTTTCCTGGAACTGTGCACAGACTTTGCCGAACTATGAAGACAGTACAACTGTTTATGAGACTGGTAGGAAGGCCACGAAGGTTGGAGGTTAGCATTCTTACGCTAAATTGGATTAGCGTAAATAAATTAAGACTCTAGCCTACGTAGCCGTCATGATAAATTCCTGAAATCGAATTTCTTACGTTAAATTGGATCATACGTAGTATTCGATTATTACGGTAAGTTACGGTGGCCCGGCCAGAAGTACAAAAAACGCGTTTTTGAAATCCGGATTTGACGACGTTTTCGTTTAATTCGACGTTCGCAAAAATGAAGTTTACGGTATTATTTACGGTCGCCTGGTGCGGTCACTGATCACTCGGTGCGCTCACCAATCTGCCCAGTGCGGTGAGCGATCACTCATGCAGTGCGCTCACCGATCTGCCCTGTGCGGTCACCGATCTTAGCGTGCGTTCACTGTCAATTCCCACTTTGTCAATTCCCGCTTTGTCAATTCCCATTTGGTCAACTTCCCACTTCGTCAATTCCCACTTTGTCAATTCCCATTTGGTCAATGTTGACAAAGTGGGAATTGACAAAGTGGAAAGTTGACGAAGTGGGAATTGATAAAGTACATTTTGAAAAAAATGATGCTGTCGATAGGAACTAGATGTTGGGATGCGGTTGACTGTGTGACGGATGTGCTGGCTATTATACACAGCATAATTATACTGTGAAGAGCTGATAGAACAACTGTGGGCTGGCCTTGAAAGTTCTATCTATATAGATGGTTTCAGCTTCGCAGAACTTCTCTAAATTGCCAACTGTTGCAAAGGGAACGAGGTTTTGATCATTTTGCCCAGTGTCCACTAGAAGGAAGTCAATCCTCATGGGCTGTTTGAGTCCACTCTCCCCTGAAGTCAATCTCTTCTCGTATTTGAGGCAATGTTGGAATCCTCTGAAGCCTGCTGCGATAGAGCGATGACTAAAGTTTTGGAATGAAGACGAATTGACAGCTGTTTCATCATACCCAGGGGCACCATACAGTTTTGTCATCTCCTGACAGTAGATTTGACTGATGCACTAAAACATTCACTGATCTATGACAGTGGTTAGATGTATAATCTTTCCACTTCGTCAACTTCCCACTTCGTCAATTCCCACTTTGTCAATTCCCACTTTGTCAACATTGACCAAATGGGAATTGACAAAGTGGGAATTGACAAAGTGGGAATTGACGAAGTGGTAATAAACCTACCCCGTGCAGTCACCGATCTTAGCGTGCGCTCACCGATCTGCCCTGTTCGGTCACCGATCTTAGTGTGCGCTCACCGATCTACCCTGGTACCGCATGAGTGATCGGTCACCGCACAGGGCAGATCGGTGGCCGCACAGAGTGATCGCTCACCGCACATGCAGGGCAGATCGGTGAGCGCACGCTAAGATCGGTGACCGCGCAGAGCAGATCGGTGACCGCACAGAGTGATCAGTGACCGCACAAGGCGACCGTAAATAATACCGTAAACTTCATTTTTGCGAACGTCCAATTAAACGAAACGTCGTCAAATCCGGATTTCAAAAACGCTTTTTTTGTACTTCTGGGCCACCGTAGTAAGTAAACATGCATGGACTAAGCTTTACACTGAAATCATGAGCTGAATTTCTGGCATTTGAGTCACTGTGCCGTTCATACCATGATGGCTCTTACCTGAAACGACCTCAACCACTGTCCGTATTTCTACCGGGTATAGTCTAAGTTCACCCGGTTTGAAACGGTTTCCGGTTACGTCACCTTAATAACTATTTTTAATCCGTCGCGCACCTTATTAAATATTTATAATCTGTCGCGCTGCCGTAAGTTAAATACATTAGACCATTCAGCACGGTGGCCGTCTGAAGCGGCTCATTGGCTAAATGGTTAAGGGTTAGAGTTAGGGCTAGGGTTAGGGTTAGGGCTAGGGCCAGAGAATGTATACCGTATTCGAATAAAACGCATGTTAATTAAATAATTTGAGTGGGCATGCGTTGAGTTAGATCTACCCATAAATTCCAGGAATTGAATTTCTTGCGTTAGATTAGATCATGCACTGCAATGGATTCAAACGCGAAAATTTTTTTGGTCGAAAAGAAATGCAAGCCTTCAGTTCTCTAGAAGTGAGGTTCTTGGTTGACAGTATATAGCAGCTGCAGCAACAGCAAAAGTCTTACAAACGCCAAAGTAGAACATTTATGGCATACCGTATTTCTTGGACTAGACGCCGCCCTCGAATAGTAGCCGCAGTAACTATACGCCGGGCACGCACACATATGCGAATAATTCTGACGACAGTCACCGGGTTAGCGCTAGGACTGTTTGTGTTGTACCATTGTTTTCAGCAGAACTGAGAGGTTGCGTGTACTACTGCCGGCATCTAACAGTCGTCGCTGTATTGCTCGTATGTACCTTATTCAGCCGTCATTGATGTCTGCGGGCTTTCCAATGAAATAAACGCTGCCGCACAGAAACGTGCAGCGAGTAGCTGCGGCGTCTGGTCGAAGAATACGGTAGCTCTTTTTCCTGGAAATTGTTCTTGACCGCCCTTTGTTGTCACAATATAGGGACAACTGAGAGGCTTCATTCCCGGTATTGCGGTAAATTGGATCCACCCAAAATTAATTAGTGGCGGCTTGCGCTAAGTTGGATCCACCCATAAATTCCCAGAATTGAATTTCTTGCGCTAGATTGGATCATGCGTTTTGTTTCAATAAAATTAAATACGGTGTAGTACTTCCTTTTTTTTTCTCTGGTCTTACAAAATGTGATAACATCTTTGTTTCGATAGCCTCTTATGAGTATTTAATAAGATGACGTAACCGTTTCAAACCGGGTGAACTTAGTCTATCCCATTTCTATCGCCTGTGAGCGGCCTGCCGTTGATGGTCGGTAGAAGCACAAACCAGAAGTACTTGTGCTTCAACTTCAGTTGTCTTCGCTCCGGGTTGCCGACGCTGCACTCTGGCAGTAGCCCTCACATGCTTCATGCATGCACAAGATCGGTCTTCGTGAAATATTTGAATGCAAAACTTACGGTATATGGCCGCAAGCAAACATACACACTCACTTGCGCAATGCAGTCCCGCTGGTGTGGGGCTCGCTCAGGCCTTGCCACAATCATGAGGTCGGGGTGGTTTAGTGATATACACACGTAGAGTGAAGCCTGAGGTGTGTATACACTAAACCACCAAACAGGGTGATACTAGAAGGTGCTTTAGCATCGTGGGGCGAGCCTAGTCTCGTTCCCAGACCGTATTTTTCACGCCTGCCGGAAAAAACGGTCTGGTGAACTGCCTATTCCATTTTCTTTCAAATGCGCCGGAATGCTGGCGCATTGTTCATTTCTAATTTAACGCTTGACATCATCGAAGATTGCATTCCACATTGCGTGCCAACGATTTACCAGCGAAATGGACGTTGATCTGGCAACCCTAGCTGCCGCGTGTAGTCTATAGACCAGGCTATTAGATCTTTCGAAAGGAGTACAAGTAGGCTGTCTTGGAGTTCGCTGTTTACTACAGGGTTTTTGAATTCACAATCCAGGTGACGTGACGTCATGGTGGTTTCAAAATATTGGAACCAAAACGGTATAGGCAGTTTACCAGAGTATTTTCCCGCTCGGCGAAAAGTAGTCTGGGCACGAGACTAGGGCGAGCCTGAGCGAGCAGTACATTGTGCTGATTTGTGTCATGGCACACATAGTAGCAGGGTTTGTGACTGTCTGCTGTCAGTCAGGGCAGTTACTATGGTTACACATGCATGGACTAAGCTTCACACCCAGAGTCATAAGCTGAATCTGGAGTGTAGTTTGTGCATGGCCCTTACCTGAAGCGACTTCAGCCACAGTGCGTACCGTCTGTGAGTAGTCGCCCGCAAATTGGTACGTAGCCAGAGTCTAGCCTGCGAGAGTAAATTACTAGGGGAATGCAGTGCATTGTGGGGCGAGCGTGAATGAGTTACATGATGCATTAGAGTTTCATAGCACTACATTTACCCACTTGCATACACTAAGTCTCACATAACAATAGGCTCGTTCCCAGGTCTTCTCCACCTCCAGCTGTAGCCTGTAACAGTAGAGGCGGGAAATGCCCAGGGGTGAGGCTAGGGTATCAAATGTATGCCGGTGTTCATGGAGCAATATAGCTTGGGTATAGCTATGTGCTCATCTGGGTAGCTATGTGGTTGGGTTCATTGTACACACTCTGTGTCATTACAGTGGGGTAGTAGCTACAGCTATAGGCAACAAATTTAGTCCCCAAGCAATTGGCCTGGAGAGTTGCAAGTCAAAGGGTGAGGGTTCAACAGCTTAGTACGAACAAGTATATTCCATTGGTTTCCTGTGACTCCACATTTCGGCACTGTCTCCTCAAGTGCATGTCTATATAGTGGATATTTGCTGAGCCCATAGAGCTGTGGAATCAGGATTCTCAGGCTCAGCTATGGAGTATGGAGCCAGGTCTTTTTTGATGTAGTCTATATTGTCAGCTCATTTCCTGAGCACAATTACTGGAGTTGTGGTATGGAAGTTTCACAAGCTCTTCTCTAGCTGTTGCTCATATTTGATCGAGTCACGCAGGCCTCTGTGATTCGAATTCTCACAAGCTGATCGCTCTGTACACTGAGCACTCCCCGCTGGTGGCAGAGTCACGAAACACGCGCCGTCAATAATCAGTCTCGGTCTCACTAGTAGTGCCTCCCTTTCCTCGCCGTTTTCAAATCCCTGTTGCGTTGATTCCCACTGTTCAGCCTTTCTAGTCTTGTCTCTTGAGCAAGCAGTAATACATGAACCCAATATGCAATGCGGAAATATTGCATCGCGCACAAATAGGGCAGAATGCATATACGGCATACGCACGTACCATATATATATATATATATATAGACAATTTTCCGTTTTCACCACAAGTGTGGGGCTCGCTGCGCTCGCCCCAATAAATAGCTAAATAGCTTACAATAAAACATACACACGTTGCCATGCGTGCTTCTACTTGAGTCGTCTTAATTCGCTCTGGGCTGCACTCTCGACTGAGCTAAAGTGCACGCGGACATTCATTCCTCGTGAAATATTTATCTGCACTCGTTTAAAATTTACGGTATATGGCCGCAACCAAACAAGCAAGCAAGCATACACACGCACGTTTGCAATGCAGTCACGCTAGTGTGGGGCTCGCTCAGGCTCGCCCTAATCACCGACTTGTAGCCAGGCAACATATTGCAAGGGTTTCACTTTCTGGCTGCCAGGCTTTGTCTCGTCCCCAGACCCCACCCTCTCACGAGGAGAAACGGTGTGGTGAACCAAGTCGAATTTCTTAGGCTAGCCCACGCTTTTGCGACAGTATAACCTAGCAACGTTCAAAATATTTTACAGCAAACCCGCTCAAAAAAGATACGGATAATCGAATGGAGATGAACAAATTTTACTGTTGTAAGGGAAATGCTACGTAATAATTACCGATCTCGCAATCTCATTGGTCATTACCACTTTTGGGGGAAAGCCCAAGGAATTCAACTTCGTTCACCAGATTTCTGGCTGGGAGGCGCGCGCGGGCTGAACACGAGACTAGCCAGGCCACTGGGGAGGACAGTAACATGAGTAATGAGAGGTGTATTAGTGACCTAGTAACACAACCCCATTGCATGATTTGTATGTATGGCTGCCAGGCCACTGGGGAAGGCAGTAATCAAATGAGTGATGTATTAGTGGCCTAGTATTACTCTGCCTTCACAGTGTAAATGCACTGAGCGGTGCCTTTGATTTGTATGGCTATATCAGGCTACAATTGTACTGACTGCTGACAACCTACCTGCAAAGCACTGCATACTGATAGTGAGATGTGAAAAAATGTTTAGGGCAAGTGTTACTTAAGAAAAAAATGTGAATGGGCATCCTGTATTGTCCCGGCCAAGTGCCCAATTCTGTAGTTTTTCCTCCTAGTCTTGAAACTAGACCCTCGCATGCAAGGTCTGGTTCTGAGGCTATTTTCCTCCATGTAGCTAACTGCCCACGGCCACTCAAAATTGCAGTGTCTTAATGTGACTAGATATGTTGCACAGTAGAAGGGTTGTTTTTAAGGTCACTAATGTAGCAGCAACCTTCTCATGCATGTAATACAGATGCTGTGACATTTGGCAGGTTCACAAACACCAGTTTGTTAGTTATTTGTCATGCATGGCACAGCTTTCATCATCACTAAGCCAGCAGTGAATCTTCTATGTGTCTCATCACTTCACCTTTAACTTTTGCCTAGATTGACGGTTAGTACTATTGCTTTTTGAGTTCAGAAATGTGGGAGGTGGATCAGCATTCAGCTCTCATTTTGGTAACAAAACCTGCAATTACTTATGTCCACTCTATAAGTATGGTGACAGTAATCATTCAGCGTTCTGTTTATTTATCCATTCATGACCTTCAAGTGAGTGCATTGCACTATTCTCCATATTTAGTTACACAATTGTAGCTACAACTCTTCTGTCTCTCCTTATCTTATGACACACACACATGTAGCACTTGGATGTGATGCAGAGACCACAGAGTTTTTCTTCTGGAATTATACTCTTGCTGACACCACCCCGACCCTCCGTTGTCCCACCACCACTACGATGATCAGCAGAACCTGCAGTTTGTCTGGTATGTGGGAGAGTGTTGACCCTTCTCTCTGTACCTCATTCACCTCCATCAACACTGTGAGTTTCATGCACGAATCTGGTTCTTGAAACCATTGAGGTTGCAAAGGACAAGGTGTCATCTTCAAAAGTGTGAGGCTATATTCATCAGCCAATAACAGAGCATTTAAGCAATTCATGACCAGTTCATGCGTGCAATAAGTAGTGTGAAACCAGGTATGCTATATACGTACAAATCATCAATGCTTTCACCATATAGTAGGATCATTGCAAGGCAGATGATTGTTTTTGTAACGTTGGAGCCATCAGTGAATATTTATTCAAATCCTTTGCAAGTTAGTCATAATTTGCCAAAACAGAGTCTTTTAAAAATGGTAACAATTATACATAACTGGTGTACAGGAATTGCACAACTATAGCTACATACACAGGGCCGTAGCAAGCACCTGGGAGCTGGTCCGGCCATGAATGTGGTTAAGCCACACCCCTAACCAATTAAATGACGTCACACCCTTTAGTTCCGCGCTAGCACGTAGCCTTGGAGTGAAGTCATTGCCACTGCCACTGACTAAACCAAGCAGATTGGAAGGAATGGGAGACTGTTTCTTTTGCCCAAATGTTGCTGGATGATGTGGATTTTTGGGCATATCATTCTGTGCCGTGGAGTCGGTGATACTGCCAGTTGCTGTAGCCATGGCACGAGTTATTGCTCGCTGCGCAAGTGCAAAATTTTATTATCTGTGCATGCTCAGTTCCAAAAATGACTATAAAAACTGGTCCGGCCAAAACCAGACCAGCCGGACCACTTGCTATGGCCATGATACAGCTGTTTTCAAAAGCATCAAGCGTTAACCATTGTGATAATCTTAAGTGGCTGCCGTAGCATTATGAGTGATTTGATGTACCATATACAGGATAACATCACACTTGACAACTATAATCAAGTTCTCTCAAATGTAAGTGGGGCAGTGAGAGGTGCGGCTACTAATGAGCAGGAACAGACCACAAACAACCTCACTGTTGTTGCAGCTGCCTTTGAGAGGTCTGCTGCACAACTTGCCAACCAAAGGACTAGCATACCAAATACTGTAAGTTCATTGCTGTTCTGCTTGAGAAGGCACCACATAGCAAGTTTCTTTTGTGAGAGAAAAAAAGTTAATTCATTTTTTGGCAGTGTTAAAATTTGGCCCACACCCAGAATTGGTACTAAATAGTGACAATTGGGCCAACTAGTAGTCCATTCACTAGTTGTGGCCTCACTGAGTTACTTTTAGTGATTTTGTGCTACCGAAACCAGATGTCTAATATCAGTGAAGGTACCAGTTTCATATATGTACAAGCCAAGAACTACACTCACACTACACTGAGTGGTTTTGTTCCCATCCCCTGGTCCTACCTCCATCCCCCATCCATTCCCCCATGCTTCATGGATCAGACGGTGCAGAACCTCATCAATGCATTGGAGGGTCTTCAACAATGGAATAAGAGTGTGCTACAGGCAAATGCCTCAAAGTGAGTCTGCAACTCTACATCAATATACTAGTGACAACTGGATAGATTGAGTATCTGACACCATGCAGCCCACCTTCACTAAGGCTGATAAATCCTTTAGCGACCAACTTTTCTTCACTGTTATGTTTTCTTCCTCCTAACAGCATTGTGCGTTCTTATGAGAGAATTGTGAGTATGTTTTCCCAGAAGTTGGAAGGTGGAGATCACATTCCTTTTATGTCAGGAAATATTCTTGTTGTTACTGAACTGGTGAGTTTGGTTAATTGCATGTACATGTATGATCTACACGCAGATTTTGCTGAGGGTTTTTTTTTTGGCCAATTTTGGCAATCATTGTCATTTTCAGTGCCATAAACATTTGTGTTTATACATTCTTCTGACCTACACTGGCTTTCTTAGGAAATATCTCATCTCCAGCTACAATTAAGTTAAGTCATAGACACTATATAGATAAAGACCAGCATGTAGCTAAGATTGCTCTCAATAAAACAAACTTTCATACCGCTTTTGATGGCTTTGATTTGTAGTACTTCACATAAACTTGTGCCCATGTAAAGTGTACTGAGAACCAGATAAAGACAGTAAAAAAGGAGATGATCATCTATATTTATAGCTAAATAAGGTGGGTCTTCATACCAAACTATAGTGTTTATAAATGTTGCTACATAATTTTTGCATGAACAATCAATGAACCACATCCCCCTAAAAAAAATAGGGTTGTACAACCTTGTTTTCATGTGTGGAATGTAGATTTTACGTACACATATACCACATTTCCTTTCACAACTGTAGCTGTCACTGGCTGAACTGAACAAAACTGGCAGAAGCTTCTCATCTGGTGGTCAGACAGTAAATACCAGCATTAGTACCCTCAGTGAGAATGAAACTGCAGCTGCCTTTCTACCAGCCTCCCTTTTCCAGTCAATCACACACCTGAACAGTATTGGGAGCTTTTATGCTGTTTACAGCTCTGGGGCACTCTTTCCAATCACAAATGTAACAACAGTCGTGGGTAGCCCAGTCCTTGCAGCTACCGTAGGGTCTGGACTGAATTTTAGTAACCTGGCAGAACCTGTGAGGATCTTGCTGCGGTTGAATGATTCGGAGGTGAGTGACAAATGGTGTGAGAAATGTTTGTACACTTCAGTATGTGTGTAGGTTTTTCAACAGCTATGATGGAGGCTACACATGTAACACATCCAACCATTCATTCATATACTTTCATATGCTTATCTTATTTATATCTAAATACTTATCTTACATAGAATGTCAACAGTAGACAACCTCGATGTGTCTCTTGGAGTTTTGGTGTACAAGGTATGCACTCAGTACTAGCTATAACGGAAACTAAATTCCTATGTATCTTTTTCACTAAACTTTAGTGAAGTTAAAGGAGGTTAACAACAGAGGAGGCGTACCTAATACTGCGGATGCGTACTACCTAATACTGCGCAACCATTATTTGCACAAATCTCTTTCGGGTTCTTGCAGCTGTGGTGCAACTTGCCATCTCTTACCCACCCTTAGCCAGTCCCTCCCACTATTGTTAATTTTCTGTTTGTAAAGTTTCTGTTTCTCCACTGGAGTTTTCATGCTAACCTCAGTGTGATAGAAACAGAGGTGGAAGGTACTCTGGCAGAGTTCTTAAACCCACTAGGTACCAAATTTCAAAACCAGCCCTCCAAGCATTTGTAACTAACTCAGAGATCTGAGCTTACAAGATCTCTACAAAAAGCCATAAATGCCTCCATTTTTCCTCCATTAACATAATGGGTCTCTTCTCTGATACCCACGAAAGCCTATATTCTCTTCGAAGGTGTTAACTATACATAAAATCTGCATCTCACCTATAGTTAATCTGTGTTACACATTATGTTCTATAGCTCCTCCTCTTACTTTATATTACACAGAGTGGACAACAGAGGGTTGTGAGACTGATCTGCGAGATGTGAATGGAGGTGTTGTGACTTGCAGCTGCAACCACCTCACCAACTTTGCAGTTCTAAGTAAGTGCACATTCATTGGCCACACTTGGTAGTATTATTATTATTATTATTTTCTCTTTCACTCTTCCTTCTCTTATCACACACACACACACCATTCCACCTCACTGTTTCTGCAGCAAATGTAATCTGCAGAGCAGAGACCACAGGGGTCCTCTTCTGGCCAAACACTCTTGCTGGCACCAACTACGACCTCCAGTGTCCCACCACCACCACCATGATCAGCAGGACCTGCAATTCATCTGGTGTGTGGGAGAGTGTGGACCCCTCTCTCTGTATTTCATTCACCTCCATCAACACTGTGAGTTTCAGTGTGGGTTTCAGCATTGACCTTTGATGTGCTGTATCTTGTCCATCCATGCTTTTACAATTGTAGGGTAACATCACACTTGATAACTATGGGGAGGTTCTTACAAGTTTAAGTGGGGCTGTGAGGGGTGCAGCCATTAATAAACGGATACAGAACCCAAGCAACCTTGCCATGGTTGCAGCTGCCATTCAGAGATCTGCAGCACTCATCAATGAGATGGCTGTCATTACAAATGCAGTAAGTTCGCTTGCCTGAACAATCAGATTGCTCAATGGTTTAAGCTCCACCTACTATCCCCGCCCCCTCCTCTAAAACCTCTTCAGACAGTGAAGAACCTGGTCAACATATTGGAGGGCCTGCAACAGTGGAATGTGGATGTGCTACAAGCTAATGCCTCAAAGTTAGCAATAAACATTCGTAACACTTTTGTAACTTATCTCACACCAACACCAGTTGGCCATCATTGATGAAGAGAAGGTTATCTGTTACCAACTTGAGCTTGGAAAATAACTTGCCAACATTTCGACTAAATGCATGCTCCAGCGTCATCAGGGCGAAAGTGAAGAGGTGTGTCAGTCTCGTCTTCAGTCTCCGTCTGGTCTCCCCGATGTAGACCTGGCCACAGCTGCAGGGGATACGATATACCACATTGGATTGCTTCATACCAAGAGGTGTATCCTTGACCTTGGTCAACATTGAGTGGAGAGTCCGCCCGGAGAGTCCGTCCGGAGAGTCCGCCCGGACTTAAAGACTACTGTGATGTTGAACTCTTCACTTTCGCCCTGATGACGACTGGAGCATTCAGTCGAAACGTCGGCAAGTTATTTTCCGACCTCAAGTTGGTAACAGATGACCTTCTCTTCATTTATGCAGAAGCCAACTGAGGAGCCACTGAAAGTTTTTATCATTGATGAAAGTAGATCATCTCTTCTGTGTCATCTCTTCTTGATCCTTGCAGTATTGTGCGTTCTTATGAAGCAATTGTGAGTACATTTGCCCAGCAGCTGGAGGAGGGAGAAACATTTTTTGTTATGAGAGAAAGCGTTCTCTTTGTTGCTGAGGCGGTGAGTTGGGTTGCATGTGGACAAGAAAATAATTTATAAATAAAACAGTCACGGTTTTCTCCATTCGAGGAATTATTTGGATCACCACATCACTGCACTAAGAAACGTGTTAAAACCACACACAAACATATGATCGCATGCAGGTGTTGTTTTGGTCTGTATTTTTGCTGTTGAGTTAAAACAGCACTGATTGCTCTGTGTTAAAACAAAACGGTGTGTTTAGCTTCATGTGTTCTTTCAGCATGGAGTGTAAGTGACACGTGTACACTGTGTGGTTTTGTGAAACATTCATCTGCATGCATCCATCTGCTGGCTATTATTTGGTTCTGAACCGCACAATAGCCAGCAGATGGATGCATATGAAATATTATGTTGGCTAGCAGACAAGTGTTTGTGCTAGCTCTCTGAAGCTAGATTGAATTGTGAGGGGTTGATGGATGATAATTATACTACCCACCTGTTCAATGAACCATGAAACTGCAATAACCATGCACTTGTGGTCATTTCAACCAAGTAGTTTTAGCAGTGTTGTGTTGTTTTTCGGGACATTTGATTAACACGTGTGTGCTGGGTTGTTTTGAATTTGAAAGATTTGGATCAACGCATCTTAGCTGACTTTTGTCTACATTCAAAGTTAAGTACCATACAAAAACTATAGTTTTGTACATATGCAGAGACTGTGAACCTTGTAATCATCAAGAATTGAAGAATCAAGATTGCATGGATTTAATATATCTACAAAGATCCAGAAGTGTGAAAATTTGGTAACTGACTTGAGATAATTGCAAGGTCCATCCTCTTCTCAAGGCTGTAAGATACTACGTATGAAGATTCTGAGCCACATGCATTTAATCTGTTAAGTGCATGGTACATTTTATCTCTCAGCTGTATACTGACAACTGTAATCTTGGCCACATTTTCCTCCACCATGCACTGCAGCTGTCACGGGCTGAACTAGTTAGAGCTGGCAGAAGCTTCTCGTCTGGTGGTCAGACAGGAAATACCAGCTTTAGTACCCTCAATGAGAGTGAAACTGCAGCTGTCTTTCTACCACCGTCCCTTTTCCAGTCGATAGACACAAGTGTTGGAATCGTTTTTGCTGTTTATAACACCGGGGCACTCTTCCCAATCACAAATGCAACACAGCAAGATCAGGGGAAAAATGCATCAATTACAACAGTTGTGGGTAGTCCAGTCCTTGCAGTTACCATAGGGTCTGGACTGAACTTTAATAACCTGACAGAACCTGTGAGGATCTTGCTGCGGTTGAATGAATTGGAGGTGGGTGACCAGGATGTGTGTGTTTCTTTTTTTAGTTAGTTTGTGAGCTTTCATTAGCAAGAATGGACATTTATTTACTAATGAGTAATTGCACTCCCTGCACAGAATGTCACAGATCGACCACCTCGATGTGTCTCTTGGGATTTTAATCATGAAGGTACATGCGTAGTATTGTGAACAGCTGTTAACTGTTTAAGCTCATTGCTATATATGTAGCAACGTTTTAATTTGTTAGACATAGCAAATGGTAGTATTAATGATGCAAAACTAAGGTGGTATGAAAGCGAAATACTATTATAGTTGATAATCAGGACAGTGACAAGCACTTCCAATGCATGTTATGTCTTGTTGCTTTATGCTGCAATATTCCTACTTTTTGTTGCTTATAGAGTGGACAACAGAGGGTTGTGTGAGAGTGGAAGTCAATGAAAGTGTTGTGACCTGTAACTGCAGCCATCTCACCAATTTTGCGATCCTTGTGGTTAGAATTTCTCGTATGTGCGTGCACAGCTATGCTGATTATAGTATGCTATCCTTGAGTAAATCAAATAGCCACAAGTCATATATTGTTACTACTGATCTTGAATGTGGGCTGCCCACTGTATGTATAACCATAACATGTACCTCCTCTTGATCTGATATGCAGGACATCTGCTCAAGATTTCAGGACTGTTCTTCAAAGGAGCTAAAAATGATTACGTTTGTGCTGAGATGGGTTTCCATTGTTGGAGTGGCCCTTTCCCTCGCTGGAACTGTTGCTAGCATTTTCACCTTACTGTTTTTCAAGTGAGTCAGTTCAGAACTGAAGACAGTCACCCAAACTGTTTTCATGCTTTATGCGTGCATTGCTATACACTTCATATACTACCTACTATGAGCATTTCCATTTTACAGGAAATTCAGGAAACGAGTTCCCACCATTTTTCATGTCCAGCTCTGCATAGCTCTATTCTGTATGCTGATCATCTTTGTATGCGGTATTGACAAAACAGCTGTATACGGAGGCTGTGTAGCTGTGTCAGCCCTGATCCACTATTTCACACTGGTGGCTGTGATGTTCATGGGGGCAGAGGCCGTGCTCATGTTCCAGAAGCTGGTCATTGTGTTTGCTTCAACCTCCACCAAGTTCTTTGTTGCTGTGTCACTTATATGCTGGCGTAAGTGTACTGTGGAATAAAAGTAAGGCACTTACATTAAGTGTTGGGGTCAAAATGAGATAAGAGTGAGAGGTTTGGGGGTGTCAATGCTATGCACATCGTAGCTCCCATTTGTTAAGGCAAGGCTTGCATAATTGTGTAGCCTGTGCCTTCTCCTAATGCGTGGGGATCGTTGAGGGAGGGGGGGGGGGGGGGGGGGGGGGGGGGGGGGTGATGGCCACTTGTTCTGGATTGTGCTACTTGTGGGGGTGGGGCTGAATAGTTCAGGGGATCCAGGTAGGGATTCTTCATGCTGGGAGCTAGTGCTACGGAAAGAGGTTAGACTATTGTTGGAGCTAAGTTGGGGGGGGGAGGTGGCTGGTTCTGGGGGGAGTTAGGGGTAGGGACATGGGCTGGGCTTGGGGTGGGTGTGGGGCTAAACAGTTGGGGGGAAGGGCTGTGGTTAATATATTCTAAACTACTTGTATGGGGCATGCACAGCATTACTGAGAGGAACAGTCTGAATTGGCTGTTCAGTGTCTCCTGTACGGTATTGATACTGTCGTCATGCGTCGGGGGAGGCTCTGACAGTATCTCCGGGGAGGTGATCAGTTCTTTGCTGTAAATCTCCCGGGGACCGAAGTACGTATCTCAGGGTGCGGGTTCGAGTAGCAGTTTCAAATGAAGACATCATCTCTGTGGCGCTGCAGTATATGAGGACAGTAGGAGGGGTTTGGCAAACGGTTGCTGTTGAGGCCCAACATTTTGCTCATCGGTGGTGAGCTTTTTTGAAATATTACTCGACGAAATGTGTATTTCTTCTTTCTTTAGTGATACCAATCATTCCTGTGGTGATCCCACTGGCTGTGGACCTCTCAGATGTGGTCAGTAGAGATCTTCTTGTACGTAGACCCACACCACAAAGAGGATTGTAAGTCACACTGGATGCATGCAACAGTATAATATTATGGCAGACATTGCTGAATGACTTGTGTTGTCACTCTTTTCTCCAGCTGCTTCATAACTGACCCTGCAGTATTCTTTGGTGCCTTCCTGGGCCCCATCTTTGCCGTCCTAATCTTCAATGTTGTCATCTTTGTCTTGGTGATTGGAGTTCTCGTCAAACACACCCTAGACAAACTTGACCGTACTAATGAACAAATGAACAAGAAAACCGCCATCAGGTTGCTCATCAGTATTGCAGGTATCATGTTCCTCTTTGGTCTGACATGGCTCTTTGGTGCACTAACTGTCACTGGACTCAGCGATGCTACAGCTTCTACTGTCTTCCAAGTTCTCTTTGTGATCTGCAATGCTTTTCAAGGTTTCTTCATCTTCCTTTTCTTCTGTGTGTTCAACAAGGATGCCCGAGGTTTATGGTTAGAGTTGCTCTCATGTGGTCACTATCAATCCAAACCATTGCACTCTTCACAGGCCAAGTATGCCAACATTGGTACCCCAGGGAAGATTAAAACTGCAGGTTCTGGCCTTCTCTCAAACCTTGTTTCAGCTACTTTCAGCAAAGGTGGGTACACCTCAAGCATCAATGACCTCAGCAAGGATGAGGGATACACTGACATACCCCTCACAAGTGCAGCTGAACAAAAGGAGGAGCCTTTGATGGAGACAGAGATTCACGAAGCTAATGTTGGCACAGAGCAGAGAGAAGTGAAGGGAAAGCAGGATAGAGCTGAAGGCACACGTGAAGTGCTTCTCGACAAAGAAGGACAATAAGCATCATGTTGAAAGTGTTGAAGTGGACTATTTAGATAACACAGTATTGGTAGTAATGTTTAGTTGCAATCAAACTTTCAGTGATCAAGGTTCACAATGTTTCTAGCAGTTCTATACAAACAAAATGTGCAATACTTGACTTTTTGTAATTCTCATTTAATGTAAACTCATTTTGCTGCATGCATGCACATCCATGATTATGAAGTTTGCTGATTCTATTTTGGCTGATGCTGCTTCACATTCATTAGACAGTAGACTGGACTTGACGGATATCTATCAAGGTCACAGGGTATATGCTTGCCACACTCTGAGGTATGTTTAGTTGCCTTGATGGCATCACTAAATTGCAAGTCTTGCATTTACTTTGCTTTCGTATCTTGGCATTATGCCTGCTAACGTCTTACTAAAAAATTTCATTTCTGAAGTTGCTGTACAGTAGTGTATCTGCTTACACTCAGTGTTTCATATCCTACAGTGACAACATTTCTAGCAGTTATATACACAAATGAAAATTGCAATACTTTACTTTTGTAATTCTCGTTTAATGTAAACTCATTTTGCTGCATGCATCCACGAAGCATTACCATATGCTGATTGAACAATTATATTGGCTCATGCTGCTTCACGTGCCTTTAAATTCATCAGACAGTGGATTTGACGACCTAGAGTGACGAATTTCTGAACCTACCAACTATCGAAGTCACAGAATGTTTGCCACTCTTAAGCATGTTTAGTTGCTTTACCATTGTGATCTTGATGGCATCACTAAATTGCAAGTCTTGCATTTACTTTGCTTTCGTATCTTGGCATTATGCCTGGTAACTTAATTCTTGCTAATAAATTTAATTCTGAAGTTGCTGTACAGTAGTGTATCTGCTTACCCTCAGTGTTTCATAGCCTACAGTGACAACTTATCACTATTCCAAAGAGTTTCCCATTCCAATAGCATACACTTATATGCAACATTTTCAACATTATGAAGTGCACTTTTTGTAAGTATAAACTATTCAAACAAAAGCAAGCACTTTTTAGAGATCATTGTTGTGTGTCAGAAGTCACAGATACGTACAATGTCATGTGCAAAAAGTAGATATTTACATGACATACAGCTCATCAGCATTCTAAAAAGAGTTTCCCAAACCAATGGCATACTTGTGCACATTTTCAACCGTCTGTGCTGGGATGCAGCCTGTGTACAGTTCTTGGGCAACTTCACCAGCTACGCGTATAATGGTAGCTACTTCTTTTTCACCGATGATATAGGGTGGTTCAATCCGAACAACCTGCCTCTTGGAACCAAAATAGCCGAAATAAACTCCCTTTTCTACGCATCTGGTTGCAAAGATCACAGCTGCCAACTCATCGGATGCAATGTTTATTTCCATGCCGAGCATTAATCCTCGTCCACGTACTTCAGTTATGATTGTCGGATACTGTACTTGTAACTGCTGGAGTTTCATTTTCAGTAGCTCACCGACTTTTGCTGCATGTTCAATTAGTTGGCGTTGTTCAATCTCAGTGATGACCAAACTGGCAGCCAGGGAGCACTCAGAATGCCCCGTGAAGGTAAAAACATGTTGCGCTGGTTGTAAAGCATCAATGACATCCTCTCGTCCAACAAGAGCTGAAATTGGTGCATAACCTCCTGCCAGTCCCTTGCCCATAACCAAGATATCAGGGACTATCCCTTCGTATTCACAAGCCCACCATTTGCCAGTACGACCCATGCCACTCTGAATTTCATCAGCAATGAGCAGTGCATTGTATCGTTTCAGCAATGACATCAGGCTTTGGAAAAAGCCTTCAACAGGAACCTGGATTCCTGCATCTCCCTGGATTATCTCAGCAACCACACCACCCACCTTACCACCAGCGAGGTGTTCTTCAATCTTGCTCAGGGTTTGTTTGGCTAGATCAGCCGTTGAGGGGAAATCCACAGAGATAAAATTAGACGAGGGAGGGTAGATTCCCTCCTTTAAGGTCTCAAATCCGGAAGCTGACTGTGACAGGCCAGTGGACCCATGATAAGCATTCTTGAAGTAAATTATGCCCATCTTCTTGGTGTACTTCCGCACAGACTCAAGGGCACCTCCAATAGAATCAGAGCCACTGAGACCAAGCATAACGCGTTTCGGGTGCGTCCCGGGAGTGATGCGGATCAAATGTTCAGCTAGCTCTACAGCAGGGACATTCGGAGAATAGGGAAAGCATGTATTCTGCATGGAACGCGCTATCTCATAGAGCCGCTTGGGAATGTCCTCGTTACCATACCCGATAATGTTGACTGATGCCCCAGCCAGACAGTCTAAGTAGACATTGCCGTCTAAATCCATCATGTAGGGCCCCGAGCCCTGATTTAAGGCGATACCATACAACCCGAGGTAATTGGATCGGCCGATGGCGCTGCCCAATCGTTTGAGGAGAGCTTGGGAATTTGGGCCGGGTGGGAGCACCGTGACTGTTACATCGTGATCAACTTTCGCCAGGTCTTGTTTCACAGACTTATCTGTTGCTCGATTCATGGCTGAAACCGTGATCAGGCTGGCGTCTCGGTTGAAAGTTCAAAGGTTCAAAGGTTCAAATTTATGAATGTCGCCCGCAATGAGTTTTCAGTACGTGCTCCTTGATCAGAGTACTGATCAACCGTTTCAAAATTGACGTCACTTGTACACTTACTGTTCCACAGACCAAGGCCAAGAGACAGTTATCCCACAACCACCACCATCCTCCATTTCTTGCTACTGTACTGCAGTAGCTACGTGGAGCCTTAACTCCCTTTGCCTGGAGCTTATGAGCGACACAACAAATGTCAAAGTAGCATACATTGGTTTATCCCATGAATTTGGCGCCGTGTTACAAAACACGCCTTGTAGAGAAGTGATATGCTTGCACCTCCTTCATTAAGAAGCGAGCAGATGACTATTGTAGTCATAGTAGTCACCTCAAACTGCATGGGCACAGCCAGTATGGAAAAGCAGGAAATGGAAACTGGAAATGGAAAATGGAAATGAAAATTAGAAATGGAAATCCAGTCAAGCAAGCCACTGTAAGTATAGCTACTACACAACTTACTTGTAGCCATCAAGCACTCTATATAGTGTCCTTTGGAGTCATATAGGGCTCAGAGGTCACATGCGTGTCAAACATATCTACATATCTAGCCAATAGCTAGCTAGCTACTAGTATTGATAAAAGGATACTCTTCTGAGGTCTGACAGGGTGGAAATAGGTTGAATGTGCTAGAGGACAGTATAGGTTGAATGTGCTAGAGGACAGTATGGAAGCCATTTGGTGTAATAGTGTCTTCTATGTGCATATAACGAAACCACGTTTCCATATGCTGACTTCTAGCTTAGTAGCTACTATAGCTACCTATAACGATGTTGCTGCAGTGTGAATTTGGCCTTATACTGCAGACTCAAGTGTCATATTTCATACCTTGTAGCTACCAGTAGTTTATGTATCCAAGAACTAAAGTCTGTGGATTTATACAACTGGCTTAGCTCACTGTAGCTGCTATTGGCATACAGTGCTGATGCATGTGAACATTGTTTTCGAGGACGAAAACTACTAAGTTAGCTACATTTGTGAGTTATGAAGCCAGTTCATGGCCAGTTTAATAAAAATGACCTTAGTATGCATTGCAAATTAGTATGGCGGATATCTTGTGGTTCTTCTACCCTTCTGTCTGTCTACCCACCATATACTCTTGCAGAGAGAGCCTGAGCATCAAGTTTTCGACCTAAAGTGGACCATGTTTGGGAATTGGTGCCATTGGACCTTTGAATGACTCATAAATGACCAGCAACACCAAAAATATTGTTCATCAACTTTCAGTGGCAGGGGAAAAGAGACAGCCAAGAAGAGTACAACTGCCGTTTGATGAAATTTTGTCATTGATACACCGGAAGTGGGCACGTGGAGCCGTCGACTTATCCGGTTCCAGAAGTTATAAAAGTCAGCAACACTGCTTGAAGTACAGCAAGGAACTAAACTGCGAATACCGTCGGCAACTCGCACGGGGAACACTGCAGATGTACGGCGGAGACACAGCATAGCCTTGCGAACGACTGCGTGCTGAGGCGAGAAAAATGGCAAAGCTTTTCGACGGAAGAACTCGTTTAATTTTGTTTATCCAAGTTTTAGCTCTGCTGGTGAGTGTATGCTTTGCCTCGTCCCTTCCACAGTTGTCAGGAAAACAACTTCGACTCCCAAGAAGCAGCTCTGGATGGTAATGCAACCTAGTGAGTAAATACAGTGAGCTACAGTTAAATAAGTGGTGAAAATTTTAATGCTATTCACACTTTTTGTAGCTCGGGCCATATGCGTATTTATTACAGTCATGCATCACTTTCTAAGTACTTCGTTGGATGAACAGCGGCATTCTCCTACTGTGTAAAATTTGTAGTTGGCACAAAAGTTCCATGATAATTAAATGAACAGCGGAGTTTAACGGGTCGTATACTCTTATTGTGTAAAATTTGTATAGGTAACAGCACAGTTTACTGTGGTATTAATAGCACGAGTAATGCCCTAAATAGCATGATCCAATCTAGCGCAAGAAATTCAATTCTGGGAATTTATAGGTGGACCCAACTTAGCGTGAGCAGCCACAAATTAATTTTGGGTTAGTCCAATTTAGCGCAGTAACAGGAATGAAGCCTGTCAGTTGTCCCAGTAGTTATTTTGGGCATATAGAAAAGCAGGAAATGGAAATGAAATGGAAACTGGAAATGGAAACTGGAAACCGGAAACTGAAAACAGAAATAGAAACGATTGGTTGCTTTGCTAGCCTAGCTAGCCTACCTTCCCTTCGCCTGCCCCCAGTTCTCACTTGGGTTGTACAAGTCATTGTTTATGTTCTCAGCAGTATTCTATCTTTGGTGTTCCATACTTAGTAACTAGCTGATTCTGTATAAATATGCCCTGTACATGTCCTGAGATTAATGTTTGAATCAGAACACTACACCAGTATTTCTGCATTGGCAAGTATTGGGGGGAGGGGGGGGTGGGGGTGTTTGGGAATGGGGCTATTGTACCCAGGGCCTGGGTATGAAGTCATCATTTGTTTCACACACTGCAAGCAATCAAAACTGGAAGTGGGTCTAGGAACGAGGCTGCAAGAGTAGGAATGCTGGCCTTGTTCCAAAACGAAGTACATTACTCTCATGGTCAGATTGCAACTAGTATAGTCTCGTGCCCACACCGTCTCACACATGAACCAGACTAGATTGCAACATTGCTTGCCTCATGAGCGCTGCTCAATCACACTAAAAGCAGTAATCACAAAGCACAGTACAGGAGTAAAGGCAAAGCACGACTCATAAAGCCAGTCCTATAACCATTGCTAAGTAGAATACAAGAGTAATGACTAAGCACACTATGAAGAAAACATTGCACCAGTGATTGTGTTTTTTTGTTCCCATTTCTGTTTCCAGTTTCCATTTCCAGTTTCCGTTTCATTTCCATTTCCTGCTTTTCCATATGCCTGTTTATTTTGTGCCGTCAAGAACAATTTCCAGGAAAAAGAGCTATCTCATAAATGTTCTACTTTGGCGTTTGTAAGACTTTTTGTTGCTGCAGCTGCTACTATCTACCAAGAACCTCATTTCTGGAGGACTGAAGGCCAGGAACTATTCGCATTTCTGTTTGAACGAAAAAAAAATTTTCATGCGTGAATCCATTGCAACGCATGATCTAGTCTAACCCAAGAAATTCAATTCCTGGAATTTATGGGTGGGTCTAACTTAACACATGCCCACTCAAATTATTTAATTTGCATGCGTTTTATTCGAATAAATATAAATACGGTATTAGTGCTATTTAGGGCATTACTCTTGCTATTAATCCCAAATTCCACAGTAATTTATAATTATCACCATGGTACAAAGCTATACCAGAAAATATCACGAGTTTGTTGCCGTCTGTATTGTTACGAGTGTGCAACACGATATTTTTCCCAATATAGCTTGGTACTATGGTGATAATGATTTTATCATACGAACCTTCGATTTCATTGCACGTTCAGACGCATGCACGTGACTTGTAGTACCTGATACGGATTCTCGCGTGACTTGTAGTACTGATATGGATTCTCGTGTGACTTGTAGTAAAAAATACGGCTTTTTATAAACTGCGTGCAGCTGCAAGGCTTCCCAATTGATCCCATACATTGGTGTGAGTTAGACGTATGATAAACGATCTTATTACATATTAATAGTATAAATTGTACTATAAACTGTCCTATGATTTACAGGTAAACAATATCATTGTTGCTATTAACTCTGCAATGATTTACAAGTAAACAATGTCAGTGTACTTTTTATGCACCTTGACCAATGGAATCAGTATTACAACTTTTGTTCAATAGACAGCCATCTGAGCAATATGATTGGTTCATTTACTGTGCTATTTCACGAGCTGAAATACTCTATGGGCACTATGTGTGTGATGCTATTTATTAGTAACTATAGCTGTTAGTGAAATAATACAGCCATTCCCACAGCTGTTCTGCTAACGGTCAAAAATTGCAAGCTGTTTCAACTGCGGAACGAAAATGACGTAACGACCTAAAATGCGGCAATTTTTAGTTGCTTGTGTTACCAGAGCGTTGTTGTCTCGGGAGTTGATACTTTGAGTAAATGAGGTTTCTTTGGATATAGTATGAACGTTTGCGATCAGGAGCTACCTAGGATTTTGTGAGGAGTTCATGGAAAGCCAACTTGAAGAGGTCTTATTCCACGCATGAGGCTCTCACAGAAAAGTTACATTGACTGCAGACGCCAGTAGGTATGAAGAAAGTGATGGTGGACCGAGTAGACTGAAATAAGGTATAAACAAAATTTCTGTTCCAATTTCTTTGTCTCATAAATGAAATTAAAGTGATTGAGAACGAAAAGTGGGGGTTGATAGCTAGGAGAAACAAAATGATATAATGCAGTGGCGGATCCAGAGGGGGTTCCATGGAACCCCTCTTTTGAAGGGCTACCTTTGAAAATGCTATGCACAAACGTACTACGTACACTACGCTCACACTAGAGCTACGCACTTCAACTTCAACAGTAGCAATAACGCACGTGTGTCAACTCCTGTATCAAGAATTCGACGCGCGCATGGCCTGTATGTGCACGTGTATACTACCAGAAGCACGTGGCAACCATAGAGACAATGAGCAAAGCGAGCGAGCGAATTAAAAAGCTTATTTATGCATTGCTCCCTCTGCAGCTAGGGATGGCGATATGCTATCAGTATGAGAGCGCTTATTTTCCCGCGCCTTACGCAGATAACCAGCTGTTTTGCAGCCTCTACGGCCCGAAGCGGAGTCATGCCATTAATTGTGTGGGCTTCAAACATAACAACCAGGTTTAGCAGTAGGTCGTCCAACTTTTGTAATTTCACCCCAAGAATACACCAGAAACGATCTCAGAAGGTCAGGAATCCAAAAATTTTCCTTGTGTGGGGGGGGGGGGGGGGGCATGCCCCCAGCCCCCCTAGCAGGTGCCCTATGCGCGCTTTAATCGCATACTGGAACTCCCCTTTTCGAAATTCTACACCCGCCACTGCTTTTGAAGGGCTGCCTTCGTGTAGTAAGTCTGCGTAGTAAGTCTGCGCAAACGTAACTACGTACACTACCGCCCACACTGGAGATACACAGAAGCCACACTGAAGTATTTGTATCTCTCAGCTCCACAGAACAACGACTGAATGAGTACAGTAGCTAGTTGCAATTTTCTTTCTTTCTTTTTTTTCCGTGCCTCACGGCTGTCTGTGGAGCGAAGCGGAGCCACGTCTTTAAATTCTGTGGGCGTTTAAAGGTTTCAAACACAATGACTGTATTTGGCAGTAGCTCGTCCAACTCTTGCTATTTCACCTCAAAACGGCACCAGAAACGATCTCAGAAGGTTTGAAATCCAAAAATTTCCTGGGGGGCGGCATGCCCCCAAACCCCCCCTTAGCGGCTACGCTTCGCGGAACCCCCCTTTTCAAAACCCTAGACCCACCACTGTAATGGGTAATTTATTGCTTGATTGCTACTGATTTCCCCAAGTATTTCCAGGCATCAACTAAGCTTCCTGTTTGCCCAGCACGTTTGTAGTTGGGGAGGGGGAAGGGGGGCTAGAAACAAGGCTGGACTAGTACCACAAGCTGCATTAAGTTGCCAAGCAGCTTTGTATTGCTTTTAGGGGGTGTGTGCTTTAACTTCAACCATTGTGTCGCCCAATTGGCATGCTATAGCACAGTCCTAGCCTTGTTTCATGCATACCAATAGGGGGACCTGAACACACAGCTTATCTCTCATAGATCTGTACTACTACTGTTTTGTTGCATGTATTTTCAACCCAGATCGGGCATACTATTTGACAGTGATACTTTAATTTGATGCTATAATTCAATTGCCAGATTCAACCTCTCTAATCGTGCATCCTTGGGCCTTGTTAATTTCACTCTGAAGTTGAATGAGTCTCTTCAATTTTTTTCTCCTCTGGTACTTTCTCTCCAGCACGTACTTGTACAGATCAACAAGATGAACCAGTGGACTGAAGGAGTAAGTCAGTGAGTGGATGATCATTGATTGCGTACGGTATGCAAGGGGAAGGTCATTGATTGCGTACAGTATGCAAGGGAAAGGTCATTGATTGCATACAGTATGCAAGGGAAAGGTCATTGATTGCGTACAGTATGCAAGGGGAAGGTCATTGATTGGGTACGGTATGCAAGGGAAAGGTCATTGATTGCGTACAGTATGCAAGGGGAAGGTCATTGATTGCGTACGGTATGCAAGGGGAAGGTCATTGATTGCGTGCAGAGTGCAGGAAACTTCGCCCGTCAGTGGTCTGTCGCCACTTTTGTCGGTACTAAGTACTAAGAACACTGTCCCAGTGTACTACAACTCCTTTGCCAGTGAGTGGATGATCAGTGAGTGGATGATCATTGATTGCGTACGGTATGCAAGGGGAAGGTCATTGATTGCGTACAGTATGCAAGGGGAAGGTCATTGATTGTGTACGGTATGCAAGGACGTTGGATAGACAGAAGATAAACAAATATGACATGCATAGCACACGATACAGAAAATAAATTCTTAGATTAGACCCATCTAATGGAAGCACGTTTTTCCAAGAAAACACTCGCCACGCACGGAAGACCCTTACCTCAGAGCCCCTTACCTCAGAGTGTTTGTTGTTTCAACTGCTTGCAGTACCAAGGCGCTGTCCCAGAAGTGTGCAAGTGCAGAGTGCAGGAAACTTTGCCCGTCAGTGGTCTGTCGCCACTTTTGTCGGTGCTAAGTACTAAGAACACTGTCCCAGTGTACTACAACTCCTTTGCCTGTGACTTCACAAGTGTTGTTTTGATAAGAACGCTTCCTGGTGCACTAGACAGCTTGTCTCTGCCCATTGTTGAGAGAGCTTTGTGGTATACCCACTCTTCCACTAAATTGAAAATAATTAGTGCAGTAGCCTTCCACATAATTGAATTAGCAAAAAAATCCAAGAATTGAGAATTTCTTGGTAACACCATAATCTCCCTTGTACCACTGCAGCCATACAAATCAAAGGCACCGCATCTCAAACACGAATCGTGACAGCCATCGATTCAGCTCCCAGTCGTTCATTATCAGTTGGCCAGTCACCCTGGTTCATCTTCCTTCTGTATGCACTCTTTCCATACATTGACAGCAAAGGAGGTGCTCTTTTGAGTGTTTGCAGGGATGGCACGCTTCCTGAGGTTCTGTATTTCTTTGTCGCTGAAGGGCTTCGCGAATCAAGAACTCACACTTGGTTCTAGACTCCATGTGGATGCAGGAGAGGGAGGGGAAGGTTCAGGTGGCTCAGGAATGTAAGGAATCTGTGGGCAAATGTTGGCAGGGTCTGGTACCTGAGACAGCAGCTGATCAATCTCTCAATCACTATCATCACTGGTAGCATCACTTGGTTGAATAATGCAGCTACCTAGAGATACCTAGTTGGCCTGGTTGCAAAATGGCATGAAAGGCAGTCGCCATAGCTGCAGACTATTGAATTGCTATGACGTCATACACGGGCATGCTAAATAGATTTGTGGGTGTTGCAGTTGGTAAATAGGTTACAGTACTCATTCATGGAGTCCCCACTCATGTTTACAATAGGCCCACCCTCAAAAATAAGCCCACCCCCCTTTTGGAAGGAAGTTGTTGCAAAGGGTGCTTTTTCTCTCAAAAGTACACCCACCTATTTATGCCACACTACATGCAGTTATGCTAAGCAAGAAGCAGCACTATGCAAGAGGTGGGGCTAACAAATGAAGGAAGACAGCATTTGCAATTATTGCATAAGCAAGAGCATGGCAAAAGAGGCATTGAAGAATTAATACATGCATACCTGAATACCGTATTTGCTCTAATTAATTTTATGGAATGGCCATGTATTGGCGACTTAGTCTCGTCCCCAGACCCCACCCTCTAACAAGGAGAAACGGTCTGGTGAACCAAGTCGAATTTCTTGGGCTAGCGCACACTTTTGCGACAATGTAACCTAGCAACGATCAAAACATTTTGCGGCCAACCTGCTCAAAAAAGGTACGGATACTCGAATGGAGATGAACAAATTTTACTGTTGTAAGGGAAGTGCAACGTAATAATTACCGATCTCGCAATCTCATTGGTCATTACCCGTTTTGGGTAATAAGCCCAAGAAATTCGACTTCGTTCACCAGACCGTTTCTCGCCAGGAGGCGCGCGCGGGTGGGGCACGAGACTATTGGCGACTGTTCCACGTTAATTAGAATGTCTTAAAAATCATTTCCTTTCGCGTTTGAAGAAATTAGAGCGGTTTTGCACGTGTCAAAAGCAGTTGAACAGCTACTGAAAAAAGCGAGATGGATCGATATCTAACGATGTTAATGCCATGGATAGCACAGAAATCTCTCCTAGCTTACACTCACTCTAAAAAAGAACGTGTTGAAACTACATGCATTCGTGTGTTAATCGAATGTCCCAGAATTCAACATGGGGTACACTTGTGTTGCCTTGTGCATGTGTTGTTCTAACATGTTTGTCACTGCCGTCATGTTAAAATAGCATGTGTGCCAAAACAGAATACATGTTTAGCGGTATGTGTTCTTTTAGCACAGATTATAAACAACACGTGCACCCCATGTTGTTTCAGGATTACTGATAACACAATGCAAATAACAGCTAAATCAGGTATAGCATCTACAGCTAGCAGTGTTGACATTGAGGATGGCGGCATTCTAAATGAAAGAGATGCACATTGAAAAGGCTTACTGGTTCCTCTGAACCTGATGGTTTTGAAATAGTTTTGAAAGGCTTACTGGTTCCTTTTCATGGCTGACTAGCTAACCTAGGTTAAAGCAAGCTCTCTAGAGGTATGCCATAGTGTGTGTTTGAAGTGTTCGTATATAGTTCCAAGTTGACTTAGTTGAGTAAAAATAGTGTGCCAGACCAGCTAGTCAGCCATGAAAAGGAACCAGTAAGCCTTTCAAAACTATTTCAAAACCATCAGGTTCAGAGGAACCAGTAAGCCTTTTCAATGTGCATCTCTTTCATTTAGAATGCCGCCATCCTCAATGTCAACACTGCTAGCTGTAGATGCTACACCTGATTTAGCTGTTATTTGCATTGTGTTATCAGTAATCCTGAAACAACACAGGGTGCACGTGTTGTTTATAATCTGTGCTAAAACAACACATACCGCTATACATGTATTCTGTTTTGGCACACATGCTATTTTAACATGACGGCAGTGACAAACATGTTAGAACAACACATGCACAAGGCAACACAAGTGTACCCCATGTGGCCCTGGTCGACCTACAGATTTGCCGTGGCCGTTGTTGACAACAGCAATACCACTGTTGGCCATCTATCTGGAGAATTGAGCCGCTTACTCTGGCATTTTCTGACTCACGGAGGAGAAATGAATGCGAAGTGACTGGAAGGCGATGGTGCTCTCCCCTCATTCAAAGCAGATTGAAGATTCCCTGCTACGTAATGCTCCATGGGAAGAAATTGATAGTACAAGTGAGAGACATTATAGCAGGAGAAAATGAAACTGAGTAGAACTTGCCCGTTCGAGCGATTTCAAAAATTCATTCGTTCCATGAATTAGAGCGAATTAAATAATTAAAATTTTGCATTCCAATAATTAGAACTTTCCATAAATTAGAGCGATTACGGTAGGGCTAGACTAACTGCATATGAGGTGGCCATACTTTCTAGAGAAATATCACAACTCTCCAAAACATGCCCACCCCCTTCTTTAATTGAAGAGCCGCTTAAGTTCATTGCCGATGGGCGTATTTTCGGGAGATCATGGTAGTTATGCATTTTTGCATTGATCCACCTCTGGTGTCCTAAACTTGCTTTGCAAATGCTTCAGCCTCAATGGACAATACTAGATTAGTTTCGCATCACTGCCAACATGCCTCTGGCACGCCTGCAAAATGCTTCATTATTACCCCGCGCGCAAATGTGCGAAGGGGTTAAGCAATTGGTTTTGTCCGTCTGTTTGTCAGTCAGTTTGTCAGTCCGGTGAAAAATTTTTAAATCTGAATATAGACAGGGTTAAACAATTTCAAAAACTGACTGTAGCATTGAGATTGTAAAAAAAGTGACCTATGTGTTCCTCATAGGAAGCAAAGTGGTTCTATACCCTCTGCTTTTCCAGCAGTTTCCTATTCAACATCGTGATCATCCGCCATTTTAATACGGTCAATACAGTAGAGTCCAGGTATTCGCGGACTTGACGCGTGTCCATAATTTTGATACGGTGGAGTCCAGGCATACACAGCGAAATTTCCGTAATGCTACCCCGATCTGTATAGTTTTCGAAACAAGCATGGACCTCAGAAGAGACAGAAAGTGTTCTCACATTTAGGGAAATGCTGGAAACCCAAGGGTACGAACAAGCCCAGGATGCACAAGAGAGGAGACAAAGAGAAGCCCAGTCAAAGAGAAGGTACACATTTTAAGATGTGTGTTATTAACGTAAGAAGTTTGGTTAGTAGTATTTACAGTCGTTGTTGGTCACGACCTCCCTGTCCAAACCTTATAGGAAGCGGCAATCTGAACCAACTGGTGATACAGAGGCAAGGAGAAAGAGAGAAGCTAAAGCTCAGGCAGCTAAATGCCAAGCTGAGTCAACCCAGGAAGCAGACGCAAGGAGAAAGAGAGTTGCCAAGGCCCAGGCAGCTAAACTTATATTTGCATACTGCAAACAACCAAAAACTGGAGCAGGGGAAAGCCTGGGAATGAGATTACATCCATACCACATGCCTATGTATATTTGCCTCCTACCTGAGCCTGGGTACAAGGCTACGAGGACCAGCTACCCACCCAAACTATTTATAGAGCGGCGCACGTGTGGGTATTCACTACCGCATGCAGAGCAGGTAGACCCAACTAGCTACAATTACACTTTTTGACAACAGCACATGCACATAAACATATTGCAATCAAACGTTCATGGACTTCAAGAGACTCACACAAAATTAACTAGAACAAACACACAAAAAGGTTGCACTTAGTGAGCGCAGCAAATAGTGATAGATACCTCTTTCATCTAGAAACAGAGAAATACAAAATTCTTATCAAAACAATGCACACACAGCGAAGTAACAGCCACAGACTTGGCACACATATAACATACCAACCACCACCTCTACAATTGAACATCAGCGGATATAACATGCATGTATCAGATTCCCTGAAACAAACACCTCACACCATGCAAACCATACACTAAGCAGAATATATGTGAAACCATTCATGACATCCCTATACTGCAAACTGTTAAAATAATAAAAACACCTCAGGGTCCCTTTATATCATAAAACAGCACGGGGTATGTCTTCACTGAAGACTTCTAGTTCATAATGCCTTGTGCAGTTGAGTTTTGTTTGTTTTGCTGCTAGTCAGTTTGGCCATATTGGGTGCATAATAGGCATTGACAAAATATGCTAGCATAATTTTTAGAATAATAGGTATGTAGATTCTGTTGTAGAATAATAGGTGGGAATTTGGGAAATTATGTAATTATGAGCTGAACACTTCCTTGAAACAGTATAATACTTCCTGCATGTAATATTCATTGTTTTATTGGTTCAGCCATCGTCTGCAGCAGCGGAGTGGGTTTTTTCTTTGTTAGAAAATTCAAATGCACACCAATAAAGGTGTTCCCTTGAAGAGTATGTTTCTTTGTCAGTAATGTTGCAGTACAATTATCGTTAAGTTTTGTAAAGATTATCTACAAATTTGGGATTTTTATTGAGAATAATGGGTAAGGTTAGTGAGAATAATCAGTAAAACTTGGAGGAATAATAGAATAGAATAATGGGTAAAAACAAAAGTATATTTTGTCAATCACTAGTGCATAATATTTTGTTCATTGGATGGATCTTATAAACTGAGGATCATGGTCAGATGTATCCAATCTCCTCCACCTCACATGCAGCTTTTTTCTCAAACTACACTCAGTATTGAAAGGAGAGTCATGGTGGGTGTGGCCTGAAAACAAAGCTGACCAGTCCACTTGACATCACATGACTTGTGCTAAAGCAATACTTGAGGCTTGTCACTGCCAAGTTATCTACTACTTGCTCTTTTATACCTTACACAGGAATTGGTGTCGATGGTGTTGAAAGAGAGATTTGCTGCATTATTATTGATGTTCTTTGCTTGCACTACATTTTGTTTGAGAAACAGCTATAATTTTCAAGTTTCCTCTGAGCTGTCAAGGAGGAATTGTGATGGCATGCAGTACCCTAACAAAATCACATTTTACATCACAGCAGAGCTAGTTTAAGCTTTCCTCTTTGCATTACATGTAGCAGCGGAATCGCTAGCGTACCAGAACTCTGTATGGGCACGTATAAATTCTTTTGCAATGGATGCAAATACAGTACATGTTCCGGACTTTTACAGAAATCTGCGGAGCAAAGATATTTCACCAGCGGTTAACGCACATGAGTTAGACAGTTGTAGTGGAGAAAGTATAACAGTCATGTGGGGTAAATGCATGTGCACAAACACTGGTAGCCTTGTTCCCAGACCGTAGGTACAGTACTGAATAAATTGAATAAGTACGGTATATAATATATATACTGCACAAAAAAATCGGTTGTTTTAACCACTGAGTGGCTACCTGGTTGCAGACAAGCTGAGGAGACAGTGGTTATGTATTATATATTGTGCTATAATTGCATAAGAAAGCTTCCAGAGGAATCTTCCCAGATCATCTTACAACCATGATCTTGCAGATATAGTAACCACTGAATAGCTATCTGTGAGGAAGTCACCACAAAAACATCATATTTTTTTGAAGTGTAGTTGTAGTGACTACCTCTCGGATGTTCTGAGGGGTGTGAGTTGTAAGGTATGTATGATGTGTGTGCCAGGTTTGCCTCTAATACCAAACTAAACTTCTCATAACCACTGTCTCCTCAGCTTGTCTGCAACCACTCGTTGGTTAAAACAACAATTTTTTTTTTGCAGTGCGTGCGCGCGCACATGCATGCAAAAAGCCCTCATGAAAGCATATGCAGATGCTGTATCAGGCCACAGAGCAGAAACACTAACCTCACTAATACAGTTTTCAGAACTCACAACCTCTTGCTCCAGATACATGAGGCCTTGTATCTATTCTTTATCTACATCACCCACCACTCATCTTCTAACCCAGAGGAGAAGATACCTACGAATATTAAGACCATACTCAAGAATCTAGTAATCAGTTCACTTCAAAAACCTAACTTCAGGTGGTTAGTGATGCATTCCTAAAGCAAAAAGCTGTATCATTTGAAGACTTCTCCAAATTCAACCAATCGTCAAACAAACAGGATACCACCAATTTCTACTAATAAGTATGACCTATATGCAGGATTACGTTCAGCTTCTCCTTACCAAGTTTGTCCGGCTTCACTTTGCAGCTGGGGTCACGGAGGTCCATGTAATTTTTGACAATCCAAAAGCCCCTCCCGAAACAACTAAAGAGATAGAACAATCAAGACGTGATCTCTCAACAGAACATCAAGTGCTGACCCATCATTGCAAACAATTCAGCAGCACTACCTACATTCATGACAAGTGGCCCACTGTACTCAACTGCTGGACATGCAGAAAGGCTCTTATCCGATATGTGGCATAAGAGATGATGTGTCTTATAAACAAGACCATCAGGTATTTGTCACCAATATTGAGGAAACAGCATACACCACAAAACTGAGAACATCAGAATGGTAAGACCACTGGACAAATGCAAATGAGGGAGATTCATGTGTGTGCCTTCACTCCTTACACTCCTCAGCCAACAAAACTCCCATTTTCCCCCAGATACCATGTAAATGTTGTCAATAATCTCCAAGGGGTCCGCCACAGTGCGTCTCGGCATACGAGATTTCGAAATCCACTGGATTTCACGTGGATTTCGGATTTCAGATTGGATTTCTGGATTTCAAAGTGGATTTCTGTGTCATAGTCCATACTGCATGTTCGTTGATTGTCATACATATACATGTACTAAGCATCTGCAGTTACATCACTTTGAAGAATGACCTTTGTACCCGACCGAAGATCGGCCGGGTACAAAGGTCATTCATTGTGCGTTGATGTAATTGTTACGTCATAGAAAATCCATGCACGTGCACGTCCGTGTAAATCCGGTGATGTAATTAATTGAATGTATATGGATATTTGCGGAGTATTTTACTAGGATCTTGAATTGGATTTCCGGATTTCAGATTGGATTTCTGGATTTCTGGATTTCAGATTGGATTTCTGGATTTCAGAGTGGATTTCAGATTGGATTTCTGGATTTCAGAGTGGATTTCTGGATTTCAGAGTGGATTTCAGATTGGATTTCTGGATTTCAGATTGGATTTCTGGATTTCAATTGGATTTCTGCTGACGGTGTATGAGATTTCTTTCGTGATGGACCCCTCGATAATTTCATGAGTTTTTACCAGCTGGAGATTACATTGTAGTTGATGAGACAAGCCCAGACATTCCAAAAGAGCTAGGCATGGGGTTGTACCTGGAATATGAGGTCTTGGGTGACCTTGGGAAATTTGAAAAGCTAGTTGATTGTCAACACTTTTTCAATATGCTGCATTCATAGCTGGAGGAAATGATTCCCTTGGTAGCATTGCTGAAGTGTCACTGGATCCTACTTCTCCTTCCCATTGCCATTACTACTCAAACAGTAGCATCGTTCCCAGGCCACTCCCAGATTTTATCTCGCAGCTGTGGAGAAAAATCCACAGTTGTGAGATAAAATCTGGGAGTGGCCTGTGAACAAGGCTACTCAAACAGTACTTTGCGAAGCTCCATTATACTGTTCAGCATGACTTTATTACATCCACACACAACACAAACAAACCTCACCTTTCACATATAACCCTGCTTCAGTGGCCCAGAAAACTAGCTGAAGTTCATGTTGGCCCATGTTCAGAAATTACGTCATTTGCAGATGAAACCATGAAAGAAATTTGTACGCTGGTGGTAGTGTTTGGAAGCTAGGATGAATGAACAGGTTATCTGCACCAAATTTGTACTGCTAACTGTTCACACAATGGTGGTGGTTGTGCTGCGCGAAAGCGTTTCCTGAAAGATTGCCCGGTCTCCAACTGTTCAATGGAACTTAGTGTGCCCAAACTTCAGAGGTCAAAATTGAGTGCATTCCGCCATGACCCGCGATGTGCAAACATGTGCAATTATATATATGGTTAGCAGAACGGCTGAATAGTCTGCACACCAGAATAGTTGACAAAAGTTAAGTTATATAGTTGACTCTCTTAAGGTGGATATACTACCTATACAATACAGTATACTCTGGTGGATTGTTGACCCTGAGCTGTGCCTTAGGTAAACCATCTACCAGGGTATATCTGTGTTTATACCCCTCGTACAGGTAGTATATCCAATACCTAATTCCCAGGCCGAATCCAGATGGTGTCTCACAGCCTCATTTTCCTCCACAGCTGCAAGATAAAATCTGGAATGGCCTGGGAACAAGGCTATTGTGCAATACGTCTCAATCTAGCTAACACCAACTTAAACCTTTCATCTTATTAGCTCATCTGGAACAAGGGTAAACACTCCAAGGTTAAACAACCAATTTCATATTATGCCATTCTCTTTGGTCTATAGCACTCTGACACTATATGATGAAGATATTGGATCGTCCCCATCATTAGTGCTGACTGCAAGTGACTCTTCTTTGGCTGATGATGGCTGGAATAACAGAGCTTCATCAGCTGTAGTGTCTGGTGGATGTCAGTGGATTCTCTATGATGAAGTTGATTATACAGAAAATATTTCATCTCCTGTCAGTCCACCTCTTATCAGTCCAGGAAGCTATCCTTGGTCTTATTGGACCACATTTGGACTACCAGACAATGTACTCGCGGCTGTACGCTGTCTACCAGCAGAAGGCACACCAGCAATTGCCCTCTTTTTGCATCATCATTATTTTGGTGAAATGCAAGTTATCTACACTTCTAATCCTGATCTTGGACTCACTAACACTAACTTTGACAACATAGTATCATCCTTTATCATAACTGGTGGTACATGGGAGTTGTACTCTGGAGCAAACTACACTGGCTCTAATGTCACACATGGACAAGGTCTCTACCCAACTCCGTTCTTTCTGAGACCAATTGCAAATGATGATTTGACGTCCGTGAGACTCATGGTCTTTGGTAGGAAAACCAATTTAGATCTATTTGATGCAGTTTTGACTTACTGTAACATAACTATACTTTCAGTAGGCACATGTGCAGTAGATATGCTGTAAGGTTAAGTGTCAATTCACAGGTGTTTACTGAAGTACTGCAGATTCCAAAGACAACAAGCATCTACTTGTTCTACTAGTTTTGCTAACTTTTGTGTTGTCATTACTGACCACTACTTTGTGAAATACAACAGTAATGTTGACAAGACTTTGTTATTCTTCTTTGGGCAAGAACTAAGAAAAGAGTCTGTTAGAAATACCTTAAGGCTTGGTAAAATATATCTGATGTAATTTTACATTACCTCCTTTGTTGCTTCTACAGCTGACTGTGGTCCTCCACCTTTCCTCATTAATGGAGCTGTGAGCTATCAAGCTACAAATGAGGGATCAGAGGGTCACTACCAATGTAATGATGACTTTACCCTCGAGGGAAGGATGACAACAGTGTGTGGAGCAAATGGCAGCTGGGATGCCATTCCATTCTGCAGACCACAAACAGGCATGTGTATATCTCACTGTTCGTATGCAGCAGAACGCTTTTAAATCAGTCCAGGATCCAATAACTACAGGATGTATATTAAGCTAGGAGACAAACATATACATGTGCATGCCACGCTAAGCTGCTCAAGTGTGTTCACCTTTCAAATTGCGATCTCTTGTTCTTATGAAATGGTTCACTTGATACCTGGTAGTTACTATTACAGTTCAGTACATGTTGCATTGCCCAGATTGTTCAATCCACAATCAAAACTTTAATATAATTATCATGAAACTCACTATGCAGTTGACTGTGGACCTCCACCTGTCTTTCTTAATGGAACCATGAGCTACCAGAACACAACTGAGGGGTCAGAGGCACATTATCGTTGTGATGATGGGTTTATCCTGGTGGGAGAGATGACAGCGGTATGCAGAGTTGATGGAAGATGGAGCTCCACTCCAGTCTGCAGACCACTTACAGGTGTTACCGTAATTATTCTAATACTACTAATGATCCTCTTAATCTAATGCTAATTTATATTATTTATGCTAATCCAGAAACTTTCAGTGGCTTCTTGAGCTCGGAAAATAACTTGCAGACGTTCCTTTCACCCTGATGATGACTGGAGCATTCAGTCATAATGTCAGCAAGTTATTTTCCGGGCTCAAAGTGGTAACAGATAACCTTCCTCTTAGTTTATGCTAATCCAGTTTAGCAAGATAATGACTGACTTTGTAGCTAGCAAAAGGATGCTTGCATGGTACTGCCTTCATCAGTTGCAGAGGTCTATACTATAAGGCCTGTGCGCATTTCAAGGAAAATTCAGCTTTACACTACCTAGAAAGTAAAAGGACACTAGGTATTTCATAATTGCAGATTGAGTTTGAGCAAGAGTTTATTACAATAAGAGTATGACGGAGAGTATGACGGAGAGTATGACGGACAGCATGACGTAGGCAATCAGCAGTGAATATGCTTAGCAGGTACTTAGCATGAAACCATTCAAGTTGCTAGTGTACATAGCTGAGGTACCACCCACCTCTTTGCTGCTGTGTTTTGTGTTTTGTGTTTTCACATTGCTTACCTCATATACTGTCCAGATGGCAGGTGTAGAAACTATATGGGAGTTGCACACTCTTACTGTAATAAACTCTTGGTATAAGGAGGTCTGTATACCACAATTCTAGGTAAAAACCACTTCTACACTTATCTTTATCCGAACACTAACCATATATTGTGATTTCTGCAACATAAGATCTAGTTTTTCGTTTCCAGTAACTAACATAAGGTGACAACCTATACTATGTAGGATTAAGGTATACAAGCCAGATCCAATGAACGATAGATCTTGGATTATCACAGTATAGCTGGCAGATTTTGCAATGCTTTGATCCTGCAATGCTGGGCTAATCTTCAGGCAACAATTAGAAGAGCATGGTTGATGTGTTGCATTGAAATATTCTGCCAACTACCGTGATAGTCCAAGTTCTGGCATTCATTGAATATTTGATGCAATGCAAATTACAGTTGACTGTGGACCTCCACCTGTCTTCCCTAATGGAATTGTAAGTTACGAGAACACAACTGAAGGGTCAGAGGTACACTATCGTTGTGATGATGGGTTTACTCTGGAGGGAGAGATGACAGTGGTGTGCAGAGTTGATGGAAGATGGAGCTCCACTCCAGTCTGCAGGCCAAGCGCAGGTAGTATAATAAAGTATCTAAGATATTATGTTGGGATCATTAACAAGATGACTATAGAAAGCTAAATATTAACATTTGTGTTAAGCACTAGTTATTGTAATCACTACTCAGATAATATCACAGCTTTTGTAACATAACAAACTTCAAGGCTGCAGCTTATACAATAACGAGCTGAAAGAAATCTCTGCTGTTCTATTAACCTATTGCTAATCTAATTTACCATGATCCGTAGGTGACTCTAACAACAGCAGTGAGAGTATCCAAGGAATAGGAACTACTACCAACACAGCCATTATAGTCACAGTTTCCTGTGTTGCTTCATTCATTATTGGAGTTCTGATTTGTGCTACGGTACACTACTGCACTGTGAGGAAGAAACGTACAGTGGACATGAGGGAAAGACCCACAGTGGCCCTCAGTCAGCTGAAGGAAAAACCTGATGCAGTATATGAAGATCTGGGAATGGGTGGGAGTCCTGGGAACATAGATCTAAAGGAGAATGCTGCATATGCTTATGTTCAGCATTGAAGGTCAAGAAACATGATGATAAAAATAGCTTTCTCATTAATTGCTTTTGTATTGTTGCCAGCTACTGACTCCAATACTAAAGTTTGGAGTCTACCTTTTGATCTAATCAACAGTTTTTATATGACATTATTTGGGTAAAGACATTTTTTTACATGTTAAAATGTGTGATGAACTTAAAACGCCCTTTCTTTTTCACTCTGTAAATTTTGCATTATCATACCAAATTTAATTCTGTGAAGGCTCACTATATTGTCTAACCATACCCACTCGTTAAAACAGTGAACACCTGTCCATGAAGACTAAGTGTGCAATACACCTAGTAACTATAACCTAATATAATCTGCCAACTTCAAAGGGAGTTAATTATCTTAACAGAGTTGCCAGCAAACAATCTATTCGTACTAGTGTTAACATTGCTATGTAAAAACAGATGTCAAAACTTCATTTCTCCTACTATGTTGTGACTTTCTGTAGTGTATATACTCACATATATAATGTAAACTCCTGGTATTAGTGTACCAAAGAACATTCCTTACAGAAACATGATTACGTGCTACAACTTTAGCTGATCCAGGGCGACAATTTGTGAACACCTGTCTATGAAGACTAAAAGTGCAATACACCTCATAAATATTATCAAGCTGAAATCCGCCAAATTCAAAGAAGTCATTGGCAGTTAAACGGTTAACTACATAAGTTCATACTAGAAAATAGCCAGTGTCTGTCATACAAAAAAGTATGTCAAAACTTGACTTATCCCAAATTCTATATTATGCCCCTGTAAATAAGAACGTGTGACTTTCTACAACATGCAGTACTGAATATTTTAGGTACTACAACTTTAAGCCAAGGGCTAACTGATCCAGGGTGGTGATTTATTGAGGTATGGTGATCCACAGATGATTTGGGGTGGCAGGGGTTATCATGATCATCTGCAGCAATACTGATAGAAGTCTCAGACTTTGTACCTATACATAACTAAGTCTAGTTACCACATTGTGGGCACATGGCCTCATACTCTGCCATATCATCACAACTTTGGGAAAACTTGGTGACCAAATTTAGTAAGAATTTTGACTCCACACCCACACACCACTGACCACCATATAACAAACATGCAATTTACATACAATGACGCTATACACTACGTGGACAAAATATTTTCATCAAGAAGTCAGGATGTCATGAGTTGACTCCGGTTGATATTACGAGATTTTCTTCCTAGCCTTGCTTTTGGCATGAATGCGATTTTTTTGTCCACTGATTACTACTTCATCTGATTGCTGTCTATAATATTGGAGCTACATGTACCCAGCCTTATATGGACTGATAATCAAGCCTGATTGAGAAGAAAGTGCTTATATCATCAGATTTATACTCCTTTGAGATTTTTAGACCTCAGAGATGTTTCATTGAGAGACCACAGAAGTGGAGTAATTGAGTACAGATCCATAAGCAAGCATACAAAAATCTCTGCAGGTTTGCATCTATACTCCATGCAGGACTGAATATGATACCCAGATGTAGAGATCCAGTAATCTTCTGCAGATCTACCCCACTACATTGGAGGTACTCAACTCTAGCTTTGCTCAATGGGATATTTCCGGTACCGAGATCTATAAGCAACGTTTTCACTCGGGGGTCCAGCTAGATATGATGCTAGCGTGAGCAGCCGCTGAGCGTTGAAGAAATACTATAAGGGGAAAATTGCGCTGCGCCGAAATTTGGAGACCGACTACTGTGGAAACCTGTAGACGTCACCGGAAGACACGCTGCGAAAGACTGCCTGAGGAAAGCACTTCGCAAGAGCGATGCATGTGGTAAAAATGACATACATTTTTGGCAAAGACAATTGTTTTATTTTGAGTATCCAAGTTCTGGTTCTCCTGGTGGGTATTTGCTTCGCCTCTCCCCTTCCACAATTGTCAGGAGAACGTCCGCGACTCCCAAGAAGCAGCCCTGGCTGGTAATCTATAATAAATGTCTCCACTCCATTGATCTGATAGTTGAGTATTAGTTGCATACGATGCTCAAAATATTGTATCTGCAAATAGCCAACTGTGCACTGTTCTCTTTGTCTATACAGTAGTCTGACACTATATGATGGAGATATTGGGTCGTCCCCATCATTAGAGCTGACCACAAGTGCTTCTTCTTTAGATGATAATGGCTGGAATAACAGGGCTTCATCAGCCGTAGTGTCTGGTGGATGTCAGTGGATTCTCTATGGCGCTGCTGGTTTTAGTGGCAGTACATCTGTTATCGGTCCAGGAAGCTATCCAGTATTTAGCACTTCCACTTTTGGAATACCAGAAAATTCACTTTCTGCTGTACGCTGTCTACCTGTAGAGGGCACACAAGCACTTGTTCTTTTTGAGGATGGTCATTATATTGACCAAATGCAAGTTATCTACTCCTCTAGACCAGATCTTGCGCTCACTAACTTTGACAATGCAGTTTCATCCTTTATCATCACTGGTGGTACGTGGGAGTTGTACTCTGGAACAAATTACACAGGCTCTATGGTCACACATGCAGAAGATGTGGTATACCACACAATATACCCAGATGTAGGGATCCAATAATCATCAGATCTACACAAGTACATTGGAGCCAAACTCTTTGCTCGGTCGGATACTTCCGGTATACATTTAGCTATAAGCAATGTTTCACTCAGGGGTTCAGCTAGATACTGACTAATTAACGTGAGTAACCGATAAGCGTTGAAGAAATACCAAGCAAAAAATTGCGCTGCGCCGAAATTTGGAGACCGACTACTGTGGAAACCTGTAGCTAGACGTCACCGGAAGACACGCTGCGAAAGACTGCCTGAGGAAAGCAATTCGTAAGAGCAATGCGGTAAAAATGACAAAAAGATTTGGCAAAGGCAATTGTTTTATTGTGAGTATCCAAGTTCTGGTTCTTCTGGTGGGTGTCTGCCTCGCCTCTTCCCTTCCACAATTGCCAGGAGAACGTCCGCGACTCCCAAGAAGCAGCCCTGGCTGGTAATCTATATGTGTCTACGATGCTCAAAATATTGTATCTACAAATAGCTAATTGTGCACTGTTCTCTTTGTCTCTATACAGTACTCTGACACTATATGATGGAGATATTGGATCGTCCCCATCATTAGAACTGACCACAAGTGATTCTTCTTTGGCTGATAATGGCTGGAATAACAGGGCTTCATCAGCTGTAGTGTCTGGTGGATGTCAGTGGGTTCTCTATGATCTTGCTGCTGGTTTTAGTAGCAGTACATCTGTTATCGGTCCAGGAAGCTATCCAGAATTTAGCACTTCCACTTTTGGAATACCAGAAAATTCACTTTCTGCGGTACGCTGTCTACCAGTGGAGGGCACACAAGCACTTGTTCTTTTTGAGGATGGTCATTATGTTGGCCAAATGCAAGTTATCTACTCCTCTAGACCAGATCTTGCACTCACCAACTTCGACAACATAGTATCATCCTTTATCATCACCGGTGGTGCATGGGAGTTGTACTCTGGGGCAAACTACACTGGCTCTAACATCACACTTGGACAAGGTCGCTACCCAACTCCATTCTTTCTGAGACCAATTGCAAATGATGATTTGACGTCTATGAGGCTCATCATATTTGGTAGGAAAACCAATTTAGATCTATTTGATGCAGTTTTGACTTACTGTAACATAACTATACTTTCAGTAGGCACATGTGCAGTAGATATGCTGTAAGGTTAAGTGTCAATTCACAGGTGTTTACTGAAGTACTGCAGATCCCAAAGACAACAAGCATTTACTTGTTCTACTAGTTTTGCTAACTTTTGTGTTGTCATTACTGACCACTACTTTGTGAAATACAACAGTAATGTTGACAAGACTTTGTTATTCTTCTTTGGGCAAGAACTAAGAAAAGAGTCTGTTAGAAATACCTTAAAAGGCTTGGTAAAATATATCTGATGTAATTTTACATTACCTCCTTTGTTGCTTCTACAGCTGACTGTGGTCCTCCACCTTTCCTCATTAATGGAGCTGTGAGCTATGAAGCTACAAATGAGGGATCAGAGGGTCACTACCAATGTAATGATGACTTCACCCTCGAGGGAAGGATGACAACAGTGTGCACAGCAAATGGCAGCTGGGATTCCATTCCATTCTGCAGACCACAAACAGGCATGCACTATTCGTATGCAGCAGAACGCTTTTAAATCAGTCCAGGATCCAATAACTACAGGATGTATATTAAGCTAGGAGACAAACATATACATGTGCATGCCACACTAAGCACTATGTACACTAAGCTGTTCAAGTGTGTTCACCTTTCAAATTGCAATCTCTTGTTGTTATGAAATGGTTCACTTAATTGATACCTGGTAGTTACTATTACAGTTCAGTACATGTTGTCCAGATTGTTCAATCCAAAATCAAAAATGTATCATGAAACTCACTATACAGTTGACTGTGGACCTCCACCTATCTTTCTTAATGGAACTGTAAGTTACCAGAACACAACTGAAGGGTCAGAGGTGCACTATCATTGTGAGGATGGGTTTACTCTGGAGGGAGAGATGACAGTGCTGTGCAGAGCAGATGGAAGATGGAGCTGCACTCCAGTCTGCAGACCAAGCACAGGTAGTATGATAAAGTATCTGTCGAGATCATTACCTATAGAACTGCCAGAATTTAACTTGTTGCTCAAACATGCTGCAGACTAGTATTTGTACTCACTACTTGTCTCACATACAGCTTTTGTAACATGCATACAAGGCTGCAGCTCATGCAATAACCAGTACTTAAGAAATATCTATGCATTGCAGAATCATCTGTTCAGAATTTAAGGTATTGCTGTTTTTTTTACCATGATCCGTAGGTGACTCTAACAACAGCAGTCAGATTATCCAAGGAATAGGAATTACTACCATCACAGCCATTATAGTCCCAGTTTCCTGTGTTGCTTCGTTCATTATTGGAGTTCTGATTGGTGCTACGGTACACTACTGCACTGTAAGGAAGAAACGTACAGTGGACATGAGGGAAAGACCCACAGTGGCCCTCAGTCAGCTTAAGACTGATGCAGAATATGAAGATGTTAGTGATCTGGGAATGGGAGGGAGTCCTGGGAACATAGATCTGAAGGAGAATGCAGCATATGCTTACGCGCAGCATTGAGGGTCAAGAAAATATACAACCATAACATGATGATAAAGTAATGTAACAATAGCTTCACATTAATTGTATTGTTCCCAGCTACTGACTCCAATGCTAAAATTTGGAGTCTACCCTGTAATCTAATCATATGACATTATTTGGGTAAAGACATTTTTTTACATGTTAAAATGGGGTGTCTCTAATTGCTGGAATGGAATATGGAACGGAACGATGGAATGGAAAATGGAATGGAACAGTGAACATATACAGTTATAGCTAACTTGTGTAACTGGCGCTGCTCAGTCTAGGTTGAACTACCTAGTGTATCTCTAGGGCTGTTATCGCAACACAGAAGCTTTATGAGCAAGTACGGCATTGCCCATAGTCATGCTTCTATATCCAAGCACATGGTACCATTGCTGGCTCATCATCAGATGCTTTGTTACTGTAGACTACACAACTACAGTGTAGTCTTGCAAACCCAGACTCTCGAACGAAAAACAAGGGCCTGGCTTCGCAAGACTATAGTAGCTAGTATAGTTATAGTCTTCCATGGACGTGATGGCAGAAATTAGTGCTCGATCCTTGGTCTCTTCGCTTCGGTCTTCGTCTGTGCAACTCAATCCTCGGTCACTCCTAGGTCTCACAACCTTAGTACCAGCCTTCCTTGACAGTAGTAAGCGTGGCTCCTATACATGATACTGTAGCTAGTCTCTGGGGACCCCGAGTTCTGGCTGTGACATCATGATACCAGACAAGGAAGAATGCTGGCAACATGCACTGGACTTGCTCATACAGCCTCTGTGGTGAGATAAGAGCCCTAGACACATAGTAGGTAGCTCAAACTTGAAGAACAGCGCCAGTTACACGAGTTAGCTGTAACTATATACATTCACTGTTCCATTCCATTTTCCATTCCACCATTCCATTCCATATTCCATTCCAGCAATTAGAGACACCTGTTAAAATGTGTGAAGAACTTAAAATGCCCTTTCTTTTTCACTGTGTAAATTTTGCATTTGGTAATCATACCAAATTTTAAATTGTACTAGGAAGGACCCAATAGCAATTCTGTGAAGGCTATAATGTCTAACCATACCCACTCAAACAGTGAACACCTGTCCTAAATGTGCAATACACCTGGTAACTATTGTCAAGCTGAAATCTGCCAACTTCAAAGGAAGTCATTGGCAGTTAAATGGTTAATTAACTTAACAGAGCTGCCAGTTTTTTAAGCCGGCAAACAATCTAAAAACATAAGTTTGTACTAGTTTTAACATTGCTATGTAAAAATGTATGTCAAAACTTAATTTCTCCCAACTACTATATAATTATACTCCTGTAAATAAGAACATGTGACTTTCTGTAGTGGCTATACTGATATAGTGTATATATGTAAACTATTAGTGTACCAAAGAACATGCAGTACTGAAACATAATTACGTACTGCAACTTTAGCTAAGTGCATGCTAGCTGATCCAGGGTGAAAATTTGTGAACACCTGTCCATGAAGACTACAAGTGCAATACACCACATAAGTGGGTGTCTGGAATGGAATATGGAATGGACGGTGAATGTACATAGAACAGCTAAATCATGTAACTGACGCACTGCTCAGTCTAGGCTGAGCTATACCTACTACAGCTTGGGCTTTTACCTCACTGCAGAGGCTTTATGAGCAAGTCGTTGCTGACATATTTTTATTACTGCCTCGTCCGGTACGTATGCTTAGCTGCTAGTGATATTGTGGTTGGTTATATCTGGGTTGCCAAACTAAACGTGTAGTTAGCTAGCATGCACGTTTGAAAGTAACAACTTGATCCAGGGTTGAAGACAAACCTGCGACGAACAAACTGCGTAACACTAGTTTCCACTCAGCTCCACACAACCATGAAAAACTTGGTGGGCTCACCAGATGCTTGAACTTGTACTAGACTAGTGGCAGCATTGGGGTTTAAAGCTTACTTTTTGTGGTGAGGTAAGGAACCTAGCTATACCAGCAGAGCACATAAGAACTGCCACCCATTCTTGTGCACTCTTGTAACCTAGTAGGTAGCTTACGAATAGGCATTTTCTAATTTTGATCGTCCATTCCATAGTTCCATTCCATATTCCATTCCAGCAATTAGAGACACCCCCTCATAACTATATTATCAAGCTGAAATCTGCCAACTTCGAAGGAAGTCATTGGCAGTTAAAAGGTTAGCTATATACATAAGTTCACACTAGTTTCAACGTTGCTATATAAAATAGCCAGTGTGTGTCATACAAAAAAGTATGTCAAAACACTTATTCCAATTACTATTCTATACCCCTGTAAATAAGAACGTGTGACTTTCTAGAACATGCAGTACTGAATATTATATATAATTATGTATTACAACTTTAGCCAAGGGCTAGCTGATCCAGGGTGATGATTTATTGAGGAGGTATGGTAATCCACAGATGATTTTGGGCCGTGGGGGGTTATCATCTGCAGCAATACTGACAGAAGTCTCAGACTTGTACCTACACATAACAACGTTAAAACTACATGCAGCAGTACATGATAGAAGTATCAAAGAATGTACCCACATACTATATAGTAACTAGCTATACTTAACACACTACCTATACTTAACACAGTCTAGTTACCACATTGTGGGCACATGGCCACATACTCTGCCATATCATCACAACTTTGGGAAAACTTGGTAACCAAATTTAGTAAGAATTTTGACCCCACACCCACACACCACTGACCACCATATAACAAACATGCAATTTACATACAATGACACAACCTACATGGACAAAATATTTTCATCAAGAAGTCAGCATGTCATGCATGAGTTGACCCCGGTTGATATTAGATTTTCTTCCTAGCCTTGCTTTTGGCAGGAATGCGATTTTTATGTCCACTGATCACTGATTTCTACATCATCCTATTGCTGTCTATGATATTGGAGCTACATGTACCCGGCCTTATATGGCTGATTGAGAAAGTGCTACCGCTCTTCAGATTTGGTGCAATGTACATACAGAGAAAATTAGGTACACTGATTAAATTTGCAGTCATCTGTTCTATGACCTAGGTAGTACTGATCATTCCGAGATCTTTATGTACACACACTACTGCTAAACCAATGGAGAGAAAAATGTATCATCTAAGTGGTGGATGATTCAGAGATGACCTACTTCAATGAAATATCTCCATCTATATCCCATTTAAAGTGACACTTTTGAGGGCTTTAGTCAGTGTAGCACTTCTTTGATATATTTATAATACTTCACACTGAGTCCAGGGCTGTTCACAGTAATATGCTATAATACAGTTGTGAAAATGAATAAGTGAAATAGTGACAAATGTTGCTTGGCAACATCTCCTGAACTCCCAAGGCACAGATGTTTGGGGAATGCAAAACCACCAGAGCATGGACTACAAATATTCATCTACAGATGATACAACATATGTATTTATCCCTCAGAAGCTACAGTGCTCTAGGGTATATAAGAATTCAACCAATTCACAGAAGTATCTCTACACCTTTCAACTGTTCATTGATATCGATACAACTAAAATAACAATTTTTAGTCCATCAACATAATTTCTTTTTAGAACGAGCAAAGTAACCGCACCCCAAGATGCTCACAGAAGTTCCGGTTGTTAGATTCCAACGTGGCTTGAATTACGGCGCAAACATCAGTTATCGAAAATTCACTAAGACTGCGTGAGGAAAGCGGGACGTTTACGCCGCAGTAGAATGGCAAAGCTTTTTGCTAAAGCAAATCGTGTTAATTTGATTCTCCAAGTTCTAACGTTAATTCTGCTGGTGAGTGTATGCTTCGCCTCGTCTCTGCCAGAAAAACGTCCGCGACTCCCAAGAAGCAGCTCTGGATGGTAATGTAGTGAGTGATAGTGATACAGTGGACTAGAGCTCAAGAAAGGTTTTTCCAAGTGTAAACAGTGGTGGATCTAGGATTTTGAAAAGGGGGGTTCCAGTGTGTACTTGATCGCTATACTTGGCGAAGCGTAATAAAGCGCGCGAAGCGTGGCCGCTAGTGGGGTCTAGGGCCAGGAAAATTTTTTGATTTCAGACCTTCTGAGATCGTTTCTGGTACCGTTTTGGGGTGAAATAGCAAGAGTTGGACGACCTACTGCCAAATCTAGTCATTGGGTTTGAAGCCTTTAAACGTTCGCAGTTAAAGGCGTAGCGCCGCTTTGCCCCGCAGAGGCTGCAAAGCAGCCATGAGAAAAGAAAAAAAGAAAATTTCGGCTAGCTACTGTACTCGTTCAGTCGTTGCTCTGTGGACACAACTGTTTGTGTGTATCTGTGTGTCGTCTGTGTATCTCCAGTGTGGGCCGTTGTGCACGTATATAGTTACGTTTGCGCAGACTGGCTAAGTATACGCGAAGGCAGTCCTTCAAAAGGGAGTTCCGTAGAACCCCCTCTAGATCCGCCACTGTAAGTCTTATTCAGCATTATTGTGTGCCGTTCTCTTTGGTCTATAGTATTCTGACACTATATGATGCTCGTATTGGATCGTCCCCATCATTAGAGCTCACCACAAGTGATTCTTCTTTGGCTGATGATGGCTGGAATAACAGAGCTTCATCAGCTGTAGTGTCTGGTGGATGTCAGTGGATTCTCTATGATGTTGCTCGTTTTGCAGACACATGGTTTGGATCATCTGTTATCAGTCCATCAGTTATCAGTGCAGGGCTCTATCCTTATTCTACTACTTCTTTCACTAACATTTCCACCTTTGGATTACCAGACAATGTACTCTCTGCTGTACGCTGTCTACCAACAGAAGGCACACCAGCAATTGTTCTCTTCTCGCATCGTCTTTATTTTGGTGAAATGAAAGTTATCTACACTTCTAACCCACATCTTGCACTCCATGGCTTTGAAAACAGAGTATCATCTTTTATCATTACTGGTGGTACGTGGGAGTTGTACTCTGGAGCAAACTACACTGGCTCTAATGTCACATATGGACAAGGTCTCTACCCAGCTCCATTCTTTCTGAGACCAATTGCAAATGACGATTTGACCTCTGTGAGACTCATAGTCTTTGGTAAGGAAAATAATAAAACCAACTGGGAGGTACATGTATACGGAGAATTAAATTTGGCGGTTTAGCGGTCGGGGTTAAAACCGGCAAATTAAAGTCCGCCAATACCGTAATCTCTCGAAAATACGCCCATGGGCGATGAACTTAAGTGGCTCCTAAAAGAGGGGGATGCATGGGCGTATTTTCGGGAGTTGTGATACTTCTCTCGAAAATATGCCCACCTCACACGCAGTTAGTCTTTGCGCTTGTTATTAATATTTGCGCACGCACTATTTCTTCAAAGTCTCTTTTGTCATGCGCTTGCTTACTTACGCAATAACAGCAAATGGTGTCTGCCTTCATTTGTTAGTCCCTCCTCTTGCACAGTGCTGCTTCTTCGGTGCTTCTTGCTTACATAACAGCATGTACTGCGGCATAAATGGGTGGGCGTACTTTCGAGAGAAAAGCACCCTTTGCAACAACTTCATTCAAAAAGGGGGGTGGGCGTATTTTCGAGGGTGGGCTTATTTTCGGGGGATTACTTATTTTCACCGACAACGCATAAGGACGTAATGCATGGAGTACCGCTCTTGGCCCCGCCTGCGCCCCTCTGTGCGAGCTGTGCATATAGCTAACTCGACGCTAGCACGCTGCCAGTTGTATTTCTTATAAATTAGCGAACTCACGGCATTGTTGAAGTACCTCAAGCGAGAGGACAGAAACGCTCCCTGATAAACGCGTGCGCAATCCTGGCTTGAAGTCAGGCATCTCTCCCCTCATGCATATTAATAGGGTTCAATTTAGCTAGCTTTGTGTGGCACCCATAGGCAACATTCCGTTCATTGGTCCTCGAGAACATGATTAGTGGTGTCATGTTTATTCTGCAGTAGCACTGCATTGGGTTGACTTGACGAATGTAACATCATAGGTTCAGTTGTGTGCAGCATCTCAAGTGCAAATTCATAGCTGTTTAGAGAAGTACTCCTGTGCAGATTACAAAGACAACAAGCATCTGTTTGTTCTACTAGTTTTGCTAACTTCTTTGTTGTCATTACTGACCACTACTTTGTGAAATACAACAGTAATGTTGACAAGACTTTAATTGCCGAGCGCCTTAGCGCGAGGCTACTAATCTTGCAGTGCGTGTTCTCAGTTGGCGGGGTGTGGCTTTGACTTCCGTCCCGCTTTAGGAATGCAATTTGTCACGCTTCAGGAATGCAACTGAACCTATGATGTTACATTCGTCAAGTCAACCCAATGCAGTGCTACTGCAGAATAAACATGACACCACTAATCATGTTCTTGAGGACCAATGAATGGAATGTTGCCTATGGGTGCCACACAAAGCTAGCTAAATTGAACCCTATTATGCATGACGGGAGAGATGCCTGACTTCAAGCCAGGATTGCGCACGCGTTTATCAGGGAGCGTTTCTGTCCTCTCGCTTGAGGTACTTCTACAATGCCGTGAGTTCGCTAATTTACAAGAAATACAACTGGCAGCGTGCTAGCGTCGAGTTAGCTATATGCACAGCTCGCATAGAGGGGCGCAGGCGGGGCCAAGAGCGGTACTGCATGCACTACGTCATTATGCGCGTTGTCGGCGAAAATAATAATACCGTAATCTCCCGAAAATAAGCCCACCCTCGAAAATACGCCCACCCCCCCCCCCCCCCCCCCCTTTTTTTGAATGAAGTTGTTGCAAAGGGTGCTTTTCTCTCGAAAGTACGCCCACCCATTTTTGCTGCAGTACATGCTGTTATGTAAGCAGGAAGCACCGAAGAAGCAGCACTGTGCAAGAGGAGGGACTAACAAATGAAGGCAGACACCATTTGCTGTTATTGCGTAAGTAAGCAAGCGCATGACAAAAGAGACTTTGAAGAAATAGTGCGTGCGCAAATAACAAGCGCAAAGACTAACTGCGTGTGAGGTGGGCATATTTTCAAGAGAAATATCACAACTCCCGAAAATACGCCCATCCCCTCTTTTAGGAGCCACTTAAGTTCATCGCCCATGGGCGTATTTTCGAGAGATTACGGCACATATATATATTGCTATTCTTCTTTGGGCAAGAATGAAGAAAAGAGTCTGTTAGAAATACCTTAAGGCTCGGTAAAATAAATCTGATATAATTTTACATTACCTCCTTTGTTGCTACTACAGCTAACTGTGGTCCTCCACCTTTCCTCATCAATGGAGCTGTGAGCTACCATAACACAACTGAGGGGTCAGAGGGTCACTACCAATGTAATCATGGGTTTACCCTGGAGGGAAGGAGGACAACAGTGTGTGGAGCAAATGGCAGCTGGGATTCCATTCCAAACTGCAGGCCACAAAAAGGCATGCTTACTATTGGTATAATTATGATTTTAAATCAGTCCAGGTCCAATAAATGCAGGGTGTATACTTAAACTGGCAAACAAAAATATATACGTGCCACACTAAGCTGGTCATGTGTGTTTACCTTACAAAGTACAATCTCTTGTTGGTTGTTTCTGGACTGAGAATTAGTGCTACCTATCATTGCTCTTGCATTGTATAATGAAACGGTTTATTTGATACCTGTTCAGTCCATTGAACAAAATCAAGCATACCTATCACTTGAATTGTTACAGTTGATTGTGGACCTCCACCTATCTTTCTTAATGGAACTGTGAGTTACCAGAACACAACTGAGGGGTCAGAGGCGCACTATCGTTGTGATGATGGTTTTACTCTGGAGGGAGAGATGACAGCAGTATGCAGACCAGATCAGAGATGGAGCTCTACTCCAGTCTGTAGACCAAGCACAGGTAGTATGATAAGTATCTAAGATATGTCACCAGGGCTTTTCTACAGCCAGCTGCAACAGCTGCCATGTACTCTCACTTGGAAGGTGACACCCACCCACTTCCCCCTGTTCCCCCCATTCTGCTAGCACAGAACCTATCTTCAAAACGAATTGCGCCAGCTGATAACATGCAACCGAATGTCATCATTGCCGAGCGCCTTAGCGCGAGGCTACTAATCTTGCAGTGCATGTTCTCAGTTGGCGGGGTGTGGCTTTGACTTCCGTCCCACTTTAGGAATGCTATTTGTCATGCTTTAGGAATGCAATTTGTCACGCTTCAGGAATGCAATTTGTCACGCTTTAGGAATGCAATTAAAATATCCTGTTTACAAGAAGTTTATCGTTCTCAGCGCTGAAGCAGCGCTAGCGGTCTCGTTGCGACGTCAAAACGGCAAAAATTGTGATGGGAGCGAGGAAGAAAGAGCTAGGAGCCTGGCGCGAAAACAGAAGAGAAGACAGAGTGTAAATGCAGCCACAACGCCGTGAAGTCCGCGTCAAGAACGATGAGTACGAGAGTGAGCAGCAGCGCCTAGCGAAGCAAATAAAGCACGTGGTTATGGGGCACCATATGTAAAAATATTCAGAAAATACTGATATTTATCAAACATCACTGATATATATTAAATATCATGATATATATTAAATATCATGATATATATGAAATATCATGATATATAGCTAAATAGCATGATATATAACAAATAGTATGATATATAATAAATATCATGGTATATAGTCAAATGTCATGATATATAGTCAAATGTCGTGATATATAATAAATAGCATGATATATACCTAAATATCATGATATATAATAAATATCATGATATATAATAAATATCATGATATATAATAAATATCATGATATATAGCTAAATATCATGATATATAGCTGAATAGCATGATATATAGCTAATTAGCATGGTGTCATAATAGTCAACATTCTGGTTATCATATATTGGACGGTGTCGTTTAATCCTTGCCACTAACTGATTGGGATTGGCATCCCAATTGTCTTGAGGTATTTGACAGCATTCATGTCAACTTCAGTTCAAGGATGACCCACTCTCTGACCCATGATGGACTCTGCAGTTCAGTGTAAGCAATACAGGTGGGCTCTAGATAGAACAGGTGATCTCATTATGACATCATACAATATGTGATAACCAGAATGTTGACTATTATGACACCATGCTAAAATTTAGCTATATATCATGATATTTATTATATATCATGATATTTAGCTATATATCATGATATTTAGCTATATATCATGATATTTATTATATATCATGCTATTTAGCTATATATCATGATATTTCATATATATCATGATATTTAGGCATATATATCTTGATATTTAAAATATATCATGATATTTAATATATATCAGTGATGTTTGATAAATATCAGTATTTTCTGAATATTTTTACATATGGCGCCCCATACGTGGTCGTCTTGAGAAACAACCATATCCTCGCGTTCTGTGCAGTTTGAAACCGCGCTCACATCCTCGAAACTCTTTCAACGTAGTATGTACACTTTTCCCTCCTTCTCACACTTTCACACTTTCACACTTCGTTGATGACAGTCCCGTGCACATTCCACGCCTACTAACTAATCGACAAGTGTTGGTTCAAAGGTCGTTGAGATGCGCGCGAGGCATACACTGCGAATACGCACACCTAGTTAGTAGTTACATAAAGGGTTAAATTCTGGCAGTTCTCAGCATTGACTTGTTAATCCCAGCAGTGCTGGGTGGGCCATTTTTCGGTATTCTTACACAAACGAGTGTAAAAAATGCTCCTTTCACCTTGTGGGACTCCATTTTTGGCATTTTAGGTAGCTTTCAGTCTGGAGGAGCATTCTTTGGTCGGAGGATTCTGACTATTGAACGTTCACTAATGAGTGGTTGTGGTCAAAGTCATGACTTGCAAAGAACATCTGAAAGAAGCTGTAACAACTCAAGGTTTGCAAGAACAAAATCTATCCTGGTACAATGAAGTGCATGTATTTATCTAGAAATGTTTGTAGTGAGCTAACCATATCCTTTTACACCAACACATTAGCCATAGAAGTGAATCTTTAGATCTATACAAAACTGAAGTATTAAAGTAAACAGTACAAAGTGCTACAACCAATACAAAAACCATAAATGTAGTCAATGGTTAAAATTATAATATTTTCCAGTTGTCATACACACGCCCTCCCCTAGTTCAAGCTCGACCTTGAGCTTCCAAATCGGTCTGGTGGGTGTCTTTCACGCTGGGGATATCGACGTATTTGTGGCGGAACAGGTGGAGGGACACATAGGTGGTCAACAAGTGGTGGGATCCAACTGTCACTTGTGCTGGTGTTGCTCATACTATGCCTTAGGGATACTAGGCTGGATAATTATGATGTCGTAACCGGTTGAAATGTACAATCTTGGTTCGTAGGCCATCCGTGATTTCCATGTTGACTGGGCTTTTGATTGACTTAATCTTCCACCTCCCCTCCCATCGAGGGTCAAGTTTCCCAGCAGTAGGGATAGATAGCCATACAAGGTCACCTACTGAATAGACAGTAGGCAAATGTAACAGCAGGGCACGCAACTCGCCGGAGCGGTGTTGCCGGACAGCGCGATGGGGTTGCAGTTGTAGAAATAACTCTTAGAGTGATGATAACTGAGTGCAACCAAAGAAAGAATATGAGTACAAGCAGAGCTACTTAAATACAGACACAGGAACGGATGTACAAAACTCAAAGTAAACCACTGTCTCCAGTAGCACAGATGATTCACAGGTGACAGGCACAGCATGAGGGACCTAGGCCATTCAGCCAAAAGAACACATGACACACACTCAGCAGGACAGGAGGAAATAGCTGAATACAGCAAGCATAATACATAGGTGTTAGGTACAAGCACTAGGAAAACCAAAACCAATCTAAAAACAAATGTACAAATAAGGCCACCTAAACCAACACGATCTACATTACGCAACATGCATTAGCTACTAATTATCCTACACTGTCCAAAAAACTTCGCTACACAAAGAATGCCAATCATAAGCCGACTTCTGGTGGTGTGCTGCAGCAGCTAGATTGAATTCCACAAGGTCTTGCAGTTCTGCAAGCTTGGCACGATATGGGCTGGGTAAGAAGTTGAGTCAAATGCTGTAGACAGCGAGAAGGGAGTTAGCGTTGGGTGGCGGCCAAACATTAGTAGAAAGGGGGAAGACCCTGTGGAGGAGTGGACAGCAGTTCGGTATAGGCATACAACACAAGTGGTAGATACCACTCCCAGTCGTCTTGATTGTCAACATAAGCCCTGAGGAGTTGTAGAAGTGATCGGTTAAAACGTTCGACCAACCCATCACCTTGTGGATGGTATGCAGTAGTACGGGACTTGGTGACACCAAATACTTGTAAGGTTTGGGTGAGGATGGCACTTTCAAAATTGCGTCCTTGATCTGAGTGGAGAATTTCTGGCTGACCGAAGACAGAGAACAACTTGACAAGCTCGGCTGAAATTCGAGCTGCTGTCTGATCTGGAAGTGGAGTTGCATCAGCCCATTTAGTAAAATAGTCCTGTACCACAAGCAAGTATCGATTGTTGCTGGAGGATACGGGCACTTCGAGAATGTCGACAGCAATCATTTGCCATGGTTGTCCAATGGGCACGTTTATCAGTGGTGCAGGCTGTGGTCTAGGGAGCTTGGACTGCTGGCATATGGTGCACTCACTACAGTGTTCTACATCCTGTAACATTCCCACCCAGTATGCCTCTTGTCTAAGTCATTTCAAGGTCCTTTGGTCCTCAAGTTTCTGGGGCTAACTCCCAGCAGAAGTTGAAATACAGGTCAAAGAATGTGTGCAGACTAGTGTAGAAAGGATCTCTAGAAAATACAATTCAGTAGTAAACAGGGTTTCACCCAGAATACTTAATGTGTCTATTTGTGTTAAACCACACACTAGTTAGCCATTATAATCACTACTACTCTTGTTCTTCCTTCACCCAGAATACTTAATGTGTCTATTTGTGTTAAACCACACACTAGTTAGCCATTATAATCACTACTACTCTTGTTCTTCCTTCACCCAGAATACTTAATGTGTCTATTTGTGTTAAACCACACACTAGTTAGCCATTATAATCACTACTACTCTTGTTCTTCCTTCACCCAGAATACTTAATGTGTCTATTTGTGTTAAACCACACACTAGTTAGCCATTATAATCACTACTACTCTTGTTCTTCCTTCACCCAGAATACTTAATGTGTCTATTTGTGTTAAACCACACACTAGTTAGCCATTATAATCACTACTACTCTTGTTCTTCCTTCACCCAGAATACTTAATGTGTCTATTTGTGTTAAACCACACACTAGTTAGCCATTATAATCACTACTACTCTTGTTCTTCCTTCACCCAGAATACTTAATGTGTCTATTTGTGTTAAACCACACACTAGTTAGCCATTATAATCACTACTCATGCAATATCACGTCTATAACAAAGTTCAAGGCTGCAGCTAATACAATAACCAGCTGTACTTACAAAAGAAATCTCTGCATTTATTGCAGTATTGTCTGCCATTGCTGTTTTTTTTTACCATGATCCGTAGGTGACTCTAACAACAGCAGTGAGAGTATCCAAGGAATAGGAATTACTACCATCACAGCCATTATAGTCCCTGTTTCCTGTGTTGCTTCGTTCATTATTGGAGTTCTGATTTGTGCTACGGTATACTACTGCACTGTGAGGAAGAAACGTACAGTGGACATGAGGGAAAGACCCACAGTGGCCCTCAGTCAGCTGAAGGAAAAACCTGATGCAGAATATGAAGATGTTAGTGATCTGGGAATGGGAGGGAGTCCTGGGAACATAGATTTAAAGAAGAATGCTGCATATACTTATGCTCAGCATTGAAGGTCAAGAAACATGATGATAAAAATAGCTTTCTCATTAATTGCTTTTGTATTGTTGCCAGCTACTGACTCCAATACTAAAGTTTGGAGTCTACCTTTTGATCTAATCAACAGTTTTTATATGACATTATTTGGGTAAAGACATTTTTTTACATGTTAAAATGTGTGATGAACTTAAAACGCCCTTTCTTTTTCACTGTGTAAATTTTGCATTATCATACCAAATTTTGACCCAATAGGCTCACTATATTGTCTAACCATACCCACTCGTTAAAACAGTGAACACCTGTCCATGAAGACTAAGTGTGCAATACACCTAGTAACTATAATATAATCTGCCAACTTCAAAGGGAGTCATTGGCAGTTAAACGGTTAATTAACTTAACAGAGCCGCCAGTTTTTAAGCAAACGATCTTAGAACATAAGTTCGTATACTAGTGTTAACGTTGCTATGTAAAAACAGATGTCAAAACTTAATTTCTCCTACTATGTTGTGACTTTCTGTAGTGTATATACTCACATATATAATGTAAACTCCTGGTATTAGTGTACCAAAGAACATTCCTTACAGAAACATGATTACGTGCTACAACTTTAGCTGATCCAGGGCGACTTTTTGTGAACACCTGTCTAACGTAAATATTATCAAAAGCTGAAATCCGCCAAATTCAAAGAAGTCATTGGCAGAAAAGGTTAACTACATATAAGTTCATAATAGAAAATAGCCAGTGTCTGTCATACAAAAAAGTATGTCGACTTATCCCAAATTCTATATTATGCCCCTGTAAATAAGAACGTGTGACTTTCTACAACATGCAGTGCTGAATATTTTAGGTACTACAACTTTAGCCAAGGGCTAACTGATCCTGCATGGGTGGTGATTTATTGAGGTATGGTGATCCACAGATGATGTGGGGTGTCAGAGGTTATCATGATCGTCTGCAGCAATACTGATAGAAGTCTCGGACTATACATAATTAAGTCTAGTTACCACATTGTGGGCACATGGCCTCATACTCTGCCATATCATCACAACTTTGGGAAAACTTGGTAACCAAATTTAGTAAGAATTTTGACTCCACACCCACACACCACTGACCACCATATAACAAACATGCAATTTACATACAATGACGCTACACTACGTAGACAAAATATTTTCATCAAGAAGTCAGCATGTCATGAGTTGACTCCGGTTGATAACAGGAGATTTTCTTCCTAGCCTTGCTTTTGGCATGAATGCGATTTTTTTGTCCACTGATTACTACTTCATCCGATTGCTGTCTATAATATTGGAGCTACATGTACCCAGCCTAATAATCAAGCTTGATTGAGAAGTTCTTATATCATCAGGTTTATACTCCTTTGAGATTTTTAGACCTCAGAGATGTTTCATTGAGAGACCACAGAAGTGGAGTAATTGAGTACAGATCCATAAGCAAGCATACAAAAATCTCTGCAGGTTTGCATCTATACTCTATGCAGGAAATATGCTACCCAGATGTAGAGATCCAGTAATCTTCTGCAGATCTACCCCACTACATTGGAGGTACTCAACTCTAGCTTTGCTCAATGGGATATTTCCGGTACCGAGATCTATAAGCAACGTTTTCACTCGGGGGTCCAGCTAGATATGATGCTAGCGTGAGCAGCCGCTGAGCGTTGAAGAAATACTAAGGGGAAAATTGTGCTGCGCCGAAATTTGGAGACCGACTACTGTAGAAACCTGTAGACGTCACCGGAAGACACGCTGCGAAAGACTGCCTGAGGAAAGCACTTCGCAAGAGCGATGCATGTGGTAAAAATGACATACATTTTTGGCAAAGCCAATTGTTTTATTCTGAGTATCCAAGTTCTGGTTCTCCTGGTGGGTATCTGCTTCGCCTCTCCCCTTCCACAATTGTCAGGAGAACGTCCGCGACTCCCAAGAAGCAGCCCTGGCTGGTAATCTATAATAAATGTCTCCACTCCATTGATCTGATAGTTGAGTATTAGTTGCATACGATGCTCAAAATATTGTATCTGCATGCAAATAGCCAGTTGTGCACTGTTCTCTTTGTCTATACAGTACTCTGACACTGTATGATGAAGATATTGGGTCGTCTCCATCATTAGAGCTGACCACAAGTGCTTCTTCTTTAGATGATAATGGCTGGAATAACAGGGCTTCATCAGCAGTAGTGTCTGGTGGATGTCAGTGGATTCTCTATGGTGCTGCTGGTTTTAGTGGCAGTACATCTGTTATCGGTCCAGGAAGCTATCCAGAATTTAGCACTTCCACCTTTGGAATACCAGAAAATTCACTTTCTGCGGTACGCTGTCTACCAGTAGAGGGCACACAAGCACTTGTTCTTTTTGAGGATGGTCATTATGTTGGCCAAATGCAAGTTATCTCCTCCTCTAGACCTAATCTTGCACTCACCAACTTTGACAACATAGTATCATCCTTTATCATCACTGGTGGTACATGGGAGTTTTTTACTGAAGCAAACTACACTGGCTCTATGGTCACACTTGGACAAGGTCTCTACCCAACTCCCTTCTTTCTGACACCGATTGCAAATGATGATTTGACGTCTATGAGGCTCATAATATTTGGTAAGAAAGGCACTTGTGACTTTATCATTAAACTGGACAATATAACTGCTTGTAGTAGATGGTTTTGATACAATATGTTTGCATGATCTAAGAACGTAATGGACTTTGTGTCACCTTGCGTGGGCGGATCAAAGAAGCCGCACGCACTTTAAGGAAGCAAGATCCCGCCTTGCCTGAGAACCGTGCTTTAACCAGGTGTGAAGGTGCTTTAACCAGGTGTGAAGGTGCTTTAACCAGGTGTGAAGGTGCTTTAACCAGGTGTGAAGCGTGCTTTAACTGGGGTGTGAAAAGTACAATTAACCAGCATTGCTTGTACATGGACAGTACAGTATATATGAAACATAGCTGTATGACACGGAATGCATGCACGAAGCAGCAAGACAAAAAAAAGAAAAAAGCAGCTTGCGTACTCCTGGAACAGCGCTCAATCGAGGCATATTCAAATTTGTTCGTAGCGCTACACAGCGGACTTTCGAACACTTCTTCGTTTCAACTACTCTTTTCTAAGCCTCGCAGAGAGAGCAGCAACGCTTTAAATACGCTAGAACTGCACACGTTATTACGCCCGACCTAGCTACTCACGCTTACATGCGGTGAGCTGCGTAAAAAAAGTGATTTTACCTCGTTTGGGCCGTAAAACTTAGTTCTTTATTCCTGCTTGCGTTCTTCGATTTACGATGGCAGAATTTGTCATCGCTGAAAGCTGAACGGCCTAGCAGAGAGTAAATAACGCTACAGATTCAGCCACGGCAGCAACGCTCGATTTGAATTGAGAAGCCAGCTAAACACATTTACATGACGTCACGCTTGGCAACAACCGTGTGACGTCATTTGCTTAGCAACCGGTGACACAAAACACTTATAACACGCCTACTACTCGGGATGTATCCGGTTTAATATCGCTCCGCCCTCGGGCGCTACGCGCCCTCGGGCGGTCGCGATTTAAACCGGATACATCCCGAGTAGACGTATTACTTGTACACTACAGTGTTTTTGGAAAAGCAGATTCACTGCTGGGTGCTAGAAACAGTGCTTATGGAAATACTTGTGCAAGCTATCATTTTTTTAAACTTTCTTTGTTGCTGATACAGCTGACTGTGGTCCTCCACCTTTCCTCATTAATGGAGCTGTGAGCTATCAAGCTACAAATGAGGGATCAGAGGGTTGCTACCAATGTAATGATGGGTTCAATTTGGAGGGAAGGATGACAACAGTGTGCAGACCAAATGGCAGCTGGGATTCCACCCCAGTATGCCGACCACAAACAGGCATGTGTATACTTCAATTAGTCCAGTACTAAAACAGTTACTAGTACATGTAATCATGCACATCACCAATATAACCAAACGGATACTTATATAACTTGGTACAGAACTTATATAGCCATTACATATCCAGCCTTATTCCTAGCAGAAACCTAGATATAGAAGGACAATTTGGAGTTAACTGAGGCATCTTGTTTGTAAGCAGTCTGCCTGCATCTGTCCTTCTACCATGGGACCAGTAGCTTACTGGTAGGAGAATCTGACTATAGTATTTTCGCCAGTCCTGCATGGGTTCATCGTGCAGACTTCACCATCTTCTTTAGGCAGAAGATTGTCTGGGAATAAGGCCAGACTAGGACTTAACATTTTTCTATAACAATACTATTTTTAGTTTTTATTCCAGTAATTGATGAATGAAATCAAATATCTACCGAAATTGTTACAGTTGACTGTGGACTTCCACCTGTCTTCCTTAATGGAATTGTGAGTTACCACGAGAACACAACTGAGGGGTTAGAGGCACACTATCATTGTGATGATGGGTTTACCCTGGAGGGAGAGATGACAGCAGTGTGCAGAGCAGATGGAAGATGGAGCTCTACTCCTGTCTGCAGACCAAGCACAGGTAGCATGATAGAGCAAATTTCGAAAGTAATTGTCATTGTTGTTACTGCAAAACAAGGCAAACCTTATAACGAAGTTTGCAAATCTATTATGTGATCTGCGTAGATATATATAATAGTCAATAAGCAGGGGTTACAATTCTTTAGGGGTTGAATATCAGCACAAGAGAGTCGTACTGTTTTCCTTAGTGCCAGCCAGCAGTTTGTGGTTATTACTTCAGCTATAATATTATTATTGCTCTGATCTGCTTGCCAACATGCTGAAAAATTTGGGTGCTGGTAATAATTATAAAGAGATTCATGAGCCAAACCTCCCTAGCTATGCAGAACTGAGAGAAGTAGGATAAAGCTGCAGTGGCGGTTTTATATTTGGGGGGGTGCAGCGAGCGCGAAGCGTGAGGCACAGAGGCTCAGATTTTTAACATCCTCCAGACCTGACAGTCAGACCTTAAACCTAAGTCAAAGTCAGAGAAAAAGGTATGAAATAAAGACGAGAAAATAGAGAGGGGAAAAAAAGACAGTGACTCAGGGAGGGACTCGAACCCGCGACCTGGCAAATGGCTAGTCTGGCAAACTGAACTGAGAGAAGTAGGAAAGATAAAGCTGCAGTGGCGGTTTAATGGGGGGAAGCCCCCCCAAACTTTCTCTGCCCCACCCCCTGGTATTCGTCGTTGTCACTGGCTCTAACTGACTCAGATTGCACTAGAACCCATCTCAGAGGACCCAGAATCTAAAAGTTTTCTGTGGGGGGGGCTGGGGGGCATGCCCCCAGACCCAGCACGCTTATGCACGCTCTTATTCACACCCCACCTTAGGCTCCCCAGTAATAGTGTCCTAGAACCGCCACTGTAAAGCTGGATGGAAATTGAAGTCTCTTTGTGTAGTTCTAAGTTATATAAAAAATACCATTACGACTTGTTTCTTGCATGCTGCCATGTAGCTATCCAGCAGAATAAGACTTTACACAAAATATTATGCAAGTTCTATGCTATAGCTGAACATCTTTACTACAATCCATAGGTGGCTCTAGTGACAGCATCCCAGGTGTAGAAACTACTACCACTATCACAGCCATTATAGTCCCTCTCTCCTGTGTTGTTTCATTCGTTATTGGAGTTCTGGTCGGTGCTGTGGTACACTACTGTGCTGTAAGGAAGAAACATGCAGTGACCCTCAGTGATGACCTCAATCAGCCGATGGAACAATCCAACACACAATATGAAGATGTTACTGACTTTCAAAATCCTGAGAACATAGGTGTAAATGAGAATGCTGCTTACAACTTGCACATCATTGAAGGTATACAATCACAGAATGATGATACACTTAGCTATTACTGTAACTAGCTACTTTGTTTCAAAGGCCTTCACATCTTTTTTGTTTTCCCTGACTCCACAGAACTCTTTGCCCATGAATAGCTACAGTGTAAAAGTGTAATTGGATTTCACATTTTGGTCATCTCAGTAGCTACCATGCTTTTATGTGATACATAGAAATTATATGTACCATCAAGATGTAGTTAGCTCTCAGAATGTGGGAGAAATAGCTAAGTATACATCCTCTACTGCAATCAACATAGTAGGTTGAAGCTAACCTGCATAAGTAGCAGGCTACATTATAAGCATAGGTCCAAGACCCATGTGACTCAAGGTGCAGGCTCCAAGAAGTGGTCCCAGAGACTGAACGTCGGAAGTCACATATTGACCTGATTGATCCCACTTCTCCCCATTCCCACCCATCCTCTCCTCAAAATTGCCAAAGAGTGTCTGAATTTCAAAGAAAACGACAGGCCCTCAGCTCATGAGCTCTGCCATCACCTGGTTGCACTGAAAAAAGCCCCTATAAGTATGGTGACAGTGTGCAACAAAGGAGAAGACAGATCTCCAGCACAATCCTGTGTGTGGTAACATGGCATACTTTAGACCAGGGTGTAGTAGTCAAGTACATTCATACATGCAATTCAAACACAGCTCAGCCGAGTGGTCTACCCTCCCAGAGTATGTATCACAAAGCGGAACAAATTACAATCCTACAGACCTTTAGAACAGTTGGAGTAAAAATTTCAGGTGGCAACTGGTCTTTACAACACTTGGAGTAAAGATTACAGTTGGCTATGGGCCTTCACAACACTCGTCAGGACTAGTACATGCAGCTAGTGGTAATAGTATGAACACTGGCACTGACACTCTGCAGTGGTCAACAGCCTGCAGCCTGCAGCCTACCTCACCCTTTCTCTGATGCTACAGCCACAGTCTGTGGGGACAGTCTACCTAGTGGGAGGGCAGAACAAACATGGATGGACAAAGTCAGTCCTCTCCCAGCTGTCTGAGTCAGCTGTCACAGACTGTGGGAGCAAAGATAATCCAGATGACTACGTCACCAGCTTGAAACCAACACTAAACGGACAGCTGCCAGCAGTCGGTGGATGCAAAACTGACAGCAACAATGTTTACTCATACAACACAAAGGTCAACTCCTGGGAGGTCATCAGCCACGTATCTACCCCAGTGTATAGTGGCAGTCCTACCTGGCAATAAACTGATGGTAGCTACCAACTTCCTGTTGTTGCTGATCAAAACATTGAAAGGGACTGAAATCCGTGCTGTGGTCATGCAATAACCGGAAGGGTATACTCCCCTAAAGACCAGTGACTTTCCACGGAAAAGCAGGAAATGGAGATGATGGAACTGGAAACAGAAATGGAAATGCAACTTCTTAGCTGTTTGTAGTCCTAGAAAGATTCACATGTTGTTGGCTTTTGTTCCAGAGCTATCCTCGCCTCCAGTTTTTGATTGCTTGCTAGAGTAGGAACACTGGCCTTGTTCCAAGACCAAGTGAAATTACTCTCATGATCAGATTGCACTGACTAGTCTTGTGCCCAGACCCTCTCCCATGACAACCAGACTAGATTGCAACATTGCTTGCCACAAGTGCTAGTCAATCACACTGAATACATAAACACAAAGCACAATACAAGAGTAAAGGCAAAGCACATGACTCACAAAGTCACATGCATATAACCACTGCTAACTAGAATACAAGACTAATGACAAAGCACACTACTCATGGTGCATTTTTTGTTTCCATTTCATTTCCATTTCCTGCTTTTCCATGTGCCCGATTTTTGAGCGTATCTCCCATAAAACAATAACTCACTTTGCCATAACTGCCCCACCCATTCAAAGCTGTGTGTCAAGTGGGGGAGCACCAATGCCAGCTGAAGGAGTTAATTACTATGAGGATTGACGACCAATGTTTGGCACATCAATGTTCCGTATGTGAAAAATTCCATGCATAAATGAAGTGCATGTGAAGTTAAAACATATAGCTAATGGGACAATTATGGAGATGGGACATTTATGGCTCAGTACTACCTACTTCCTGTTGTTATTGATCAAAACAATTTGATCCTATTCCATTTGCAATACTTTTATTTACTGATGTATTGATCATGAAAACTGATACATGGGTATGAGGCGGGAAGTACGATAGACGGTGGGTAATAATTGGAAGTATCCAGAAGGGGTGTGAGTGAATAACACAAACAGTGGAATAAAAATAGGGAAATTAGTAAATGACTATACTAGTGAAAGCTAGGATGAGTCGCTTGTCTTCCTTCCTTTCTGTTTAACCGCCGTGCTCTTGCCCTGAGATGGCCGACATTTTGGGCATGTGTAGATGTCGGGTACTTGGTCTTTCTTTATCTTGGCACAGAACAAGTGGACCCACGTCTGGCATTTGTGGCACTCGATCATCGGACGCCCCGCAAACGGCCGGCGACAGAAACAAGTAACAAGGTTCCAGGATTCATCATCTGTAAGAGCAAAAATAGGAGGCATAATATGTGCTTCAGGACATTTTCAGAATGCTAGCTGTTAGCATATATTTAAAGAAGATTTAATGCTAGGAGATGAGAGAGGGAGAGTGGGAATGGGAGGAAGAGAGAAGAAGAGAGAGGAAGAGAGAGGAAGAGAGAAGAAGAGAGAGGGGGAGGGAAGAGAGAGGAAGAGAGGGGGGAGTGGGAAGGGGAGGAAAGAGAGCGGTACAGTGGGACAAAGAGGTGAAGGGTAGAGAAGGGAAACAGGAGAAGAGGAGAGAGTGAGAATGGAAAGAAGTAGAAGGAAGCAAATGACAAATATCACTGTTTGTTACATAAACAATGAAAGGAGGTGCATGTACAGTGGAACCGCTCTATAACGGACACCATTGGGAACCAACATTTTGTCCCTTATAGTGAGGTGTCCCTAACTCAGGGGCTTCCGGTAGGCGTGGTACTGTGTAATCAGGCTGTTGAGTGCGTTTTCAGAGCTTTCTTTTGCTGTACGCTGGCAGGGAAGGCTAAGCAGAGGCTAGTACTACGAGTAACAGCACTAATCTAATGTCATGTTGTTAACTACAGCAGCGATGGTGGACAATCTTGCTGAAAAGGTCAATGAGTGTCCGCTAAATCAGGGTCGTTGAGTATTGCTTGCGTACAATTGGGACCGCGAAAACTGTCTGTTATACGGAGTAGCAGGGTGTCCGCTATTCAGGGGTTGCTTAAGTATTGAAGTGAATGAAAGCACAGTCGGGACTTTCAGAATTGTCCGTTATATCATGATCATGGGTGTCCGCTGTTCAGGTGTGTCCGTTAAGCGGGGTTTCAATGTATATACATGTACAATGTAGGATAGGGTAGTAACTTGTAGGATAGGGTAGTAACTTGTATGTTGGGTAGTAACTTGTAGGATAGTAACTTAGGGTAGTAACTTGTAGAATAGGTTAATAACTTGTACAATATGGTAGTAACTTGCAGGATGAGCTTGTAGGATAGGGTAGTAACTTGTAAGTAGGGGTAGTAACTTGTACACTGAAGAATGTAATCAAGCTATCAATGCCCTTTTTAAGAACCAATCAACATCATTTGGGTCAATGAAGTGACCTCTGAACTGAACACATCAACAATACTAAGAGCTTTGCAAGTGAATGAGCAAGCAATCAAGCACCATGTACACAATGCATAATGATGTATTGCATGCAGTAGCACTCTTGGCTGCCAGTTTTATTTCTTGTAAATTCGCGAACTCATGGCTTTGTTCAAGTACCTCAGCGGGAGACGGCCTGATAAATCGACCTGAGACGTCACCACCAAATTTAAATTCCGCCAATATTTCCGGCTATATGGTATGAACAGTTCTATGAGCTTTGCAAGTGAACGAGCAAGCAATCAAGCACCGTGTTACACGAGAGTGGTTCACTCACCAGACGTATACTCCAGCTTGTCATTGTTGAGCTCAAATTGAGATGGTGAGTCTTCAGGAGGAGGTGTTGCACATCCTTCCTCACCACCACTCCCCACCAACTCATCACCAGAGTCTTCGCTGCTTGTGGTACTGTTACCGCCAGAGGAGGAAGAGGAGGAGGAAGATGAGGGTGTGCTTTCTCCAGCTGAGTTGGTGTCTGTGTGGTTGGTGGTAGGCAGGCGTTCTGCAGCTTTCTGTATGTGTGCACGTGTGTGTGGTAATTCTTCAAATTCAGAATTTCAGTAGTGTATACATTACATCATCATATCACTATCAGTACAATAGGAAGTCATTGATCCAATTTCAGTTATCCAAATCTGCTAATAATGAGATTCATAGATATTTCACTGTGGAAAGTAAGCTTTCCATTAGTTCACTGCACCAGTATTAGTCTTACATACTGAAGCCAAGGTGTTGTTGCTACTGTCTCAAAACGGGAACAGTAGGATCTAATTGGTCAGCATCTCATGAATACTAATGACAGCTGCTAGACCCTCTCTCACTTTTCTGGAGGGTGAGAGATGGTCTAGCCTCGTGCCCAGGTTGTTCGTCTGGGTACGAGGCTAGAGACGGTCTGCCTTGATAGACTAGCTTTCCACTCACCCAAACATTTCAGTTACCTGAACAACAAGTGTCTTACTACCGTATTTCTTCCAGCAGACTCCCGGCTACTATTTTTCTAACTGCCTGTTTTTGTGCGGCTACTATTTGAGGGTGGCGTTCATTCAACGGGAAGCTAGCAGAGATCAACAAGAGCCGAATACCGTATAGCGGGAAATTTTCGCTGGGTGCAAATTTTCGCGATTTTCACCGACAGACCTGCTTCCGCAAAAATAAAAACCGCGAAAAAATGAACTAAGATGGAAATTGATGACGTCATTACGTGCGTAGTCGAGTACCCGTGTGAACGAGATGGTTCTCTACAGTCTGTCTGCCCTATAAATGGTCGCTGTGAAGAAGAACCAGCCTCCTACTGTACAAAATACCAACGAAACCGTAAGAGACGTTCCGAAGATGTCGCATCAACCGGTAGGGGTGTGGTCAGATCGTCCCGCGTTCCGCGAAAATGTAAACCGCAAACATTTCTTCTGAAGAGTCAGGACGCTTTTCCGCGAAAATTTGCACCAGCGAAAATTTCCCGCTATACGGTACTACATACGTACTTCTCTGCAGCTAACCACAGTGTAATGGCTGTAGGCGCTATCAGTAGTATGCACAGTCTCTCAGCTGTCAGCTATGGAAACAAGTCATAGAACACACATAGCTCTAGCGTTAGCCTGTAACCGTTGCAGCTACTATTCGAGGGCGACATTTATTTAAAGAAACACAGTAACTTGAGTCATGTATTCTACCGATAAACTTGAAATTTCTTGCTTACATTATACATCATCATTATGTCACTAACAGGACAATAGGAAGTCACTTCCATGTGTTTCAAATCTGCAAATAATGATATTTCACTGATATACCTTATTACATGAGTTGGCGTGTAATATCACGAGTTATTGCACGAGTGGGCGTGGCATTTTCACAAGCCGAAGGCAAGTTAAAATGCAGTCCACGAGTGCAATAACCGTGATATGCACGCTAATGAGTGTAATAAAGTATTTATTATCGATTACCATAACAGCGTCGTGTCTCTTCTCACACAAAGTACCAAGTAACTCGCTGTTCGAATGCACTGGTTCTAATTAAAGCACATCGTAGTTGCTAGGATAAGATTGGTAAGTACAAGAAAACTTGCACTCACTTATCTAAACATTTCAGTTATCAAAACATCTCACATCTTTGATAACTACATGTAGCTTACTGATGTATACAAGTTGAGTCATGTATTCCACTGATAAAGATCCCGAGTGAATTTGGACCTCTAACTTGAAGTTTACTTATCAGCGAGCATATACAGCAGATGCATGCACACACACACACACACACACACACACACACACACACACACACATGCACAGGCATACCAGTTTTTCTTCGTAGGCCAGTACAAAGTTACAAAAGTTGAAAAAGTCATCAAATGTTCGTTTTCTTTTTGCCATTTCCTATTTGGAGGGAGGGGAGGAAGAGGGAAGCAGTGGGGGAGGAGTGAACAGAAAACGAGAAGAAGGAGGTAAAGCATGTAAGAAAGGGACAGAAGAATTGGGAAGAGAGAGAGGGGGAGGAGAGAGAGAGAGAGGAGAGAGAGAGAGGGAGGAGAGAGAGAGAGAGAGGAGAGAGAGAGGGAGGAGAGAGAGATAGGGAGGAGAGAGAGAGGAGAGAGAGAGGGAGGAGAGAGAGAGGGGGAGGAGAGAGAGAGAGAGGAGAGAGAGAGGGAGGAGAGAGAGATAGGGAGGAGAGAGAGAGGAGAGAGAGAGGGAGGAGAGAGAGAGAGGGAGGAGAGAGAGATAGGGAGGAGAGAGAGAGGGAGGAAAGAGAGAGGGAGGAGAGAGAGAGGAGAGAGAGGAGAGAGAGAGAGAGGGAGAAGAAGAGAGAAAGGAAGAAGTCAGAGTGGGAGGAGAGGAAGTAAGGTCAAACAGATACAACATTTGCACCCATACTCATACACTTTTGACGTCAAACAGAATCAGTGGTATTCATACACAGTGACTCTACCCAGTACCAAATCACAATCACAATACAATCATGATGTCATTCTTACTTCCTGTTTCTGCTCCAACACAGCTTTTCTCTTAGCAGAGGGTCTGGGACGTCCTAGTGTGGGTGTGGTGGGTGGTGCGTGAGTGTGTGGTATGGTGAGTGTGGAAAGGACCAATGGCAGAGCCTCGTTTCCAGGCCCCGCCCATCTTTCTATCGCGTGCAGTACAGAAAAGTGAGAAGGACCTGGTATCTTTCCTCACATGAGCATGATCTAATCATAAAATTGTCAGAACAATCCAGCAGCTTTTCGAAAATTGTTCAACTGACTACAAGCTCAACACTTAGCGTGTACATAGAATAGTCACCATTAGCTAGATACGTGTGGTCAGCTACCTGGTATCTTTACTCTTCTTGCTGGTCTGAGTCTCGCTGAGCCCATGCATGATTAAACCCTTTCTACCATCCATTTCATCCTGACGTCACTCACGTGAGGAAAGATACCAGGCGCTCTCCCAATTTTTCGTACTGGAAGTGATGGAAAGCTGGGTGGGGCCTGGGAACGAGGCTACCAATGGCATAAAACAGGATACAAAATGACTGATACTTCCACTTTGTGTTTATGAGACACAAAACAAAAATTGTGCACGTGTGTGTGTGTGTGTGCATGCGATCTTTGAACGAAAGACAGCTGCATGAAGAGACGGTGCTTTCGAAGATTCTCTACCACTTTTTGAATAAGGCCAGCATGAAATAGCAGTTGCCATTCTCCCAGTCACCCCAGCGCAGCTGATGAGGCCTGGTATTGGCAAAAACGCATCCTGCACAGTGGGTGACTTTGTATAACATCTAGGCCTATATATTTTTTTAAGGGAGATGTGATTCATACACATCAAGGAGGGAGGAGCATGAGGACTGATGTGAGACTTTCATTAATGGGAAATGAAGCGCAGATAGACACTAGGCCCGTACCCAGTCCACACCCTCTCACGAGGAAAAACAGTCTGGTGAACCACGTTAAATTTCTTGGAATAACGCACACTTTTGCGACAAGTATAACCTAGTAATGCTCAAAACATTTGGCACTACACCAGAGGAGGGAGGACATGATGTCACGTCGTAGCAACAATTAGCTCTCTCTGATGGCATTCCAAGGGCAAGAATCATGGATACAAGCTACAAAGATCACTCTATGGAGTAAGTCTCGACGGGCACATAGTGTTTTCGACTAAGCTGAAGCCATCTGGCTAGTCAAAACTGGTTATTATGGCTCACCTCGAAGGCTAAGCTTGTAAGTTGCTAGTTTATCGCTAGGCGAGTCACAGGAGGCCATTTTAACTGCCAGACCTGTTCAGTTTTGTCGAAAACCTTGCACACCCATTGCGGCCATCGCTACTTTCTCCATATAGCCGTTCGTTTAGCTTGTATCCAGACTGTCAGTTAACTGTATATGTAGCTATCACGTGATTGCGTCCTCCCTCCTCTGGCACTACACCAACTCAAAAAATGTTCGGACACCCAGGCAAAATTTTACTGTTGTAAGGGAAGTGCTACATAATAAGTACATGTAATGATTAATTAAGCCTTACCACATTTTGGGAATAAGCCCAAGAAATGTGACTTTGTTCACCAGACTGATTCTCGCTGGGAGAGACACATGGGCTGGGCACAAGACTACTATGCCACAAGATGAAAAAATAATGCAGCTAGGAGGTGGGACATGAAGTTTTGTCATATCAAAATTTACATAGCAGCTCTCAAAATCACGAGGGCATATTGAATTTCTAACAAAAACTGAAATTGTCTCACTAGTCAAAACTACCCAGCCTAGCAACTCCCAAGTTTGGAAGACAAATTTGACTAGTCTCTGTCACAGACTCCAAACCAACCGCAGCATGGATCGCTCTTTACTGAAGTGATATAGTCAAGTCTGGGGACGAGACTAGACAAATCTAGCAGACTTTGTCAAAACCCGGTGTTCATTGCGTCAGAACACGGCCTTATGTGGTTACACGCGGCCAAGGTTACATTGTACATGACAACTATGCTGGCCCTTGCTAATCTGTATATTCCCGTTTTGGTTTGTTTGGCATGTAACTGATGTCATTCTACCTCAGACTGATATGTCAGCCATGTTCTACCTACTCTGTCATTTTGACTTGTGCACTTCCAATACAGGGAGGATGTGATGTCATGTTGTTTGTGTGTTAGCCGCCTCATTAGTGTTGTCTGGTTACATTCCAAGGCAAGAATCACGGATACAAGTAGCCTCGTCCCCAGCCCCCCCTCCCCCTCTGGGGGGAAAGGACCTGGGTACGAGGCTAGGATACAAGCTGCTATACATGAAGTGTTTTATGGATGAAGTCACGATGGGCACATGGGTTTCCCACTAAGCTGAAGCTCATCAAAATTGCTTCTTATGACTCACTTCACAGGCTAAACTTGTAAGTTGCCGGTTCAACGCTAGGTCAGTCACAAGAGGCCACTTTGACTGCTAAACAGCTTCAACTTTGTCGAAAATCAACACCCAACAAACCTTTATCCATAGAGCCTTTCTTGCAGCTCCATGATTCTTGCCCTCCAGTTTATTGTCCCTACCTCCTCTGAGGCTAACCACAAAGCAGACACTGTAGGTACTAGTTAGCACCAATTTACACATGATTATTTTGACACCACAAGAAACACACAAACACACACATAGCTGGCTTCCCTCTCACCCCCACAGGCAGACCCTTGCCTTTCTCCCCAGGGAAGCAGTGTCTTTCTTCATTCATGTGATGAACGATTATAACTAGACCTTCCCAATTTTTTTGCCGCTCTTCCGCTTCCATGTACGCAAAACAAAGACAAAAAATAGGAGAGGCCTGATGACGAAGCTAGTGGAAAACTGGATGATTTATAATGTGACACAATTTATGTATTCACATGTATAATTGGGGCGAGCCTGAGCGAGCCCCACACTAGCGTGACTGCATTGCGCACGCGTGTGTGTATGCTTGTTTGTTTGTTTGGACCGACCACTTACCGTAAATTTCAAATAAGCGTATTCAAATATTTCACGAAGATCGGTTATCAAGCATGTGAAGAAAGTGGAGGGCTACTGTCCGAGTGCAGCGTCGGCGACCGGGAGCGAAGACAACTGAAGTTGAAGCACGCGTGGCAACTTAACTCTGCTTTGTGCTTCTACCAACCAGTCCGCTCACAGGCGGTGGTTGAGGTCGCGATGTGCATAAACGACACTAGCTAAATGCCAGGAATTTAGCTCGTGCTTTCGGTGTAAAGCTTAGTCCATGCATGTGTAGCCACATTAGCTGCCCTGGCTGGAGAAACAGCTGGCATAGCAATGATGTATTTCCTCCCCCGTTATCAAGTTTGGCTTAAACAGTCGACAGTGACAAATCCTGCGTGTGCCATGACAAATTAGTAAATCAGCAGTTTGCTGCTTGCTCAGGCTCGCCCCATGATGATGAATCATCTCACTAGTTAATTATGTAACCTGTCACACAGAACTTGCAGCTGCTAAAAATAATTATGCAGTTTATCAAGTGTACTGAAACCAACTGACATGCAGTATCTAATTATGAGCAACTCAGGATACACAGGGACTTCCTACCAGACACAGGCAAAACACTTAGCTCCCCCATGCCTACATCACAGCTCAATGTGTCCTTGGGCCAACAAGTACACCATGGATTTCTATAGATGGTTTTCATGGGGCGTGGCTTCACTTCCGGAGGGCAAGTCGGTGTCTGGGTTTAGTGCAGCTGTGTGCAAAATACAGGCTAGTAAGCGCTACATCAAGTCCTTACCATTAGTACCGAAAGATAAAAGAAGCTGCTTCTCTCAAAGTGAAAGGTCCGCTGTACAGCTGCCTCTTGATCACGCATTTGCCCTCCGGAAGTAGGATGCTTAATTGACATTTGGAAACCATCTATATTCGGTGGGGGATGCCTACCTCAATGACGCAGTCTTTGTACACTTATAGCTTAGTCCCCAGGCCCCACCCTCTCACGAGGAGAAACGGTCTGGTGAACCAGGTCGAATTTCTTGGGCTAGCGCACACTTTGCGACAGTGTCACCTAGCAACGTTCAAAACAATTTACGTCAAACCCGCTCAAATATGGTACGGATACTCGAGTAGAGATAACTTTTTTTTACTGTTGTCATGTAAGTAAAGTTCTACGTAATAATAACCGATCTCACAATCTCATTGGTCCTTACTACTTTTGGGGAATAAGCCCAAGAAATTCAACTTCGCTCACCAGACCGTTTCTCGCCGGGAGGCGTGTGCGGGCTGGGCACGAGACTATGTTCCCACTTTTGCACAAATGCTAAGAGGCATAGCCAGAAATATTGGCGGTCTGGCCTCAAACCGAGCACAAAAGATATTGGCTGAATTTAAATTTGGCGGTGGTGCCTCGCAGCATATTACAGTATCATAAACATTGCGCATGTTTATCAGGCAGCGTTGCCATCCTCTCGCTTGAGGTACTTGAACAAAACTGTGAGTCGGCAAATTTACAAGAAATATGCGTGCTAGTGTCGAGCTAGCTATATGTACAGAACGCTAGAGGGGCGCCAGGCGGGACCAAGAGCACTACTGCAAGCATTACGTAATTACGTGTTGTGGGCAAAAATAATATTGGTGGATTTTTAATTTGGCGATTTCAACCCTGACCGCTAATTCCCTGTCAAAATTTTGTATTAGTTTACATATTCGCATGTAATTAACTCGCTGTCACACAGAACTTCAGCTGCTACTAAGCAGCTTATCAAGTGCACTGAAACCATTGACATGTGTTATCTAATTATGAGCGACTGCTGCTGTAAATTTGATACCACAACTGCAGTGTAAACAACCCGTTCTTATCTGTTTATGAGAGACATGCTTTTGTTAAATAACACTTCCTGTCTTGGATGCTTTTAATTCCCTGGAGATTTGTTGTGACAACAATGATTGCTTCCTCGCACCCTCCTTGTACTCAAGCCTCTGCCTCTAGCAAGCAGTAATGGTGAGACAACAGACAACAGGGGGAAGTGAAGGACAACAGACAAAGAGGTGAGGACAACAGGGAGAAGTGAAGGCAGTGTATGACAAAAGCTGGAAGCTTGGTGGAGGTTGAGACAAAAACTAAGTGACGACATACAGGGAGTCTACAGACATAAGCTAGGGTGATGGTAGGGAGTCTAAAGACATAAGCTAGGCTGATGGTAGGGAGTCTAAAGACATAAGCTAGGGTGACGGTAGGGAGTCTAAAGACATAAGCTAGGGTGACGGTAGGGAGTCTAAAGACATAAGCTAGGGTGACAGTAGGGAGTCTAAAGACATAAGCTAGGCTGATGGTAGGGAGTCTAAAGACATAAGCTAGGGTGATGGTAGGGAGTCTAAAGACATAAGCTAGGGTGACGGTAGGGAGTCTAAAGACATAAGCTAGGGTGACGACATACAGGGAGTCTAAAGACATAAGCTAGGGTGACGGTAGGGAGTCTACAGACATAAGCTAGGGTGATGGTAGGGAGTCTAAAGACATAAGCTAGGGTGACGGTAGGGAGTCTAAAGACATAAGCTAGGGTGATGGTAGGGAGTCTAAAGACATAAGCTGGGATGATGGTAGGGAGTCTAAAGACATAAGCTAGGGTGACGGTAGGGAGTCTAAAGACATAAGCTAGGGTGATGGTAGGGAGTCTAAAGACATAAGCTGGGGTGATGGTAGGGAGTCTAAAGACATAAGCTAGGGTGACGGTAGGGAGTCTAAAGACATAAGCTAGGGTGATGGTAGGGAGTCTAAAGACATAAGCTGGGGTGATGGTAGGGAGTCTAAAGACATAAACTAGGGTGACGACATACAGGGAGTCTAAAGACATAAGCTAGGGTGATGGTAGGGAGTCTAAAGACATAAGCTAGGGTGACGGTAAGGAGTCTAAAGACATAAGCTAGGGTGACGGTAGGGAGTCTAAAGACATAAGCTGGGGTGATGGTAGGGAGTCTACAGACATAAGCTGGGGTGATGGTAGGGAGTCTAAAGACATAAGCTAGGGTGCTGGTAAGGAGTCTAAAGACATAATCTAGGGTGACGGTAGGGAGTCTAAAGACATAAGCAAGGGTGACAGTAGGGAGTCTAAAGACATAAGCTAGGACATAAGCTAGGGTGACGACATACAGGGAGTCTAAAGACATAAGCTAGGGTGACGGTAGGGAGTCTACAGACATAAGCTAGGATGCTGGTAAGGAGTCTAAAGACATAAGCTAGGGTGACGGTAGGGAGTCTAAAGACATAAGCTAGGGTGATGGTAGGGAGTCTAAAGACATAAGCTAGGGTGACGGTAGGGAGTCTAAAGACATAAGCTAGGGTGACGACAGTAGGGAGTCTACAGACATAAGCTAGGCTGATGGTAAGGACAAAAGACACATGCAGAGTGGAGGCAATGCATGACAAAGGCTGGGGAGCAAAGCTTGTGTGGACAGATGCTGAAGATGGAAGATGGATTTGAGGTAGCAACTAAAGGTGAAAACAAAATGGTAAGGACAAAAGTTGAAGATGACAGCTAGGTGGATGCAGGGGCAAAAGCTGGGTAGAGGTAGGGAGAAAGCTATAGGATGAAAGCAGGGACAAAAGTTACATGTAGGTGGAGATAGGGATGAAAGGCATGTACAGGAGAAACGTTGGGGCTGAGTGATGGTGAGAAGTCTTGGGACAAAAGATGGGTGGAGACAGGGGACAAAAGCTGGGGACAGAATCTAAGGTGGAGTTAGTGGAATGACATCAAGCTTCAACGTATATTAGTAGTAGACAGACTCTAATAGCTACCCTATTCTACCAATAGTTCACCAGCTAGCTGGTGTGTGTCAGTAGCAAGCTTGGGAGAAATCTAGTAGTATAGTAGGTTAGCTGGAGGTTAATTAGCTATTAAATATATTGTGAGGCAAGATTTCTTGGAACAGCACAAGCTAACAACGTGTACACACACACACACACACACATCGCCACCACTACGAATCACACACGACAAAACATAGCGTCACCCCTCCCTCACACACACCAACACAAACAACTTACTTCTTGTGACAGGTGCTTTCTCACTCGAAGACTCATCCATTGCCGTTGCAAACAGTAGCACACACTCCACGTCGCTTGCCGACAAGTCAAAATTGATGTCAACCAACTGCCTGTAGAAGCTGGAAGCCTCGAAGCTAAAGATGGTTTTGCCTTTCCTACATAAAACGCGGTTCAGATCCTGCGCTGTGTGGTGCAAATCGTAGTACGCCTATCAATCTCTTGATATGAGAACAATTTCCACCAACATCTACCACGAAATGTCTGAATCGCTGGTTTCTTGTCTTTCACACCGAGTGGTTCGGTCGAAGTAGTGTGTGTTTACGAGCCCACAACTCGCGATATCTATGTAGCACGCACTTTACAAGCCAGGGGCCTATACTTCGAGATTATCATGAAACTTTCAAATAGTTTTCAGCAGTTGTTTTGCACCCTCTAGCCTCCAGATCACAAACACTCCAGTTCGACTACTACAGAGAAGCGGTCCAATAATGAAGCTTTACTTCTCATTGTACACGCCCCTTTAATTAATTTTGTTATAATTTCCTTCGGGCTATCCCCAACGGAAATCCTTCTGCGCATGCGTAATAGCTTAAAGATGGCCGCTTGATGGGAGTGTCACCTATGTTTAATTTGCCCTACACAGGCTACAGACGTTGAAGCAGAGCTACAAAGTTGATCAGGACCGGTGTATCTGTACGAGGAGGGAACCATGCACAGATCTGCAGCTGGTTTTCACTCCAGCGCCTCCATTTCGGAGCGCAAGTTCGCCGAGAAGCTTACCATCCTGAGTGAGAGAGGCCAGGGTATACTTACTCGTGTTTACAACATCAAAAAGGTAGTTAGGGAGTTTGGAATGATAGGTTGAAGTAATAACGTTTTGAACAGATATGGTAGGTAGATTGTGCGATGAGCTAGTCTCACAGGCCAGACTAGTCTGGGTTCTAGACCCTTCGAATTCTGGCCAGGCAAGGAAGGTCCGGAAGAGTCTGGCGAAAAACCTTGCCCGGAAGTGTGTTGAGTGCTGGAATGTTGCCATCAGTGTTGATGAGGAAAAGAACATCACATCAGCCAATCAGCGTTTGAGTTCTGTTAATGACAAGAAGTGAATATATACGGTAGAACATTGTGAAAATTGAAGTTGTACCTGACCAATCACGTTGAAGATCTGAAAACGAAGTTGGTGGGATTTGAAAACTGTAGCATTCCAGCAAGACACTTCCGAGGAAGATTTGTTCCCCAGACCCTCCCTCACCCGCCCAGAAGGGTTGGGTCCAGACTAGGCCAGACCCTCGGTGTCTGGCTCTCGACACTACGAGTTATCAGGGCCACAGTTTCTTGTACGATAGGTTCTCGTCTTCCACCCACTTACTTTGTAAGGACCCACTTCGTGGCCATTATTGTGCACGCGCAGTTGCACAGTTTGTTAATTGATATCGCAGCGGTCGTAATGATTTACATTTCTGTGGCTTGGCAAAAGTCTGCTGTGATTTTGTAGTGCATGTATATGAGCAACAAGGCAAGCCACACCTACTCTCTCCGTGTATACATGTAAGGTCACCCAGTTACAAATGTGCTAAAACCTACGGTGTACGACAGTGTACATGTTACTTTGTCAAGAGTGCAAAGAATGGGCGGCTAGAGGAAGAGTGTGTAACTACGTAAAATTCCAAACCTGTCGGAATTTACCGCCAGTACTAAAAATAGTAACACGTATGCACAGCTGCGCGTAGACATGTTGCTAAGCACGTGACCGGGTGTTCTATTTTTAGTAAGGTTTGACAGGACTACGGGCTTCTATTGGAGTTACACACTTTTCCTCTCGCCGCCCGTTCTTATGCACTCTTGCTTTGTACAACAACATGAAAATTTTAAACGCGGATTATTTTTACCGCACTAAAGTTTTAGTAAAGAGCTACTGCGATGTTTCTACGCCATTGTTGTCAGTATACTATGCTAGATGCCCTCAAGGAGTGTTTGTTTAGCAGGTACTGCTGTGTGTTTACTAAGGATGTGAGGGGGTTTTGTGTTGCCAAGGTAGTGCAGTGTGATATTGTAGCAGAGCTAATGTACACATGTGTACTAGTGCTGCACGATATTGAAATTTTGCATATCGATTATTGTGGACTCCATAGTAACGATATATCGATATATTGGGTTCCCAGAGTACGGTGACACGACCTTACCGAGACGACAAACAGCTAGTCCCGGGTAGAAATCGATCGTTGCGTATTTCGACCGCGTTACGCACTGTAGCGCAAAACTTCCGTTAAGAGCGGGGCTCATACGCGCTACATAGACTTATCAGATATTCATGCATCTTCGCTGCCCATATGAGCCCCGCCCTTAACGGAAGTTTTGCGCTACAGCGCTTCGAACGCGGTAACGCGGTCGAATTGCGCAATGGAATAATGTCCGGTTTCCACCCGATCGGAGAAATGCGCGTGCGCATCTCAATAATTGCTATATAGCGATATATCGATACGCTAGCGAGCCGTATCGATATATGTATCGAGTAAGTAGCTAGATCAATATATTGGAATATCGATATATTGTGCCAGCACTAGTGTGTACGTACATGTGTGCACAGTACACTGTAGTCTAATTAGGCCACTAGTTGCCGAGCACATTAGTGCGAGGCTCTGAATGAGGGATCTATTCTCACAAAATATGTACATATGTACATGTATACATGTATGCTTCGGTCACGCTTAGGAATGTTAAGTAGTTGTGCATTTGGTTCACATGAAGTTGAGATTGGGGAAGATGGTGCTGTACATTGTTTGGCGATGGAAGTCTGGAAGAGGGTGCTGGGGGTGCTATGCAGCTTGAAGGACTTGGAATGCCGGGTATGGAAGAGTCGAGCGCTGAATGAAGCCAGTGGATAGTGACATTGAAAACAGAAGCCAGCTTCCTTGTTTCATGTGATTGCTTTGACAGTAGTGAAGAACAGGGGAGTCCTGAGATTGGAGGCTGACAGTCACATATACACTAGCACTATACACAAGTACGCTTATGGGCAACCACACAAGGCACGATGCACATGTGTATTCCTAGTTATTGTGTATTCGAGTTCCTCATCCCCTGCCTGCACCCTTTATCGGAACCTGCTAGTAATTTTTTGATGATTAGTAATGTTACTGTGGACTTGCATGTTGATTTGTAAACACAGCTACATGTAGTGTACTACAAACAGCTAAAAGTTGTCTCGTTGTAGCCTTGTTCCCAGGCCCCGCCCAACTTTCCGTTGCTTATTAGTACGGTAAAGCAGGGAGAGCCTGGTATCTTTTCTCACGTGAGCATGACATAATCAAACAATGGTGAAAATTTGCAGAATTAACAGGCTGCGTTTCGCGTATCTTCAACAGACTACACGCTCAACGCTTGGTGTGTATGACAGTCGCCCCCTGCTAGCTAGATACGTGGTACCTTGGCTCTTTTTCCTGTTCTAGGCCCATTGCGCCCATGCACAATTAAACCCTTTCTACCATCCTTTCTATCCTGACGTCACTCACGTGAGAAAAGATACCAGGTGCTCTCCCGCTTTACCGTACTAATAAGCGACGGAAAGCTGGGCGGGGCCTGGGAACAAGGCTAGTCTCGTTGCCTGAAGCACTTACCTATGCTTTCTTTGTGGGCAGTTTGGTCTTGCAAGCAAGGAACCAAACATACATTGTGTAGTTACAATGTGATGGTAAAAGCCATTTCCTGCAAATTTAATGGAGTTGAACGAGTAGCAGAAAAACGAGAAGGCCTGGGAACACTTACATGTATCATGTGAATGACGTCAGGTGGACACAAGATGGATATACACGTGTACATGAGTGCTTAGCTTGGCTCAGGCTTAGTACATGTATCATGTGAATGACGTCAGGTGGACACAAGATGGATATACATGTGTATGGGGCTGTTTGAGTGGACATAGAGGGATCGGGGTACACCCTCAAGTGTTTCATCACTAGGCAGACGTTAGCATGATCGAGAGTGCTCAGCTTGGCTCAGGCTTAGTACGTACATGTATGTGTTTGTAGTTGGGTGCTGTGCCCCAACCTGCCTCCACCTCACATGACAAGTATTTCCAGGCCTTTTGCCTTGTGCTTGAATGCAAGCAAGGAATGAACCAAACTTGTATGCAACAAGCAGTGGCCTAACAAAATTTGATGTTATGAGGCGAATCAGCTTGATACACATGCATGTACGTAGGTATGTACATGTAACTATATCCATCCTTGTTTGGTGGTTGTTGAATAAACATGTTTTAAGAAAAGGAAGTTGCAGTCCAGAGAGTAGTGCGTTAATTTATATACCGTAGATCAGGAAATTTTAACATTAATAATAATTCGCGTGAAAAATTTCGTGGTGTTAAATTTTCGCGGTTTCGTTCGATCCGTGGAATTTTTGTAACTGTTGACGTGCTTGCAATAGGGACAAGCGCCTGGAACGTTCTTAGCATTTAGTCTACTACGAGGTATTGGGAGAGCCAGGTATCGCTGGTTGTAGTCGTTGATCGGACATTTACCTTGGGGGGTGTGGGGACTTCCGCACACGCTTATTCAGTGATCATCGCCAACTTTTTTTTGTGTATATTAAATTTGTTGGTCTTGACCGCGAAATTATTTTAACAGCGAAATTTTCCCAATCTATGGTAGCTACATATACATGTACATTGTGTACCCCTCTCCTCTCCCTCCTCCCCCCAGACATGTGCCGACTCCAGCACACGTCCCTCCTGTCTCTCAGAGAAGCAACTGGAGTCTGCCATCAAGCACATCACCAGAAAGTTCCCCAACGTAGACACTAAGGTGTGTGTGTGTGTGTGTGTGTGAGTGTGTGAGTGTGTGTGTGAGTGTGAGTGTGTGTGTGTGTGTGCGTGTGAGTGTGTGTGAGTGTTTGTACCGTATTGTCACAGTAGTTTTGTATTCTACATGTACATGTACATGTACACAGTGTACATGCTATGTTGTCCTGGGCAAGCGCCCACCAATTTTGACACTTTTGCGGGTTTTTTTGAGGTCCTCCGTGTAACCACCCACCATACTAAATTCTTGCATAGTGTAACAAAGCTGAACTCACTTACATGTAGCTGTGATCCGTGTAACCACCCACCTAAATGTTGTGGGCTGTAGTGAAACTGTAGTAGGTCCGCTGAACTCACTTACACTTACACACATGTAGCTGCGACTGTTCTGATGCACTTCAGGCGTCACGACATCTGGCAGCAGTTTTGCACACACCCGTCTGTAGCCTTGTTCGCACCGATCGTTGCTTGCAGCACGAAATTCGTGTACTGCAAGTGACAAATGTTGTGGAAGTTTGGCAACGAGGCTACGAATCGGTCCGCTTTCTAGCACGATACAGCTTTCTCCACCGTCGGGCTGGCCTCGACGAAGCACAGGCAAAGCGACAATACAGATTGATTCAGTACCCCTGGTGGGCACTTGCACAGGGATAGTTGAACCATTCAAGCACGTCCTCCGTGTAACCGCCCACCCTCAACTTTGGTGCTTGAGCTGCGAGCACCCATGGGCACTTGCCCCGGAACAATACGGTATTGTGTCTGTAGTGTGTGTCTGTCCGTTCTCTAACTTGCATGATTCTTATTATGAACACTTCTGTGGCTACTTGCGGAATCTCTGTTAATTACTCCTCGTCTTCTCTGTGACTTGTAAGTATACAGTGTAACTGCTGAGTGGGAAGGGAGACACAAAACATTAATTATGCAATAAGCCAATTGTGTCTCAGCAATGCAATCATCCTGCATGTGTTACAGTGTTGCTATGACAGCAGTATTGTAGTAAACAATATTTTAGTGCCAAATTAAATTCCTTTGCTTTGTGATTATGGACAATCTTCCCTGCATGTTGCTATGTTACTCGAATCCTCTCCTCACACCCTCCCATCCTCACACCTTACCCTCCCACTCTCACACCCTACCCTCACTACTCTCTTTGTATACTGCTTTCCCCATTTCTCCTCACTCAATTAAGCCAATTGTGTCTCAGCAATGCAATCATCCTGCATGTCCTCCCTACTCTCGCACCCTCACTCCTCCCTCCCTCCCTCCCTCCTCACCCCTCACAGGAAAAGTCTCACCTGACGGCCATCAGCAGTTTCCAGAAGGACATCATGTCCTCCCTCCCCAACTACTACTTTACCTTTGTGGACGTGATGGAGTTCAAGGACACCACCAGTGAGGTCATCACCTCCCTTGCCACCTCACAGTTTCACCTTGATATCGTGAGTGCTTTAACTGATGTATGTGTTGTGAACCGATTGCAAACTTGACCAGTTTGTAAACGGACCACCGGTTTATGAACCGATCATCCAGTTTTTAAATTGGTTGGCCCACTTTTGATTATACAAAACCGAAGTTGTCCTGTTTAGAAACCAGACCAAATGGTTTGAAACTGGCCGAATGGTTTACAAGCAGCCCGAACAGCATGAAAGCTGTACAACTTCCCGGAAGGCTAGAAAGCTGGTTGAGCAAATAATTATAGGTTCAGCTTCTTTCCACGGGCTTTTATCAGTACATATGAAGGACCGTTTACCCTGGGGTGCTAAGCTGTCCAGTGCATGTGTAGGCCCGCTTTTTGACCCTGCATACCAGCTTATTGACCCACTTTTTGACTTTACATGTATGTAAACTGGACTGGTTTAAATCCGGCCAACCAGCTTATAATCCGTTTGAACAATTTACAAACTGGTCAAAGGTTTGAAATCCGGCTGTAGCATACATGTTTATGTGCAGTTGTACCTATTTCTAAGGATCTAACTTTGCTTATAGCTTATATAAAGTGTTTGTGAGTTCCCCTTCCGCAATGGAAATGACATAATCTTGATTGGGGCTTCATTCAGAAAAATTGTCAAGAGGGGACAAAAGTTGAATGTTAAAGATTATGGGGGGCATCACTAGCCTCGTTCCCAGGCCCTCTGCACGAATTTCGTACTGCAAGCGACGAACGCGCGCAGGGCCTGGGAACGAGGCTAGGGCATCACTACATTTCACTAGTCTTGTTTTGGCCTCGCACAGTGTTCATTGCTTTGCTGATGTTGTGTAGACAAATTGTAGTCTTGGGGCTTGTATCACTTTTTGAAATAAAGTTTTCATTAATGATTACTGCTGTACATTTACTTGTACTGACTAGGTGTATACATGCACAGAGTAAGCGTCTCACACACTCAAGGCGCGTACATTGTGTATAGACATGGTCAAAACTTGAGGAAGACAGAGCTTAAGGCATGAAAGAAGGGTGGCAAAGTGTACTTTAGAGGAGTTTGCAGACATTAGCAGCCAAAATTTACGTGGCGTAGTAATTTACTTTGTTATTGCTGTCTTTTCACTTCACTCTGCTTGCGTCTTGGCCATCACTCCCTTAGTGTTGACTACACTGCTGACCCCTCCACTTCCTTCCTTTCCTTCTGTTTTCTGCTCCACTCTCTCTGCCTTCACTTTGCTAGCATGCACTGGCTTTGCTCTGCTGTCATTCTGACTGCAGCGCTGGAGACAAATTGCATTGCACAAGATGTTTGTGTGTTAGCGCGTAATTGCATGCGTGTATGTAAGCTGCCACCCAAGAACGGACACTGCAAGATTAGTGGCCTCGTGATAAGGCACTCGACAATAAGGAACTGTTGACTTGTACATGTAAATTCCAAGGAGGGGGGCATGATCATAGCAAGAACTCCTCCCTTAAATGAAGCCCTCTTGATGTACATGTAGCAGTTTAACCTATTTCATGTGTTTGTTTTTGCTCTGATCTTTAGACTCTGAACTTTGACCTGACCAAGCATCTTCTTGACCTGGTGACAACATATGCATCAGTCATGATTCTACTGGGACAGGTGGATGACCGGAGGGCCATTGCCGGCCTCTACAATGTGGCACACGAGAGTGCTCGGGGATCCATGTGAGTCCCCTTCTTGCACCTCCCTCCCCTTCTCTCTTCCCTCTCCTTCTCTCTTCCCTCCCCTTCTCTCTTCTCTGTTCCCTCCCTCCTCCATTGTTCCACTCTCCTGCAGAGCATACACTGCATGTCACCCCTTTCCTCTTTCCACTTCAAGCCCACCCTGTATTTGCATATACTCACACTCTCTCCTCCACACACACACACACACTCCCCCCCCTCACTGCGTGCTCAGGGACTCTCATTTCCCTCGTCTTGGTCAGATGATTGTGGAGTATGACCATCCCATCAGGAAGATGGCTGAGGAGTTCTCACCACTCTCCAAGGTAACGCCCTGCCTGCCACACCCACCCCCCTTTACACACCTCTGACACACACCCTCCCCCCTCACACACACATCCTTCCCTCACTCTCGTACACAATACACATCTGTCAGTTTTACACATGTGGCAGTCCGCACATTATTTCGATCATCATTACTGCATTCGATGCGCTGTAGCTGGGCTAATACATGCTGCATTAGATGCGTGACATGTCCATGCAGTGCGTATGAACCTGGCTCTTAACGAAACTTCTGCACTACAGCATTCCAGGTACAGTAACACAGTCTAAAAAATACACAACGGAATAATGTTCAATTTCTACCTTGGACTGCCACATACATGTGTAACACAATACATGTGTACATGAGAAATGGTACACATGTACAATACACCTGTAGGGTAGAATCAAATATTTTTTCATCATGAACATGTATTTCAATTGTATTGCCGCATTCAAAGGTTATGGGTCGTGCTCATTCGTACGTGTACATGTACTGCATAAACATGTCTCCACGCAGCACATATGAGCCATCCCTTTCCCAAGAAAGTGCTACAACACTTGGAACGTGCATGTAATAGCATGATCGAAATACACAATGGATCTGTGTACGATTTCTACCTAAGGCTGCTGCACATGCATGAACAATCCATGAACCACATCTCCCTAAAAAAAATGGGCCTACATGTACAAGCCATGTACATCTGCATGTAAACATCGCACAACTCACCCACACTCTGCCTCCCTACACACCCTCCTCCCTTCCTCACAGGTGATTGTTCAAGCTCTGATGTCCCTTCCCAAGGTGCTGATGCGTCGTCACCTCCCTGCTGAGCAGCTGCGCTCCCAGGCCACCCTCAGTGTCAGTAAACACCCTCAGCTCATGCTCCAACCCACCCTCAGTGGAGAGCTGCCCTGCGAGTTCCTTTCACTGGAGACCATGAACCGCTGGATTCTCAGTATGTCCTCTGTCATGTGACCTCTGTTTCTTTTATCTCCTTGATCTCTCCTTTCTCTACCTGTGATTTTGCTCTTCTTTTTCTCCTCCCCTACCATCAAGTGACTTCTTACAAATGTTGTGTATTTCTCACTTGTACATCTTCCTTCTTCCTTCCTCTTTCTTTGTTCCTCCCCCTTCTCTCCTCCCTCTCTCTCATTTTTACCCTCCCTTCCTCCTCCCTCTCTCCTTCCTCCCCCTCCCTTCTCCTTCCCTTCTCCCTCCCTCCTCCCTCCCTCCTCCCTTCCTCTTTTCTCCCTCCTCCCTCCTCCCTCCCTACCCCCTCCCTCCTCCCTCTTTTCTCCCTCCTCCCTCCCTTCCTCCTCCCTCCCTCCTTCCTCTCCTCCTCCCTTCCATATTTCCTTTCTCCCTTTCACTTCCCTCCCCTCCTCCTCCCTGTAGTATCTTTCCTCCTCTGTTACCAACAGCTGAGCACTGCAGCAGGTGCTAGTGACCTCTGGAAACAAGCATTACAAGTGTGTCTTCTAGTGTACTTCAGTCTTTCATATGTGCATGCATACATGTACATGTAGGATAAGTTACATGTATGTAACACTCTGGAGCCCAGAGAAGGTAGGACGCGATCATGCGATAGCAACAATTAACTGACATTCCAAGGCCAGTAAGTGTGAATGCTGAACGAATAACTCTTTGGGCAAAGTTGCAATAGGTGCAGTGGGTATATGCATGGTTTTCAACGAAGTTGAAGATGTTTGGCAGTTAACATGGCCCCCTGTGACTTACCTTGTGACAAACTGGCTTACATGTACAAGCTTAGTCTGAATGGCTAGCCATAATAACTAATTTGACTAGCCAACGTGGTTCAGCTTCCTTATTGTCCATAGAGCAATTCCTGTAACTTAATATATCCATGATTCTTGCTCTTGGAATGTCATCAGAGAGCACAAATTGTTGATACGATGTAAAGTTATGTCCTTCCTCCTCTGTCTGAAGCCTAACCAAGGGAAGAAATTATGCGGATGTAGCAATTGAACCAGTGGAATGAAAATAAACTATTACAGAGAGCGTTATGCCCAGGCAAGATATCAGCTAGCATTTAGATTTCCATTGGTACATTGTATGTGTGCATTGTCCTGATCTCAAGTGCATGGGAGTAATCTCCGGCAAAAAGCTAAAATACATGCATTAGCCTAAGAGATATGCGAGCAGTACCACACTACACTGAATATTGCTGCACAAGTCTCGAGTGTAGTGTGGTACTGCTCGCATATCCCTGTTGCGTGTATTTTTGCCTTTCTCTCGTTGGCGAGATGACTCCCATGCACTTGAGATCAGGACAATGCACACACACATGCCAATGAAAATCTAACTGATGGTTTGTTTGTTATATTTCCACTATATAGCCCTTTCACCATTATTGTGTACTTTTCGATCTTGCGCTTCGTTTGCATCGGTAACGCTGAGTTGAATGTGGATTTGGAACTACTCAGCGCACTGTAAGTCAGCTAGAACATCGGAGCGCTCACTCCACACATCTCGTGCTTCTTCACAGGGGGTGTGGCTAGTCGGGTGTAACCCGACCCTCCGCGAAAAACGGAGGGTCGGGTACCAGCCCTATACCTGGATTTGTTTTGCTGCAAAAATATTTCCACATGTAACAATGTGTAGACATGCCATTGGCAATTATACATAGACATGTATTGCCAATCTTATGTATACAATGTCTTTGCATTGTACCAGTTGTAGTGCAGGTACCAGCAAAAAGAACTCATAGTTGTGTACAGTGTAGCATGCTATGCTTGTAGGTTGTGTCACTCCCACTGTATATAGTACTGCAATTAGCCGTAGAATGTACTAAAGTACTACATTACACCCCAAGATGCAACTTAAAGGACCCGCATAATATAATATAACCCAATATAATACACAGAGGAAGCGTTGGACATCCAATCTGAGTTGATATTCGTCAATGCCTAGGAATGAAACTTTGGTACACCAACAACTCTCCCTTCACCAGCTACACTACCGTCACCCCTCACAGCGACTTCCGAAGCGATTTTACCGCTTACGTGATGTCACACGTTCAATATACCTACGTATAAAATCATTGCTACGTGTATTGAGCGCGCTACCATGCTTCGGGCTAATATTACGCCCGTAACGAGTGGGTATAAAGCAAGTGAAGGCGTGCCTTGCTATTCACGATTGATAAACTGATGTCTGGTTCCTCCCTTGGGAATAAAGCTTTTTTAAGAAGCCACAAAACTCTGAACTCTAAGGCTTTCTACTTCAGGTATATAAATCCTGACCTCTAAAGCCTTCTACTCCAGGTCTTGTAGCTAAGTAGCAGTGAACTTTGTTTTCCTAAAGCCTGCCAACAAACATTTTACCTCCGTATAGCACTGAACTCTGTAGTGTTCGAGCCAAGGTAAACCTGCAGCACTAACCTCTCATGAGCATCTTGGGGTGCGGTTACTTTGCTCGAACAAAGGAAAGAAACAATCATTCATTAGAAACAAAAGGAGGACCTAATTTTGTCTTCGAATAATGTAATTTAAAACGGCCTGAAGTACAATGCTGGTACAATGTATGTGTACGTACATGTTGTTATTGCTATTGTTGTTGTTGTTGTTGTTGTTGTTGTTGTTGTTGTTGTTGTTTACAGGATGGTTATGTTGTGACGTTGCATCGTGATGAGCACTTGTTGATACACAGTGTGTATGAGAAGCTGCTGGGAGACTCGAAAGAAAAGAAGTAAAAGATTAAGCATTCTCTCATATCATTCCTTCATACACCCTTTCCCTCATCATACCCTCTCTCTTCTCTCTCTTGCCCTACCCACAGCACTCAGTTTTCATTAACAATACAAAGTGGAAAAGTAGGAAGGCCTGGTAGCATTACTCATGTGAATGACGTCAGGTGTACATATAAATGTAGGGCCTATGGGACCCATAGTCAACTTAACCTTCATCAAGTGCTCCAAACATTTGCACAAGAGTAGTCAGCATCTATTGCATACGTGCATAATGTGTTTAGTCTTGCCCTCTCATGCATGTAGCTACATGTACATGTGAATGTACATACATGTATATACTGTATACTGTCATCTAGTGCTGGGCGATAATGTGATATATCAATAGAAATTTACGCACTGTGATATGCAATAAGTATATAGACGGTATCGATAGATAGACCCCGCCCCACCACGCCACGCGCGCCAAGGCAGGCATGTACGTGCACAAGCGCTAAGCACCACGCGGTGAAAATGGCTACGCTGGAGTCTTCCACTTCCTCGGTGAGACTCAAGACACTTCTAGCAAAAGCAAAGTGTGGAAGTACTTTGGTTCCTGTCAATGAAAATGGTGCTGTTACTAACAAGAAACAAGTTGTTTGTCAGATTTGTGATTGTTCCCTTGCTGATACCGTAGTCTCGCGAAAAAGGGCCCACTTACGAAAGAGTGCCCACCCCCTACTTTTCGCCCAATTTCCTGTACAGGGTCAAAGTTTACTCGAATGAGCGCCCATCCTGGAGCAAGCTTCGCGTGGAGTTTGAGAAGCACAGTATGCGTATCTGAGGTAAGAAACTTCGTGTAATACTTCACCGAAGTTGCTACAAGGCATCTTTGCGTAGACGGACGTAGCGGTGACGTGGTGCCGTTCAGAGTGTTGTGTGTCATCAGGACTCAACTTCAAAGCTGCTGGTGGTTCCATTGTACGTTACTGTTTGTCCAATTATTTGCTTCAAGGGCATCGAGTTGCTGTAAACAAGACATGGGCGCTCTTTCGTGGTTAAATGCGGAAACACCCGAAAGAGCGCCCACCCCCCTCTTTGGCAGACTTGTAAGGTGCTCCGCCCATGGGCCCTTTTTCGCGAGACTACGGTACTCGGGAAACACAATGAACTTGTTTTATCACCAACCATCCAAAGGAACACAGTGAAGTAGCTCCAAAGAAGGCCATCGAGAATTACATATCGCGATTATTATCGTATCGTGATAATAGCACACTGATAATCGATATTCCACATTATCGCCCATCACTACTGTCATCCACTTCCCCTACCTTCCAACACTGTTTTCATACCTTTCCTCACACCCTTCTTCCTCATATACTCATGCTTGCTCCCTTCTCCCTCATACCCTATCCTGTCACACTGAACCACCTTACACTTCCACCCTTCCTACATGTATCTCACACTAACACCTTTTCCCTCCCTACACACAGTGATCGCAGGCGTGCACCAGAGGCTTCTGAAGCACTTAACTATGCACTCCAGATTGCGTAAGTGTGTTTGTGAGTGTGCGTATGTGTGTGGTGTGAGTGTGTGGTGTGCGTGTATGTGCATGTGCATGTGTGTGTTGTGTGCATGTGTGTGTGTGTGTGTGTGTGTGTGGTGTGTGCATGTGCATGTGTGTGGTGTGTGCCTGTGTGTGTGTGCATGTATGTGTGTGTGCATGTGTGTGTGTGGTGTGTGCATGTGCATGTGCATGTGTGTGTGTGGTGTGTGTGCGTGTGCATGTGTGTGTGTGTGTGTGTGTGTGATGTGCATGTGCCTGTGTGTGTGTGGTGTGTGTGCGTGTGCATGTGTGTGTGTGGTGTGTGCATGTGCATGTGTGTGTGTGGTGCGTGTGCATGTGCCTGTGTCCATGTGTGTGCATGTGCATGCAATGCTGGTCAAAAAGCTTATGAAAACATTCTTCATAGTATGTTAATTCTCTGTGTGAAATGTCCATGTACATGTACATGCATGTCTATTTACTTTTTACTGTTGTTTGTTTACATATTAAACTGTACTCAGGACAGCAGAAATGTACTGTAATTATAGCTAGTGTTCCATGTACTAGTGCATGAATGCCATAGCTATGTGTAGCATTGGGAGGATGAAAAAGCTAACAGGTATTTAGTTAGCTAAAATGGTCACAGCGAATATATACGTACTTCTCCAATATCTGCATAGCCTCACTCCCAGGCAACTACCAGATTTTATCTTGCAGCCGTGGAGAAAAATCTGGGAGAAGGCCTGGTACCATTACTACATCACAGAACAGAAATGGTGGACTCAGTTATTACGTAACATGGACTCGGTTTCGTAATAATCGCAATGTGCCCATACAATATGCAGCCAGTACAAGCCATTGAGTTTACCTTGACATTTTGCCAATGGCTTCATAAGTACCAAGTCACTAACAAGTGATGTATAGACATACATGTAAGTGGAAGGCACAAGGAGGCTCAGAGCCAGAGCTATATTCATGTAGAACGGCTTAGATAACTGACTATACCTACAAATAGTCTGACCATCTGTTTCTTCTCCTTGATGATAGTGGCCCGAGTGCAGACACTTGTTTTGACACGGAGCGACGCACTTGCTCTCAGCCTACTGCTTTCCTGATCTCTTTCAGTCAACGTACACGTAAAAAGCCTTCTACTTATGTCTACACATCGCTCGTTCACGACTTAGTACTTGCAAAGTTCGTAGCTGTTGGGAAAAATTACTGTTCGATCACTTGCTGTACTGACCGCATATTGTGTGGGCAAGTTGCCATCATTACAAAACCGAGTCCACCATTTCTGCTCTGTGACGTAGCCTGGGAATGAGGCTAACATTTGCATGCATTGGAATGAGGCTGTTGTTGCATGAGCTATTGTTGCATGAGCTATTGTTACATTGACTGGAAATGTTACATAAAATGGTGTCATGACAAAGAAGTTTATAATGCAGTTAAATCTCAATGTACTCATGCGCAGTGGAAAGAACCATAGTGACTGCCAGTGACAGATAGCTGAATTTGGTAGTAACACTAGTTGCCCAAGAGTGTCGCTATAGGACTGGTTGGACAAAGATTCCAAAGAGTCACTAAATGATAAAGAATTGACAAACTTATTCAAACAAACAAAGCAAAAAAACACAGAAGAGAAGACCAAAGCGATTTGCAAAAGTTTAGGGACTGGCGCACTACTGTTGGAGAAAAGCACAACATTTTAGACATCCGGATAGTTCCACAAATGAACTAACAGACTTTGTGCAGTGTTTTCAGTCATCCTTCAGACTCGTGAAAATACATCCCTCCACTCATGCAATATTCTCCGTACTGCATGGTTGTGTATTCCACAAGGATACTTACATGATTGTATATGTGTATAAATGTAATCCGGTACACCATATACATGTATGTAGAGCACAGAACATATTGCTGGCCTTTCTGCTAGTTAAATCTCAATGGCTTAGATACTGATAAAGTTAAAGTTTGAACAACAATCACACACTCTGAACATTAGAGTTATTGGTACTAGCATGTGCAACACATGTGAACGTATAGCATGTGCAATATTAACTTGGCCGGGCAACTGGAATGGGAACAAAAAGTTGCACGACCTGGGACCATGATCAGTTAGCCTCGTTCCCAGGCCGTTCCCGCCTCCAGTTTTTGATCGCTTGCAGTATAAAAACGGAGGGGAAGGCCTGGGAGAAGAGTCACGTGCGTGACATCAGGTAGACGTGAGGGTAGACGTGAGGGGGGCGGTGCCCGATCGTTGTAACTCACAAACTTTGTGTTGATCAGACTCGAGTCTACCAAACAACGAGCTGTATTGATGCTGTCTTTCAAACGTTACAGTCTCAAGTAGTTCTTGGACAAGATATTACAAGAAAGGACCTCGAGATTCTTCGTCGGGCACCGCCCCCCTTATGTCTACCCTCACGTATACCTGACATCACGCACGTGACTCTTTCTCCCAGGCCTTCCCCTCCGTTTTTATACTGCAAGCGATCAAAAACTGGAGGCGGGAACGGCCTGGGAACGAGGCTAATGATCAGTCAATGTTGTTAAGTTCAAACTGGCTACATAAGCAATGACAACCTCATGCACTACTTTCCAAGAACAAGAAATTCACACACAACTTTACAAATTCACACAGCACTCAAGGCCCAAGAAATCCATCAACAAAGCTATTATACATGACACTTACTACATATGTGTAAGAGGGGACATGTACAAATGGACTTGTGTCATGAGATCAACTCAATTGATGCACAATGGGTATATCTCATGTCATGCATGGGAACAAGGCTTAACAAAAGTTAGACTTATTTCTACTACATGTAAACAGTTTATTTTTGATGCACAATAGACTGTTAATTCATGTTGTGGATGTACAATATACTCTTGTTTAACGGACACAATAAGTTTGACAACCTGGTGTTGTTGCATGTACGCGTACATTGTATATGTTCAAACAAAGTAAGCATTGATAACTCCATAACTTGGCAAGACCAACAAATTCACTCCAAGTGGAAAGAAATTCACAAGGCATAAGAACTCCAACACCAAGAAATTCACTCCAAGGGAAAGAAATTCACAAGAACTCCAACACTCACAAGGCATAAGAACTCCAACCAACACTCCACAAGCAAGAAATCAATTGACACTTCAAGATCAAACTGTATGCTGTTATGTGTGCCACTTAGGTACAACAGCGTACAGGGGACATGGCACTAGGCATAAGTGTCACTTTGGATGTGGTAACTCTTGCATATAGCAGACTAAACAACATTAGTGAATTGGGCTTGTTTGTGGATGCACAATTACATGTGTATGCATCTTCTATTAAATTGGTGGATCAATAGTACCTTGTGTCATTTGGCTCAATAGGTTGTTAACTTGCTGTCATTTTGAGGCACAATAGGCTGTATCGTTTTGAAGACACAATAAGATGCTATCTCATGTGTTTAGTAGTTTGTACTACCACCTAACTAGTCTTGGCATTTTGGATGCCCTACACGTTTGTTTATATATCATTGTTGCTCACATGATAATGCTAACTGCTTTTCCGTACTGCAAGCAAAGAGCAAGACTAGACAAGTTGAGTTAGGCTTGTTCGTACAGTTTGAATACACAATAGCTACCTTCCATCGTTTTGGATTTACGTGTCATTAGGTTTCCCTGTGCTAAAGAATTCCAGAACCTGTTGAGACTTACCACTTCTACATCTTTTGATTAACCCCAAAATTCCGGCTTCAATCACACCAAGGGGATGTTGGCATAGCTTTCCACCAGTTGCCAATATGTGTGGAGGTGCTACAGGCTTATCGGTACCAGAGACAGAAATAACAATGAACTTTCTCCGGGTTTGGGCTGTCATCATAGCGTATTAGGTCATTACAGCTGATCAACAAAAGCAATGGCTCCATTGTACACACACTACAATGACTTGCACCATTGAGCTTTGTGTAGAGTAAATAACAAGTGTGTTTGCATGTAGTGGTGTTGTGTCATGCATGAAGACTTCCAAGTTACATGTAAACTTTGCAGTGAGAAAAACTTGCTGGGAAGTTTAGTCAGAGTTTATTGTATGACAAGTAAGCAGCAAAAGTACTGCTCTGATGCATTCAACTATACACAACAGATCGTGCATGGTTAGAAGCCGGTGATGATTTTAGAGGGCTCATCATGTAAGCAGCACAAAGTACTGCTCTGATGCGTTCAACTATACACAACCGATTGTGGTTAGAAGCTGGTGATGATTTTCGAAGGCTGTGGATGCTGGTAGTTTGGTACCAGAGACAGAAATGAGATTCAGGTTTAGCTGCACTCAATTTACTATCATAACTTAGTACATGTAGATGATATATCATGAGAACTTGAGAAGTCGGATGTCAAGAATGATATTCATGCTGATGAATATAATGAGTGTGCTCAACAAACTGAAATTCATTGAATAACCATTGTAGCAGTTGGCATTGGCACTTTTGTAGTAGTGGTAGAAGTAGTAGCACTACTACTACATTGGCACTTTTGTACCAGGGAACGTTTGTACACACATGCAGCAAGTGACAAGTGTCAGCGTATTGCAGTTGTGTTTGGAGCTTAGGCTACATGTAACATCTGTAATGAGAGAAACTTGTTGGCAAATTTAGTCAGGGGTATAGTATAGTGACATACAAGATATCCATGTAAGCAGGATGGCATATACAAAATTAGTTTGTTGTGAAAAAGTTCAACCGCACAAAGTTCAACGGATCATGCCAGTAACAAGTTCGGAGGACTGTGGATCATAGGCAGTTGCTTCACGAGGTGTTGTTGTGTGTTCCCTCCAGCTGTAAACCAGAGCAGCAGCAAGAGCTGCAAGAGTGCCTCCAGCCACGAGTCCAATAACTATAATCTTTCCTGCATCTGGGTACAGAACAGAAAAAGACTCTTGAGGTGGAATGTTGATTCTAGGTTTACAGATCGCAAAGAAAAAATACTTACGAACGGCCGAAGAAACGGCCTTTCATACAACAACAACAAAAAAAAAAAACAAAAAAAAAAAACGGGCTAACAGTAAGGAGCCGGTATATGCAACCTAATCTTACCCATCATGTCTCTACGGGTGGATAGCGAACTGAGGATGCAACTGCTGTTCCTGTTGGGTAACTGGAAACTGCGAAGGTAGTAGTATGTCGACTAAGGTACGAGTTTCCTCGCAACAACAGTTCGGCCACATCAGGCCTTCTCGCATCACATGTATTAAAATCCGTGATCCGCGAAATCATGAACTCCGTGTCACGTAATGTGGTTAGTAAACATCGCAAGATCAACGTGGCAACATTCCGTTTTTGTATCTGTCCTATCGCGGAAACTAGAACCTGTAGGAGCGCCATACTCAGTTCACGGATAGTTGAGGTAGAACCCTACTGCTCCTGCGTATCTGTGGCGCTGGGAAGTCATGGCTTCGTAGTCTCGTCCCCAGACCCCACCCTCTCGTGTTTTTTTTTTTGTTTTTTGTTTTTTTCATAATAAGTGCCCCAGAGGGATAGATATATTTGTACACACAAAGAAGGAAAATATGAACATATAAAGTAGAACAAACTCGAGACTATGTACAGAACATATATTTAGTTCACACAAATTTGCTGAGTTTAAGACCAGTTTGAAAAAGTTCTTCTGAACATAAAAATATTTGGCTAAGTAGAGAGTCAATGTCAATGTTCAGGTCCGTATGTTGGGTTAAAAAATGTTCATAACAAGCAGCACGACAAAGTCACATTAGTAGCTTGAGGATTGATAGCACAGCGATAGTTCCAGATGGGCCGTGATCTAGAGCTGTATCCCAAACTTTCAGCCACCCCATATGGCTGGCGACTTCTGCAACAATCAATTGTGATTTCTCGCCGGGAGGCGCGTGTGGGTGGGGCACGTAACTAATGACTTCGTAGCAAGAATAAGTTAAACCCAGAGCATGATAAACATGACGTGGAGGGAGGTACTTTGAGCAGTTGCATCTCCAAAATGCAACAAGCTATGAAGCTCAGACTTGTGTTGAATGAAAGTAGAAAGACGGCTATATTCAGCTGCATATATATTCAGATACATGTATATGGTCAAAACTGGCCATGCCGTGTTGCTAGGGTGACCTGGGTTCTAGCTCCTTGTCTGTCTCATCTCAAGTTCACTACTAGGAAGATACTGCATCATGCTGGGACAAGCAGCAAATTGCATAGCTACATGTAATTTTTAAATGCCCACATGTAGGTGACAGCAACTGACAATGTACTAGTCTCGGTCCCAGACCCAAAACCAACCCCAGCGCGGATCGCTTTCAGTATCGCTTGTACGTTATACTGGAAGCAATATATGCGCCAGATGACGTCTGGGGACAAGACTATCAACGTAGCTATTTGTCCAGCGAAACTGATTCTGTGTGTCTGAAGGTCGCATGACAAGGCAGGCATGTATGGTGGTGAGGTTTGCTTCAGGTCAGCATCTGGTATGAATGACAAGCTAGACTGGTATTACACAGCAAGAATTCCCCGACTAGCTCACAGTTTGAGTGTTAAGCTTAGCACTACATTTCACCGAAGTATGTGTGTACTGCAAACACATTCAACTTAAGTCATCTTCACATTCAACTTAAGTCATCTTCACTTCTGCTCTCTTTCATGCCAACACTACAGTCTGACAGCTTTCACTTTCGTTCTGATGGCTTAGCTGAAGTACACAGCGAGGACATTCAATCTTTGTAAATATTTGAATGCTCTCGTTCAGTATGTGGTTGGTCCAAACAAGCAAGCAAGCATACACATGCGTGCGCAACGCAGTCACGATAGTGGGAGGCTCGCTCAGGCTCACCCCAATTATAGTCAATCGTACGCTTGTGACCTGTCTCAAGCCTTCTAACTGATATTTAGCAGTTTTTGTCTGCTGATGTAAAAAAAAAATATGCTGAAGCATGTATCATGTGATGAATGAGCCTATAACTTCTGAGAAAATTTTGTACTACAAGCAACAAACACTTGAAGGCCTAGGAACAACACTGCGTATGATACTGATTGTGTCACGTTGTACAATGACATTTTGTACACCCAAAACAAACTTGAAATGTAAGCAAGTACAACTGGAGGTTCGGTATTGTTATTGCTAGCAAATGATCTGAAGTGTGCATGCGTGTGTGCAACATCAACTTGACCACTGTTGGACTGCAGGGTGGACTGTGTTGAATCATCACCCTCATGTCAACAACAACCCACATGCAACATATTGTGTGTATGCTCACGTTGACTGCTGTTGAGTGAACAATACCTTCTTGGGCTTCTGCCCATCAGGTGCTCTGAGAATCTACTAAACAAACTGTACTTGCTATAATCACAAGTGTTGTTTGTACCTATGCACAATTAAGTTGTTTACCCTTGACATGAATGTTCCAGGCTCTTTCTGGTGTGGGAACCTGGGAACAAGGCATACCTTTCTTTTTAGTTTGATAACGTACTGATTGTTGAGTTGTACAAGTTCAAACTGACCACTGACAAATACAGTACACTCCCAAGAGATTCACTTATCATTCCAAGGAACATACCAAGATCACGAAATCCTCACAACATTCTGCGGAGATCGGGAAATCGCACATCATTCCACTGAACATTCCACACATCATTGCACTGTACCCAACGACCCTCACACTGTAAGATCACTTACATACGTAGCTGACATGCCACATTTGACATGTAAACTTTGCAATTCTGGGGAGGAAGACCTGAAGCTATCTTGAGTGAGCTGTCTGTAACGCAGTGTCAAGCTCTGCTCAGCCCCACCCCACTCAACCTACCTGTACACGACCCTATCTTGAGTGAGCTGTCTGTAACGCAGTGTCAAGCTCTGCTCAGCCGCACCCCACTCAACCTACCTGTACACGACCCATCACATGACTCGACTACATTCAAGGAAATAATCCTAGGAGTTGATAACACTGGAAGCTCAAACTTTTTTCATCCAGTACATCACCAAACAAACAAGATCTGAACTACTCATCAACCAACCATGAACACTTCACCTAGGAAGTGTCCTCTCCTAAAAGGATGCAACAAAGAGATATGTCCAAAGAACATTCCAGGAAACATTCCAACCACACAGCTTACCAAGAAATCACACAACTTACCAAGAAATCCTATATCCAATTATGTACATTGGAAAACTCATTAGAGAACAAGGCTAATTTTGTTGCTACTTTCAGAAACATAAGAGGATTCTGCTGCATGTACTTTGATTTGATTCCACAATCAGTGGAAGCACAAGAAGTCCCTGTTACATGTACCTCTTGGTTTCTGCTCACCTCTTATCAGCTTGGAAGCACAAGAAGTCCCATGTTACATGTACCTCTTGGTTTCTGCTCACCCCTTATCAGCTTGGAAGCACAATAAGTCCCATGTTACATGTATCTCTTGGTTTCTGCTCACCCCTTATCAGCTTGGAAGCACAATAAGTCCCATGTTACATGTATCTCTTGGTTTCTGCTCACCTCTTATCAGCTTGGAAGCACAATAAGTCCCATGTTACATGTACCTCTTGGTTTCTGCTCACCCCTTATCAGCTTGGAAGCACAATAAGTCCCATGTTACATGTACCTCTTGGTTTCTGCTCACCTCTTATCAGCTTGGAAGCACAATAAGTCCCATGTTACATGTATCTCTTGGTTTCTGCTCACCCCTTATCAGCTTGGAAGCACAATAAGTCCCATGTTACATGTACCTCTTGGTTTCTGCTCACCCCTTATCAGCTTGGAAGCACAATAAGTCCCATGTTACATGTACCTCTTGGTTTCTGCTCACCTCTTATCAGCTTGGAAGCACAATAAGTCCCATGTTACATGTACCTCTTGGTTTCTGCTCACCTCTTATCAGCTTGGAAGCACAATAAGTCCCATGTTACATGTACCTCTTGGTTTCTGCTCACCCCTTATCAGCTTGGAAGCACAATAAGTCCCATGTTACATGTACCTCTTGGTTTCTGCTCACCTCTTATCAGCTTGGAAGCACAATAAGTCCCATGTTACATGTACCTCTTGGTTTCTGCTCACCCCTTATCAGCTTGGAAGCACAATAAGTCCCATGTTACATGTATCTCTTGGTTTCTGCTCACCTCTTATCAGCTTGGAAGCACAATAAGTCCCATGTTACATGTACCTCTTGGTTTCTGCTCACCTCTTATCAGCTTGGAAGCACAATAAGTCCCATGTTACATGTACCTCTTGGTTTCTGCTCACCTCTTATCAGCTTGGAAGCACAAGAAGTCCCTGTTACATGTACCTCTTGGTTTCTGCTCACCTCTTATCAGCTTGGAAGCACAAGAAGTCCCTGTTACATGTACCTCTTGGTTTCTGCTCACCCCTTATCAGCTTGGAAGCACAAGAAGTCCCTGTTACATGTACCTCTTGGTTTCTGCTCACCTCTTATCAGCTTGGAAGCACAAGAAGTCCCTGTTACATGTACCTCTTGGTTTCTGCTCACCTCTTATCAGCTTGGAAGCACAAGAAGTCCCTGTTACATGTACCTCTTGGTTTCTGCTCACCTCTTATCAGCTTGGAAGCACAAGAAGTCCCTGTTACATGTACCTCTTGGTTTCTGCTCACCTCTTATCAGCTTGGAAGCACTAAAAATTCCTGCTACTTATCAATTTGGATCCACAATAGGTTTCGATCTGCTCACTTCTTATCATTTTGAAATTACGATAAGTTGGTACCTCATTTGACTTTGGACAAGGTTTGTATGTACTACCTAAAATCATTTTACTACCTCTTGGCATTTTGGATGCCCTACGTGTTCATTTATTTTTTCTTCATCACTGACATCATTCACATGCATGCTTTTTCACACTGAAAGTGATCGGTGGAGGTCTGGAAACAAGGCTAAACAGCAAGTTGGGCTTGTTCATACATCTTGATGCGTATACGTACATGTACATTAGGTTTCTACCACCTGTGCTCTTGAATTCCAGAAGCAATGTCATGAAGCTCTGGCCACATGACATACACTTCCAATGTGGTCAACAGATTCCCACCCAGCCATGTACAGGGTGCTACAAACAAGTAAACTAAGAAATCTGATCAACAAGGTTGAGGTTTGGTTTACAGGAAGCTGGGCTACACACTGTAGCATCTTATCATCAATCAATCTTCAGTGTTGCAGTGGTATGTTTTGAGTTTAGTACTGCATGTAATGAGAATACGTTGCTGGCAACTTTAATCAGAGATATAGGTTCATGAGACTCACAAGTACATCATCTTAGCAGCATATATTATAGGACAAAGTCCAAGTTAATTTGCTGTCCCAAAGTTTATCTGCACAAAGTCACCAGATCGTGGTGAGAAGCCGCTGACAAATTCTGAGGTCTGTGGGGCCCTGGAGCTTTCTTGGCAGCAAACTGTTGTTGTGTGTATCTTCCTATAGATAAGAGTTGCACCCCCCATTGCAAAGACGGCTCCTGCCACAAGGAGAACAACTGTCATCTTGTCGCCTGTGGTTACGTAAACTATTGCAAAGAAAAGTGAGGTTTCTTATCAGTTTGCAAACTTCATTGTATCATAGTACTCAACAAACTGCAAAGACGTAATAATGAGGCTTAGAACCATGACTAATGGAAAGTTGTGTACAAAGACTTACAAACATGACTCAATGTATACCATGGTCGTTGACTACAAAGACTTAGTGCTAGACAACAGTATAATCTGCAAATTTAATGGTGCTTTTTCATAAGCTCAGGCTACATGTGATCTTGCTGGTAAAGTTTAGTCTTAGGTATATATAGTGACATACATGTCACGCTGCTCCTGATGTCAAATATAGACAAAATGCCATCAAAATTGGCTGCACAACTTTACCAGGTAGTGGTTAGAAGCTAGCCTCGTTCCCAGGCCCCGCCCAGCTTTCCGTCGCTTGCAGTACGGAAAAGCGGTAGAGGGCCTGGAATAATTCATCACGTGAGTGACGTAGGGGTAGAGAGAAGGGTAGAGAGGACTTAATTGAGCGTAGGTTAGAAGCTTGGTGAGGACTGTGGGGCATTGGCAGACTTACCGCAAGTTGCAGCCCCTGTTGCAAGGATGGCTCCTGCCACAAGTAGAAACAACATCGGCTTGCCTGTGGTTTCGTAAACTATTGCAAAGAAAAATTTCCACAAGATTACTTATTATAGTTTGCAAACCTCAGTGCATACTACTCAACAAACTACAAAGACATAATGAGGCTTAAAACAGGACTCAATGGAAAGTTTTATACAAAGACTCTACAAACTGAGTACTGTACAAAGACTTAGCCTCGTTCCCAGGCCCTGCATGTTCGTCGCTTGCAGTATGAAATTCGCGCAGAGGGCCTGGGCTCGTTCATCACGTGATGTGTGCCGCAGCCGTAATTTTATGTCACACCAGATATGGCCGCGCCGTGTTGCAGCATTGGTTGTAGAGATAACCACAAATGGAGTTGGAAGAACCTGAAACAGGTCATGCGTGTACGATAGACTACAATAGTAAACTCGAGCTGAAGAAGACGAGGAGCCGAAATCCAGGGTCGACCTACTAACACGATGTGGCAAGGTATCTGAATATAGACGTCTACTATCCAGCTAAACACGGCAGCTTGTGCTCTTTCGCTGCCGAGACTTTTAGCACTTAGGTAAGTTCGCACACGAACCATTACTGTGATCTCTGTGGGCCTCTTTCAACGCTAAACTGGGCGCTAGCTCATCTATGACATCATTGATTCCAGTAGAATGGACGTGACGTAAGCTGCGGCACACATCACGTGATGAACGAGCCCAGGCCCTCTGCGCAAATTTCGTACTGCAAGCGATGAATGCGCAGGGCCTGGGAATGAGGCTAACAAAGACTTGGGTAACTGGAAAAGCAGGAAACAGGACATGAAAAGAAGACGGGAATTTGTGCAAAAGCTGCCCGGGCAGACACGAGATGACTGCTCGTAGCGACCTTATTCACAAACATCTCCAGGGATGATTCGGGGATTACGGCAATCTTGTTCACGAACACAACAATGGACTTTGAGTTTCACCTGCCGTTTGGTCCTGTGACACAGCAGTCAACACTTTCTGGATCAGTATCAGAAATGTGTACACATGCCTACTATGTTGATACTGTAATCACTCATCACACACTAGCTCTTACTATAATTCAAGCCCTACAGATACCAGACAGATACCTGCAGTGAAGTTGGCATCTTTACTGTGAGAGATTTTATAATGGATGCAATGGCTGCATTAGTCACTGTGATGATGGTGAATCTTTTTCTGGTCCCAGAACAGTGGTCCTGAACAGATTACATCTTTACCTACTACTGAGCAGTCTCGTGCCAAGTGACTCCTCAATTGCCTGCTTACATGCGGACATACTCGGGCCAGTTGAAAGGGGATCAAATCACTTAACTCTACTTTTTGAGCTTGCAGCCTGGAGCTGCTGACTAACAATTGCCTACAATGAATCAGTTTTGTGACTGAACTGTTTTGTTTACTTTGTGTCATGACAGTGAAGCTGCCCAATGTTTAACAGATTCTGTTGTGCACCATCATGGGGAGGAGGAGTGTCCAGTTGATCTTTAACTGCATGTACAATCTAAACTCTAAAAAAAGTAATAGGGTATTTCGCTCTGTCTGTGGATCACTCTGTTGATTGTTGTGCTCTCCCCCCCACCCCCCCTATAATTCTTTCTAGTTCTATATACTCGTGAATAAGATTAGAACTGTGAGTCCCTAGACGTAGTCGTCCCTGGTTCTATTCGTGCAGGTTCCGAGTTGTCCCTGTCCGTGTAGCCCGTAGCCCTTTGCACAAATTCCCATTTCTTTTCCCGTCTCATTTCCCGTTCCCTGCTTTTCCAGTTGCCCCAAAGACTTTGCGCTAGTCAAGTGACAACAGTATGTTAAGTGTGTTGAGGAGTGCACATAATCTTGCTGGCAAGGTTAGTTTGCGGTATAGTATAGTAACGTACAAGTCACTGATAGCATGTGAGCAGTATATACTCGAAACTGGTGTGTTCCACTGCACAAGCTTTACCACATCGTGGTTAGAAGCTCGTGGCAATTTGAGAGGACTGTGGGCCCTTCTCAGACTTACCGGTATACAAACCTGCTTCAATACTACGTTATAACAGTGGTAGATAGCATATTCCTGGCTCTGACGCTAAAATGGGGGCCCGACAGTTATGCTTAGAGGCGTAGCCAGGTCACAGAGCGTAGGACACTGCGTTAGTCTTTCGCGATCGATGCGATCTTCGAGGCTTATTCCGTGCCGATAATTACCTGCGCTGATGGGGGCATGGACGTTAGTTACTAGGGCACAGTCTACGCCACTGTTGTGCCACCTTGGCGTAGACTGTCTTTAGTGTGTGTGAAAAAAAGGGCTAACCGCATGCGCTGAGTGCTACTATTACGCTACGAACTGCATAGGCTACTGGCTAACGTTAGTTAGTACGCAATCGCCTTATTCTCTTACCCATTGTGCCATGTAAATGTGCTGCCAGAACCGTCTCGAACCAACTGGGACTGCGAAGGGATACGCCACACGCCGACGGCGTCAGACCCGTTTATGATCGCTTGCAGCAAGTGCAGTGTGCGGATCGGATCGGGGCAGGCTATAAAACCCGGAACGGAAACGGTGAAACGGAACGAAACGAAACCGGAAGTCACGCCCCCACGCTGACACTCGCACTCAGCGCTTCAGGGCTGCACGCTCGAGCTTCGGTGCTACTTACAGGCTCGTGTTTTGCGTCAACGGTTATATGACACACTACAATAACATGAACCAGTCCAGTAGCAGAGAAAGCCAAGTGTACAAGAAGATGAAAACTTTTACAGGAACAAAAAGAAAAACAAATGTTAGTCAATCCCAAAGGTCCGGATAAGAAATAACCACTGTTCAGGCGATAGTTTGGCCCCAACTTCTTCTGGAATTTCAACCTCAGAAGGGTTAAAGGAGAGACATCGGACACGGGGGCATGATTGGCGTGGTAGTGAACATTCATCATGCTAGATGGTTGCTGTCTTCCTGTCACAACATTGTAGTACAAATGGTGCTCCTTGCGAACAAGAATGACATAATCAGAAGGTGAGCTCGCATCTCGTTTATAGCCACCTCTGCAGCCTGCATACACTTAAATGGATGGAGTTAGCAACTTCACCTGAGAAATGGTCCAGCTTTCACTATGGTTGGACTGCCAGTTGAAATGGCATGGACAACAGTTGAATACAACTGACCATACGCAAATTTCACTTTGAACTTTGGTCTCGTTCCTGTTCCGTTTCATTTTGTTTCGTTTCACCGTTTCCGTTCCAGGTTTTACCTTGCAATATCCAAGATCAATTAGTGCGACCTCAGCCATTTTAATTAGTAAAGTTCAACCATATCCGACCTCCTCTGGGGAAGGCCCGGGAGATTTCATCACATGCAATAATGACATCAGGTAGACTGGGGGAGTGGGGGGGGGCGCATGGGGCTCAGATATTAACATGCTCCAGACCTGATAGTGTCAGACCTTAGTCAGAGAGAAAGAAAGGAATAAAGAGGGGAAAAAAAGACAGTGACTCAGGGAGGGACTCAAACCTGTGACCTGGCAAATGGCCTGCCATGCTCTCGTCCCCAGGGGGGTAGCCTCGTCCCCAGACCCCACCCAAAAAATCGGGAAAAGGGCCTGGTGTCACTTGCAAAAATTCCCCTATGTGCTGTGTCAGCAGTCTTCGTTTGGAGTAGAGGAATCACATTCGTCCATTACCAATTCTTGAAACGTGAAAGTAGTATACTCGTTCCACGACCATTTAAAAATGGGAATGAGGCAAGCAGACTTTTCATAAACATTCGGATTTCAGAAACTTAGAGCGTAGTTACGCTTGCTAGGCTATACTTACTCTCGTCTGTAGTTGCTCCGTAGCAAGATCTGTTCATCTACTCTGTAAAGCCATCGTCAACAGTAGCTGGCTGCATGTAATTGTTACATAATGCATATATGCTGACTCAGCACATATGAGAAAGTTTGCAAGTGACACCAGGCCCCTTTCCTGATTTTTTGGGTGGGGCCTTGGGACAAGGCTAGGGGTAGGGAGGGGGGGAATTGTTGTAACTCACAAACTTTGCATTAACTTTCCTCAAATCTATTGTCTATTGAACAAATGTATTGACACTGCCTTTCAAACATTCCGGTGGTCTCAAGTCCTTGTACAAATAGTAAAGAGGGGCTTAAAATTCATTGTTAGGTACCACTCTACGAATCGTTACGTCACATCACCGTGCACATCACAAAATCTCCCAGGCCTTCCCTATCGAGTTGTGCATACTGCAAGCAATCAAACACTGGAGTTGGTGAAGGCCTGGTAATGAGGCTAGCAACATTCTAAAACCCTGCAGAACGTAGCCAGGCCATTTCCAGGCCACCTCCATTTTTTGTTCGTCGGTTTTGTGTTTGATATTACATACTACAATTTGAAGCCACTTGAAAAGGGATCCGGATTTCATTGATTGCAGACATCTTTTAGGAGTTTGCTTTTTTACCCTCTCATTCTTTCATGGATGTGACAGGTGTGGAAAACCCACTATAAAACCTGCTCCCTGTAGCCTTGTTCCCAGAGGAGAGACCTTGCCACCTAATATCAATTTAACAATTTCACAGTTCTTGCTAACACAAGGTGTTGTTAAGTACACTTTGACAGCGGGTGGTTCCCAGAATGTCGAATCCCATTATGTCTAATGTCTAACAAAAATTTAGGAGTGTCCCAAAATGTCTAATTCTTTGATCAATTAGCATCTATTTTAAAGTGTTCAGATTTGGACAGGTACAAAACCTGCCAGACCATTGGATTGTGTTTTCCAGAAGGAAGGTAACCTCACAAGATCTGATCTGATAGCTAATCCATGTGAAATTCCCTTGCTTGCCCTTTGTTGCTAAGCAACCAAATTGAATGCTCAGGGAGCAGGGTTGCTAGGTAACAGGTGACCCCTTTGGAGCCATGGCCTATGCTGCTCACACTTTACATGTAATGCAATGAATGGGGGGGGGGGGACAAAACATTTGAAAGAACAGGTATCTAACAGCACATTTTTTAATACTAAATCATATCAAGATCCCTGAATGTTGTTGAGTGGCCCAATTAGTGATGACCTAAATTGGCAATGTCCTACCCCCTCTGCTTAAACAGGTCTCTCTTTGGCAACTATGCATGTATACATGGTCTGCAAACTTTGTTGGTCACTTTTAGAAATCTCATGGTAAAAAACTGGCCAATCTTACAAAATTATCATTTCGTGAAATTATCAGGTGGGGTCTCTCCTCTGGGACTAAGGCTATGCCCCCTCACCCCCCCTCAAGTCATGTTAGCAGAAAGCATATTTATATTTGCATAACTAAGCTATGGTATTTGAACCAAATTAGAGGTAGAGAACTTGCTTCACTACTTCGGCAGCAGTGTACATACACTGACTGACTAGTCAGAAAGCTCAAATAGAAATGTGATAGTGACATTCTTGTACAATACAGCTTCGGTTTGTAAGTCCAGCTTGCAACTCCAAACATAGCGAGGCTGCTTTCTCACAGAACATTATGGAAGACACCATTAGTCAATAATTAGTGGACAGGACTAGACTTCTTAGAGACCATAAAATGTGTTACTGTTTTTAGCTCAGTAGTCCTTTTCATTGGTCCAGTCTAGTGATTATTGACAGCACTAACTTGCAACTGCCCAACTCAAATGCGAGCTGTCAGCTTTTTGAGGCTTTGGTTGGTTTCATTGTTGCAGTATATCCGGATCATCTTTTGTCTCCTTTTCAATTGAATGGACATCAGCTTCATCAAAACAAGTAGGCTCAGTTGTTGTGCCAGACACCCATGCACATCATCATCAAAGAGAACATCAGTATGGTCTGTGTCATAAATGACCCACTTACACAATCTTAGTAGGTTGAGCAGTACAAAGTTGGCCAAAATTCTCTTTGAAGGATGTGGAAATAGACGGAATAGACATCACATGTTCAAAAATTGACTGACAATAATCTCCTTCATAATTTGGACATCAGTTGGTAACACACAACATCTGCCAGAGATTTAAGGCAACTAGGAAAGCACCCACAGAGAGAGAATGGTCATCATGAAATCCTTAACTACTGGAACCTTAGTGTCCAACTTGACTATTTGTCACATGCTAAACAGGCATGGTTACACTAGTTAACAAAAAACAACAGCACATTGCATTGCAGATATGTGAAGATTAGGAACAAGGAGTATCATGGTTATTTTCTGTTGACAAATTTGGTTGTTTATGCAGTACAGAGTTGGCTTGGGAATGACATTCATGTGATAATTGACCCAGAAGCACCTGCCTGTCTTTCTGATGGAATTGGTGTTGTTGAACAAACTGTTGATTCTAAGGGGGGTTTTTTTTGGCCTCTACAATCACTGGACTGGACTAGTGGACTGGACTGGTGGACTGACACTAAAAATTTTTTGTATGCTTTCTAATGAGACTCACTCGCCTGTAGGGTTGCATGATGCATAATCTTACCCCCAAAACAACTTTCTTCTTGGACAGACCTTTATGCCTGGGCTTCATTTCCAAAAATTGTCAGGGTAGGGGAGGAGCAAAAGTAAACTAACGGTTATTTAAAGATTTGAGGGAGGAACATGCTGTGTTGTTGGTCCTCACAGGACAACTGACATTTGGTAGTATAGATGATGGTTGTACGAAGGAACAAGTATTACACCGAGCATGCGATCAGATTGCTCACTTAACCCTTTAACTATGAATGACGACTATAGTCGTCATCAAAATTCGGCCGCATGTTATCAGTTTGTGCAATCCGTTTTGAGGGTGGGACAGGGGGAGGTGGGTGGGTGCACCGCTCTGGCTGACAGTGCATGGCGGCTGTTGCAGCTGGCTATAGAAAGGGCCTGGTCAGCGCTGGATGGCCCATTTTCTGCTTTCCTGTACAAACGAGCGTAGAAAATGGTCCTTTCACCTTGTAGGGACTCCATTTCTGGCTTTTTATGCAGCTTTCAGTCTGGAGGAGCGTTCTCTCGTCGGAGGGCCCTGACTATTGAGTGCTCGGTAATGAGTGGGTGTGGTCAGGGTTGTGAACCTGCAAAGAATTTGTGAAGGAAGTTGTAGATCAAGTTTCTCGGGCCAACTCCTGGCAGAAGTGGAAATACAGGTGAAAGAAGGTGGGACTAGTCTACACAAGACCTTGAGGGAAATTAATTTAGTATTTAAAGGGTTTAAGTGTTACAATGTACAGCATGGTGTAATGACAACTAAAACATTTACCAAACTACCAAACCTCTTCTGAAGTCCTAGGAACTGAAGTCGGGTTGCAATTGTCTATACTACATCATAGAGGAGAAAGCCATTACACACTGGGTACAAAGACCCTCACGAATACTATAGGCCTAGTGAGTTATTTGCTCTGGGACCATGAAGCTATGTACCTAGAAAAAAAGCTGCACGGCTTCCACACAACTCCACAGGTGAGTATCATTGGAAAATGATTTTTAGTGTCAGTCCACCAGTCCAGTCCACTAGTCCAGTCCAGTGATTGTAGACGGATGTTTTTTTTGTTTTTTTTTCATTTGGTGGTGGGAGTCTATTACCCAACTGAACAACCAGGTCGCTGTTACAGGCAATTGTACATTGCATCAAAGCAAACCCTCTTTTGAGAGGCTGTTCTTGTGCGTGGGTGGGTAAAAGTGCATCTTGTACACACTGTTTGCACATAGTCAGTTTCCCCAAATTGGAAATCTTAAAATTTGCTCCATTGCATCAATCTGTGATTTAGCCAACTTCTCACATGTCCAAACTAAACTGTGTCTAGACAAACACTGAGGAAGCCCACTGAGGAAGCCCCCTCAGTGTTTGTCTAGACATTACAATACATGAATAACACAAAGTTTTCTTTGAAAGTTACTATTTGCCTTGAATGAAAGATGCATGTAAGTGCATATGAGGCCAGTAAGAGCTCTTGACGATATTATACCATATCGTAATCTCCCGAAAATAAGCCCACCCTCGAAAATACGCCCACCCCCTTTTTTTGAATGAAATTGTTGCAATGGGTGCATTTCTCTCGAAAGTACGCCCACCCATTTATGCCACAGTATGCTGTTATGTTAAGCAAGAAGCACCGAAGAAGCAGCACTGGCAGCGCTGTGCAAGAGGAGGGACTAACAAATGCTGTTATTGCATAAGCAAGCACATAACAAAAGAGGCATTGAAGAATCATTGCATGTGCAAATAATAAGGGCTAGACTAACTGCGTGAGGTGGGCGAATTTTCAAGAGAAATATCACAACTCTCAAAAATACGCCCACCCCCCTCTTTTAGCAGCCACTTAAGTTCATCGCCCACGGGCGTATTTTCGAGAGATTACAGTACATTATTTTATGTCAACACCGTAGAACCCATTATTAGAGCTAGACTGAGTGAAACCCACACTAGCAAGTTAAACAGTGTAATTTCTTTCTATATATATCTGGCATACATATTCCACATGCCTTTAAAATACTGTAATTTAACACGACATCCACATGCTGCAATACTAGATAAGACTTTCAATCTGCTTGCTACTGACGATATGATGCAGCCAAGTGCAAGAGGTCAACTTTTGGAACAAACCAGGATGCAAAAGGTGGCAAAGATTTTTCTGCCAGCTTCACTGTTTGACTGTCCATAGACATTTTGGTTTGTGTGCTGTGATCTGGTAATGCACTGGTAAAGCCTTTGCTGGCCAAATGACATTGCTCTGTGAGTGTAGACCCCATCCTGTGCTATGGTCATGGTCAGATGGCTACCCCATCCTGTGCTATGGTCATGGTCAGATGGCTACACAACTACAGGGAGCTTAGCACAACAGGATGTATATGGCAACACTCCTTTTAATATTGTTTTCCTTTCAATAGTAACTTAGGCCAAAACACACACCATAGTGAAAGTTGCAAAGGTTACGTTCCCCTGATTCTAGCCTGTACCCAGGCCACGTGGGAGGAGGGAACGAGGGTGTAAAGCTACCCTGATTCCTCCCCAGGTTTTGTGCATCAGTGTACATAGGGTGGAACATTGTTCACTCCAAGACAGACAGACAAACCCTGCTTACATGAGGTGTAGTTTTATCAGACCAGCCACCTGTTTTATAGTGGTCAGCCCATTTTCAATCTAGACAGGTAGAAAACTTTAAACCTCCCTTATCAGCTGTGTTGGTCTTGTATGGTATAAGTGTAAATGAAGCTGTAGGTGCTTGTACAAAAGAAGATTGTGGCAGCTGGGCTGGCTGGTAAGGTTGGTTCTGGTAGTGGCTGAGGTTGATGGTAGTGGCCAAGGTTGATGGTAGGGAGGATACTGCATTGTGGTTGGCTACATTTCCCACTGGTCAATCAACCCTTTAAACCCAAAATTACACTTTTGGTTACATACTGCGCTCTTTGTGCTTGCACGCGGGTTCTGCATCAGCAGAAAGGAGGGACAGGGTGAGTTGGGTGGGGTCACCTGCAGGGTGGTGTGCTCATGGCAGCTGCTAGGCTTAGCTGTAAAAAGGCCATGGTTGGCACCGGGTGGGCCAATTCTCATGAAAACACTACCTTGTAGGGGGCTCATTTCTGACAAGGAAGGCTGCTGGGTTCTGAACTGATTCAGTGAATGCCGTTTGTACTGATTCAAGCCCTAAGTTCCACTGGTAAATGTATCACGATCACGTCAGGGTCTTTGTGGCAGTTGCTGTCATCGACCTTCCTATGTGTATGCCGATTTTCCTCTGTTGTTTGTGAAAGTAAGGACTGGGCATTACAAACCAGGCTGTGTGTTCACAGAAAAAGAGGCCAGTGTCAAGGAAGAGGCCAGCCTCTGTCAACAGTCAGCCAGAGAAGCTGCCTAGACAAGGCAAATGCCTCCATTGTGTTATATCTCTCCATGGTATCCTCTGCATTCATGACAATTCCTCTAAACTGTCACATATAAGGACATTGGTAGCCTCGTCCCCGGTGCGCACGAAAAACGGAGGAGCGCCTGGTACACACTGTTTGCACATGAGTTTAATCTCCCCAAGATGTGGGAACTCCGGGCTATTTTCTGATTCTTCCGTGTCATGTGACATCAGAGTTCGGACTCGGTATAGTAAACTTGTCAGGATGATATAATGGCGTGTAATGAAAGTTCGGATTTTCAGCAAGTGATTTCTCATGCCCTTCAGCGACTTACGACCCCAAGTATGGTTCTCTAAACTTTCAACTCTCCGCTTGCACTTCGCACACATGAGATTTGGTAAGCCGTCATCATCGTTATATCCAACAGTGCGCTTAATCCTTATTGCTAGTCTTTCCTGGCTAGCGTTTTTACCAAACAATGCTACTCTATGGTTGCTATAAGCCACAGAGGATCCACAAAGGCAGCACACTGATGCCATTTTCGCTAACTGGGCCACATCGGGATGTTTACTACTTAAATTTTGTCGGAGCACACGCCCCTAAACAGTGTAAACATTATAAACGTGAGCAACGCCATTTTTAATTAACCGGAAGCACATCAGTGTGTACCAGGCGCTCTCTCTTACCAGGCTGGTACACTGGTTGCTCTCATGTAGGGAGTGACAAACCCTGCATGTCAGGTGAGCCTTATCTAGCCAACTCACTGCCCAGGCTCCCCCCACAATGTTAAACATCACTTTACATTGTCCTCATATTAGATTGCACAGATCTGAGGAGGAGCCTATCCTCATCCTAAGGTCAGCAAAAATCTTATTATGAAGCCACTCTATGCTTGTCAGCAAATTAAATTGCATAGATCTGGTATCCCTCTAAGGGGGAGCTTATCCAGTCACCTGATGATGAAGCCACATAGAACTGGAGGAAGAGGTCACAAGCAATTTATAATATTCAAGGCCACTCTTTGGTAAACATGTGAGAATGGGGTCGGTTTTTTTGCCTTTCATAAAACAACACCAGGCTGAATGGCATATGTATACAAATCTGGAGATTTGAAGAGTTCACTTATCAAGTGAACACTTCAGTTAATACTTCCATTACTTGTCCAACAGAGGGGAGAGGCAAGCAAAAAGCAAGCAGTAGTGGAAAATCCAAAAGAAAGAAGGATAAAAGGAACTTCAGGAAGATCTGCCCAATTCCAGGCTGCAAGTCAAAACCACAAGTTAAACTTTCAAACCACTTCGACAATGCCCATAAAAATGGAAGGAACGTGCCAAATACATAGGTGAGGCAAAGAAGATACCAAGGTATGAGAAAAACAGGGTGGTACTCCGCACTTGGAAAGGACAGCCAACATTGGAGCAGGTGATCCGTCCACCAACCCCGGTTTCAAGCAAGGAGGAGGAGGTAGAGAGGATTCCGGGATTGGAACAAGAAGCTTCCCCTGCTATTCGAGATCCGAGACTTACCCTCGTGTCATTTGAAGCCTTTTTGAAAAATACAGACGGAAATCAAAAAGTGCAAAAGTTACCCGGGAGATCGCAACTGATGTCTCAAAATTTCTAAAATTCGCATGTGGGCAGGCTACATTGCCAAATTGGGAACGTTTATTAGATAGAGATATAATTATAGCGTACATGGACAAATGCAAGCATTTGAAAATTGAAGCTGACGGGCGGATATCGAAGCTGGACGCGTTAGATGCAGGTCTTACCTTTTTGCGACATAGTTTGTGTAAAGATGATCGCAGGAAGTCGATCCTGACAACACCATCTTCAAGTGTGCAATGTGCATGTCGGACACTATCAAGGGATGGAAGTGCACGTTGAGAAAAGAGAAGACAAAGAGACGAATGAAGAGGATGGAAGAGTTGAGCTCTTCTAAGCTCACTCTGGATGAAGTTGACGATGTCATCCAGAGTGAGGCAATGTGGAAGGGCTTCAATGAAATAGCCGATAAGATGGTCGCTGCCTTGCTCACTTTTCGGAGCTGGCAGCGACCAGGTGCTGTGGCGAATGCCACCTTGGCAAAATACAAGAAGCGCACAGACATTCAGCAACAGGGAGAGACAGTGAAGATCATAAGGGTGGCTGACCACAAAACGGGTCTCTTCGGAAGTGCCAAACTTGTCATTCCACCAGACGATCTCTCGGAACTCCATGCCTATGTGCACAGTGAGAGAGAAACAAGTAATTCTGTTCCATGATAGCTTCCATCCCATTCCAACCTGGATCAAGCAGCTCGAGAAAGTCGGTGACGTCAGAGAAGGACATCACCAACAGGGACTCCTCCAGCTCACTGCAGTGACACTGTCTAGACACTGAGAATGCACTTGACTTGACCTTCTTCAGAGTGTCAATGACATATCGTTCTGGCTGTAGTGCAGCAATGTAACATATAATACATGTCGGTACATTTGATACGACAGAATACTTACCTTTGGGTTGCCCATGGCAACGATGAGGGAGTGAGCTTGGGGTGGAGGGAGCTATGCAACACAGCAGACAATGATGGTAAACGGAGTATCTCAGTGTTTAGTAACGGACACACGCCACTCACCTCCCTCCCGGCCACCCGGCACTCCTCCGCATGTTCCTCCAGCCTATGTTACAATAGTTAGGCCCAGCCAAGACCCGAGTGGAAGGTGCCCATTTTTACTCTGCCCTAGAAGGTGGAAAGCAACTCACAAATTTCAGTACACGCTTCAGGACCTTGGCAATAAACTATGGTCTAACCCCGATTACAGCGACAAACGTCAGAAAGAGGGCGTCAACGGAGGCTGCCCGTCACCCGTCAAGCCCAGAGGCAGCACTTGTGACGAGGCAGCTATCCCACAGTACCGAAACCGATGCCCGTTTCTACCAAGCGCTCTCAGGACCATCACACGCGGCCGAGGCATTTTTAAGTCTCAATAGGATGAGACAAGAGAGAAAAAGTTTGAAACCCTCTGGCCATACCCTTGCCACTCCTGGCCATACCCTTGCCACTCCTGGCCATACCCTGGCCACTCCCGACCATACCCTGGCCACTCCCGGCCATACCCTGGCCACTCCTGACCACTCCTGGCCATACCCTGGCCACTCCTGACCATTGCACTGTTAGAGAACAATTTACTACAGCAAGACACAGAGTGTAAATAGGGCAAACTGATGGCTTAAAGGAAAACCAGGCAGACAAGGCGAACAGATTGAGTAAATTTAATACCAGCCTCATTCAATAAATTCCACCATCCCACCTTTCCCAGTAGTGCTGGAAAAAGTTGAGGAACGTACATAACTAGGCTAACTTTGGTATTTACACGTTAATTATATACCACTATGCTGCAATCCCAGGCTCTCCTTTGTTTTGCCGGGTAGCCTGGGAATGAGGCTACGAACTCAACCTCTCACTACAAAGAGGGATTGCTGCAGTTCCTATCATGTGGCATAAAAATTGATTGTTTGTTTGATTGATTGATTGATTGATTGATTGATTGATCGATGAATTGATTGATTGTAGTGAAGCTACATGCTGTTCTGTTTGTGTGATCATATTCAGGTAAATTTTTTTGACAGCCACATTCAGTATACATGTATGTGGTACTTCTCTACCACTTTGAATTCATATCACACTTTGTGCATGGTACTGACAAGTCGCTTGCACACCATAATTATTTGCGTGTCGCATGTCCTTACATGCCATTTGAGTTCATGCCTACTTGTGTGTAAACACCATCACATATGAGTAATCATTCCACCCTTTAGTTTCCAAAAGACACCACAAGTGCGCATGATGACGTCATTTTTTATTGCAGAGGGAGGAGGAAGAGCGCGTAACTTCCTATTCTGGCCATGGTGAAAGCAGAATCTTTTGCGTGTACTATAAATAGCACATCTGGTCGAGTTGTAGCTTGTGTGTGGGTGAAGTGTGAGAAAAAGTAGCCGTAAAAGAATCAAGTTAGAGGCTTATCGGTTGGATAACAACCATGCGTTACCAAAGGAGAAACTCAAGAGTTTGACTGAAAGGCTACGTGGCCCTCTTCGACTGTCAGGCGTGGATAACATCGTAACACAAAGTTCCTCGCGTCAGGAAGGGCCGACAACCGTTCCTGTGCAGCTAGAACTTCCCAGGTAAGCTTGGAGCGTTCACATCTTGTTGACTACGAGGGTAACACTGCGTTGTGAGGTCGTAGATCTTGGAACTGCGAACTTGTGGGAAGGTGTGTTCTATTTTTAGTACACGCGGGAGATTTTGCCTGTTTCGAATTTATGGCAGTTACACGCTCTTCCTCCTCCCTCCGCAATAAAAAATGACATCGCATGCACTTTGGCAGTATATGTCCACAACCAAGCCATGTTTCATGCTGCTGTGCCGCACTGAGTTACAACACTAAGTTAAAACATTCCTAGACTAAGTCTAAATGTCAGACCAGATGCTTTCTTGCCCTAACTCATGAAAAATTTGTGTGAGAATGCGACTATAACATTCTAAGTAGGACAGCAATCATGTGACGGTCGCTACATTCTAAGTACATGTATAGCATTTTGTACTGGCCACTGAAGTGAGCTATGTGCCATATACTTACATGTATCCGACTGCTTCCACTCACACTGTCACACACAAACACACTTATATACACTTCTTAATCAAATTTCTCTCTCTTCTTCTAGTGGACCTTTCCATCGTGATCGTCGGCGCTACCTCCGCAATGCACTAATGGAACTGAACCAGCTGCTCAGTGACTCCCCAGGACTGCTCGGACCCAAAGTGAGTATTCATACAAACTTTAGTACATCTTGCTTCTGATGAAAACATGTAAAGTGGCTGATGAACCCAGCTCACAGCAAGCAAGAAATCCTCAGTATTGTGAGTGCTTTTAAGGTTACGATGAACTACCTGTCCTATCTCAGAATTCAATAAATGCGCTTGAATGTCAGCGTTATAACTCTAGAGTGCTTGGAGGTATTTTAGCGCTTCAAAAGCCTACGCAGACACCGAAGACCAGGCTATACATAATGCTCTTTTGGTCATAACAGCTCTAGCAGCTTATAATCCACACCATCCAGAACAATGCCTTCACATAAACTCTCTTGCGTCAAATATCTGCTTACTGACGGCCCTCAAACTCACCGTTTTCGGTTACTAGTCTCCTAGCACAAGTATCTAGGTCAAGTCAATGGCAATTTTGAAGCAGCGCTCGAAATGTGGGCGCTACATAAAATTTTGAGTAGCATTCTTCGTAAACCACGACCGAAAAAGCCATTTTCTGACGGTTTGTCCAGAACTTTTTTGGCAAAACTTCACGAGTCGACCTCGAAAATTTAGTACGGAAGGCCGTAGAGCTGTTATCTTCCGCAGAAAATAGAAGTAGTTCGCTAAAATTGACGCAAAGTTAGTAACGGTAGGAATGCATTCGGACTTGCGGGTATACGTCATGAATATAATTATAAATAAGCGCGCGCACAGCTTGTTCATCGTAACCTTAAATCGATACTCACCATGTAGCACATCCAGCATGAGAATCAAACTGATAAATAGTAGGCAGATGCACTGTTTCTATTAATAAATGCTTGACAAGGCTTAGCCTGAGCAAGTAGCACACTGCTGGTTTCATGTTTTGTGATTGTATGCAGACCATAAAGGTAGCATTAGAAATAGTATTTATCAGCCAGGGCTAAGCTTCACACTCAAATCATTTGTTGTGTATGAGCACTGTTCATGCATGACCCTTTACCTGAAGTGACCTCAATCATCAATAGTAAGTTGCCATGCATGTTTCAATTTGAGGTGTCTGGCAGTATATAGCCCCCCCCCACTCTCTCTCTCTCTCTCTCTCTCTCTGTCGTGTGAGCTTCATGATATATTCGAATGCGCTGATTTGGTAAGTGGTTAGTCCAACTGAGCAACCAAGCAAAGAGACAATCAATCATGAACTTGTTGAGCACAGCTTGCTATTAGCCACACATTATTTATTAGGTGCATGCTTCTTTCACGGCATGAAGCACATGTGCATTAAACAGGGTACACCCTGGCAGGTAAGAAATTGTGTTAACCCTTTGCACACAAAGTGCAGATTTGTATGTGTACTGATCAAAGCCTAACGAGAGACTTTGGGGTAAATCCCTGCCTGTAGAGTAGTAATAAGTGTAGGCCACACCTTTCCACTTACATCATTATCAGTGAAGGGCAGGAAGGGGTGGTACTACTTCGTAAGTGACGGTGAATTTTGCCAAGGGGTGGCAAACACGAAGTTGAACACGGGGAGCAAATAGGCCTCCAGACTTCACACCAGGCCAAAATACTACCTTCAAATAACTGAATCTGTCATGGCTGTAAGTAACAAGTGAGAAAATCAGCACTGTTGTTGTAAGCTACAATGTATAGTCACACATAATGGCTTCAAACATGTACAAAAGCTTACCTAGCACTGATCAGATAAACTAGTCCAGCCTAGTTACAATGTACACCCTATCTATGTAAACCAACCCACTGGCAACCCTCTGGGCTTGCCTCATTCCCAGGCCCATTCGAAAGTCGGAGAAAAGGGCCTGGTATCTGCTGTTTGCGCATGCACTTAATTTCCCAAGATTCTGGGAATTCCGGATAATACCATGTTTCCTCCGTGTGATGTGATGTCAGGTACGTGTATTTTGCCGTATATTTAATCGTACACTGCTGACAATGGCGATTTGTGTTCAAGGCCTGGATTCTGCCGTGTTATATGCCTTCCTGCGCCTTTTAGGTGAAGTGACGGCCCTAAAACACGAAAAGAAAGCATCTGTGAAGCATTTATGCTGGCTGCTTATGGGTTTTGGCAAGTTATAATTTGTGTTACGAAGTTATAGCTTACATCTGTAGTGTGAAGATGGTCCTGCGTCGACAGCGCAGTTCAAGTGATAAGCGCTGGGGTCAGAAGGCCTGGGAAAAGGGCTAGGAGAGCAGCTCCTCACGTCTTTGGCAATATAATATACATGTAACGTCATAGTTCATACCACATGATATAGGCTGTCATTTGACACACCCTTGCTTGCATAATTTCACGTGAACTTTACACACTAAGTAAGCGCATGCGCGAACAGTAGATATACCAGGCCCTTTTCTCCGATTTTTCGAACGGGCCTGGGAACGGGGCTAGCTAAGCAACGCTTGGCACTTTGACCCTCAGACTAATCACATTGATTTCCGCATTAATGAACGCTGATGTAAAGGTTGTACACACAATTTCCGCATGTAAAGAGTTATGGGCATGCAGTAGTAGTCATCCTGAAGACAAAACCTAAAACAAAGAACAACTACACAGCTATACATCTATTTCTCACTTCTTGGCTAACACGAAGCTCGCAAACCACACCCTTCTTGGCTAATACCCTTGGAACCCTGTATATCTCTTGAAATATTTTATGGCTATGAATGGAATGGAGTCTTCTCTCCCTCTCTCTTCTTCCTTCCCCTCCCATCCTCTCCCTTCCCCTCCCTCCCCCTCCCTCTCTCCCTCTCTCTTCTTCCTTCCCCTCCCTCTCTCACCTCTCCCCTCTTCCTTCCCCTCCCATCCTCTCCCTTCCCCTCCCTCTCCCTCCCTCTCCTCTCCCCTCTTCCTCCATTCCTTCCACTCCCTCTCTCCCTCTCCCTTCTTCCTTCCCATCTCTTTCCCTCCCTCTCTCGCCTCTCCCCTCTTTCCACCATCCCTCACTCACCCCTTCTTCTCTCTTCCATCCTCACTCATTCTCTCTCTCTTCTCTCCCCTCTTCCCACCATCCCTTACTCACTCATTCTCTCACTCTCCTCTCTCCCTCCCAGGCCATCACTGTCTTGACGGCACTCACACTAGCCCGAGATGAAGTGTTCTGGCTCTTCAAGCACAACAACATCAATCCTCCTAAGGGCAAACATCGTCCCAACCCAGACGACTACAATGACCCCACACTGCCTGAGCTCATCTTCCAAATTGTGCAGCTCAAAGGTATGTACAGTCTACTGTTTCCTGGAGGGAGGGATGGAGGGAGGGAGGGAGGGAGGGAGGGAGGGAGGGAGGGAGGGATGGATGGATGGATGGATGGATGGATGGATGGATGGATGGATGGATGGATGGATGGATGGAGGGAGGGAGGGAGGGGAGGGGAGGGGAGGGAGGGAGGGAGGGAGGGGAGGGGAGGGAGGGAGGGAGGGAGGGGAGGGAGGGAGGGGAGGGAGGGAGGGAGGGGAGGGAGGGAGGGAGGGAGGGAGGGAGGGAGGGAGGGGAGGGAGGGAGGGGAGGGAGGGAGGGAGAGGGTGGGAGAGAGGGAGGGAGGAGGAAAGGGAGGGAAGAGAGAGTATGAAGGAGAAAGAGAGGGAGATTATTCTATATTTGTGGCTTGGAACCAAGTGATTGTGCAGTGTTTTTGTACAGCACTCTGACAAGTTGATCTTGGACAATTCCACCCCTCATTGGTTTTGTACATGCATATTGTAATTCAATGAAGGGTTTCACATGGAGGGTGAAGGTTAGGGGAAGGGATGGAGGTAGGCATGCTGGGAGGGAGAGAGAAAGGTTGGCGCCAAGAGAAAAAATAGTAACATTTTCAGGTACACAAGCTATTTATGTTGTGATTGTTGCATGTATGAGTCATAAATGATTTCAAACATTTACGATGGCGGGCACAACCACAGACAGATCGGCACTAGAAGGCTGTTTCACTGTTACCTAGCTAGGCTCAATCTACCTGTGTGATGTTTAATCCTTTAAACCTTATAGTGCACTTTTGGTTACATCACACTGCGCACTGCGCAGAAAAGATAGTCTCTGCACCCTTGCGGACAGGTTCTGCGTCAGCAGAAAGGGTGGGACAGGGGGAGGTGGGTGGGGTCATCCGCAGGGTGACATGCACATGGTGGCTGCTAGGCTTGGCTGTCAAAAGGCCATGGTTGGGACTAGGTGGGCCACTTCTCACCCTTGCTGCATGGACAGGTTTAGAAAACGCTACTCTCACCTTGTAGGTGGTTCATTTCTGGCAGGGAAGGCTGCTTGGGCTCTGAGCGGGTGTTTGCCAACCGAGAGTGCTGACTATTGCATGATCGTTAATGAGTGGGCGTGGTTAAGGTCACAACTCTGCTTATTAAGGCTGAAAGTGGACTTGGGTTCAGTTTTGAAGTCAGAGCTTGGACGGAAATGGAGATATGGTGCGTTAAAGGCATGTTTAGGCTAAAAGTATTCTCAAGTGAAAAAAAGTTAGGGTTTAAAGGGTTATGGCAAAGCTTCTACGGCAGCGCCAAGTTCTACACTGCCGAGACATCGTTTCATTCAAACAGTGCTGGAGACAGTTGCGTTGTTGACATTGGCTATCGCTCACTATGTCAGCAAGGAGTCTTCGGAAGGCCTCTGTGAACAGCTGTGAGTTCTGTGTACTGCCGTCATACGTACTGAGTGGTAGCCAACACTGTGAATGTCGATAAAACGACTGGTGTGGGAAAGAGGTAGTTGCAACAGAAGTGTAATGGCTTCAAACAATAACAATAGTTGGACCTCTAGACATCAGATCAGGAGCTTGGCAACTAGACAGGTGGGTCACCTTTAGCTGAATGCTCCATGGTTACTGGTGAATAGGCCACTACTCCCAAACCAAAAGTATGCTGCTTTTGTGGCATTTTTAGGGGGAAGGTGAGGCCTTTATCACATAGATGACAACTATAACGCTGTGTACAGACTGCATGGGCAATAATTCAACCACACGTAAAACCACACGTACGTCACGGGGCACGTGATCAGATCTTCCAGGCTCGCTCCTCATTTCTCTGGGGAGGAGCCTGGGTATGAGGCTAACTACAAGTAAGCAGCTGAATCCCACTCCCAACGACCATGGTCTTTGATCTGGGAATGAGACTACATGTGCATATAATGCATACAAGATTAGAAAATGGCGTCCTATGCAACGGACAGCAGCTGAGCAGTACTATGAATAGCTTTATCAACCAGGGTGAATTTGAAGTCATAAAGATGCTGAGTGGTCGTAGAGCTTTGTGCTGTGATGAGCATCAGTTTCGTGCTAAAATTTCGGTGAGTACTTGAACCATTTGGTTAACGAAGTGGTCGGAACGAAGAAACAATAAGAAAAATGGAACTTTCGCTACTCTACACTTTTGCCTTTAGCTGTCTTCCACGAAGCTTTTGGGCAACTATATGAGTCTTGCTGATCATAAAAGCCTTGAAAGAAGATGGCTGGGTACTTAACTACGCTTTTAGCTTATTTGTGGCTTTAATTTGCTGCATACATGTATTTGTGGTGTCTGCACCGTCCCTACAGAGTCTACTGGCTCTCTGATAAACCCATGAATGAAGTTATTGAAAATGCCCTTCACCCACCTGTGTGTAATGCTTCTGAAAACATTGGGAAGGCAATACAGTGGAAGAGGTGTGACTAACAAATGAAGGCTGGCACTCCTTGCTGCTGTTGTATAAGCAGAGGTGTGACAAAGACAGTGCAATTCGTGCTACTACCTACCTTCATTCATTCCCAGGTCTTCCCCATTTTTTGTCCTTCGGTTTGCATTCCGTATAATACACGGAAGTGGAAGAAGAGAAGGCCTGCGCTCATTTATGACGTGAGTGGAGACGAGGTGGAAGGGGGGAGGGGCCGACATTTAAAAAGGGACAAACTAAACTCAAAAAGCGTGGTGAAGATGAGTATAGTTTCGACCACACTAATGTCTGAAGTCCAGAACTGTGATAGGGTGATTGAGCAGATGATCCAGTGCGTTGCTTTTGCAGGTGGGCTCCTCCCCCCTACATCCACCTGATGTCATTCCCCTTTTTTTGCCGTTTTCCACTTTTGTGTATTATACTTACGCAAACCGAAGAACAAAAAATGGGGGAGGCCTGAGAATGAAACTAGCTACATGTACTACCCACACATGGAATAATGCCAACTGCCATCCTTGCATGAGATAGCCATCACCATCTTCCAGTCACCTCAGCACAGCTGATAAGGCCTGGTATTGTCGCATTTTGGTTAGCTGTGGAGAAGTAGAGTTACCTAATGGCGTAAACTGCTCCATAGCACCAGGCCTGGCTGCATCGCCTGTACATACATGCAGCTTGGCCAGCTGTGATTGATATCTGTGGGCTTTCCAATGAAGCTTCGCTTACCCAACCCCCCCCAATTCATACATATTTTGTCATGCATTAAATCTGTCGCTTGTATACAAATATTACTGTTTCAGTTATCCAAACATTTAGTTATCTGAACACCCTCTGGTCTCAACGTGTTCCGATAAGTGATTTAATTTCTACTGTAGTAGCATCTGATTGAGGAAATACAGTACTGCATCGTGCATTATGTAAAATTAGATAACCCTTTAAATACTAAACTAGGTATACGCATGCGCATGATGTGCCTCACGCAGAGCACGTGGGAAGTTGGTAGTGGACGTCTGGACAGAAATTATAGCAAAGCACGATTTTGAGGACGTGAGTATATTCTAGTTAAGCCGCGTTTTTAATGGCTAAAATTACCTCTAGCTGCTACTAGAGCTGGGCGATACTAGAATTGCTTTGTATATCACGATACCTTCTCACTTATCATGATATAGTTACTAAAGTACTTTAAAGCAGTTGCAGTTCCGGGACAAAGTGCGCACACCACCTGCAAAATGGAAGTAAAGAGTCCAGTCTACCTACGTAAATGAGTGCTTATGGGCCACACAACTCCAGGCTAGTACATATCTAGCAGAGTCAGTAGAGATCCGGCCAATGTCTCGGCAATACCTACCTTGCTCAAATCGGTGATTTGTTTGTCCTTGTGTTGCAAAAACCCGAAATAGCCCCACGCTTCACTCTTTCCGTCACGAAGTGGGAGAAGATTCTTCTCTCTCAGGCGTTCAGCAGGCGGCACGGCCATTGTTGCACTGAAAAAGGACCATGTGGGACGGGCACAGACTGCGCATGCGTTAGCACATGCACAATGACCCAGCCGGCCACGGCGCGGCGCAGTGAGCGCGCGATGCCACGATATTTGCATACCCGGGACGATATACCATCGATAGCTATGAACTATCGATACTATTGCACATATCGATAGTATCGCCCAGCACTAGCTGCTACATGGTTCTCACTGCCCTTGGCATCGTTCCAACCTGTTTATACAAGCTCACCATTGTTATGTAGTCTCCCTACTACAATGCCGTGCTGTTCTCTGCCTATCCCGTTCACGGGCCGTCAGCGAGCGAAGTGAATCGCTTTGTTGCTGGCGCGCGAGTCTTCTCCTTTCACTGTCGTACTGTCGTCTTTCATCACTTATTAAACGTCTTCTGTACCTCTGGACGCGTTCTCTGGCCTGGCGTCATCGTCTCTCCTCTAAGTCTTCCATCGTATCGTGAGCTCAAGCGCACCAAGAGGGGCACATATGCTGGAGGGTACTGAACTATACGTAAACTCGTATACTTCAGTCGTAAACCGTACGGACAGACATACATACATACAAGCACAACCTCAGACTATGGCCCCATAAGCACCCGCCGCGCCCACACGATTATGTGCCTCACGCTAAGGCGTTCGGCAATTATATTTCCTAAAGGTCTTGTGTAGACTAGTCCCACTTTCTTTCACCTGTATTTCCACTTCTGCCAGGAGTTAGCCTGAGAAACTTGATCCACAGCTTCCTTCAGAAGTTCTTTGCAAGTTCATGACCCTGACCACACCCACCCATTACTGAACGTTCAATAGTCAGGGCCCTCCGACCAGAGAACGCTCCTCCAGACTGAAAGCTGCCTAAAAAGCTAGACATGGAGTCCCTACAAGGTGAAGGGACTGTTTTCTACGCTCGTTTGTACAAGAAAGCAGAAGAACAGGCCATCCAATGCTGACCAGGCCTTTTCTATAGCCAGCTGCAACAGCCGCCATACACTGTCAGCCAGAGGGGTGCACCCACCCACCTCCCCCTGTCCCACCCTTTCTGCTAGCACAGAACCTATCTTCAAAATGGATTGCGTCAACTGATAACATGTGGCCGAATTTCGATGACGACTATAGTCGTCATTTGTAGTTGAAGGGTTAAGACTTGCAGCTTGTGTTCACCAGGGTCAGTAAACAGTGATGAACTTTGCTGCTAATACTGTCCCGAGCAAGCGCCCATGAGCTCAAGTACCATAAATGGGTTGGTGGTTGCACGGGAGAGATACGTATTCGGATGATTCAACTATTCCTGTGCAAGCACCCACCCCAGATCCGGAATTAGCTGCCAGGGGTTGCCAAATTGACCTGCATCGTCATTTCGTCCATGCTTTGTTTTTTTAGCCAAACAATAACCAATTTATTATGACTATAATGATATTCATGGTTTCAGGGGTCATGACCTTCTAGAAGCGGTGCCATGTGCTGTCAAAAAGCTGTAAACGAGTGATTGGGAGAAGCTAACTGCCTGTGAGCCCCTAAAATGACGCTAGTGAACTGCACCGTCATTTCTTCCAGCAACAAGATCGTATATGCGTGGAAAATCACACATGTAGCAGTCCCGGGTAGATTATTCGTTGCGCAATTCGACCACGTTACCGTGTTCAAAGTGCTGAGTGCAAAACTTCCGTTAAGGGCAGGGCTCATACGCGCAGCTAAGATGCATGAATACCTGATAAGTCTATGTAGCGCATATGAACTCCGCCCCGAAATGTTCCGCACTACAACACTTCGAACGCGGTAACGCGGTCAAAATACGCAACAGAATAATGTTTGATTTCTACCCAAGACTGCGACATATGTTGGTGATGACGAAATGAGCATCACAGAATTCTACGTCAACAACATCGATCCGGAAATAGATGCGGAACAAAAAGGCACTCTATCCAAGGAATACTTGGGTAAGTCTAAAGACTGTTTAGACTTGATTGATGTCAGCGTTGAGCTTAACGCAGCTGTCAATTCGTTTGGGCCATTCTTAGTTGACAGTGGAGTCCTGTTATTATATATACAACACAATTTCCTGTTTTGACTTCCGGAAGTCCTTAAGTCCTAATCAGCCCACATGCATTTGCTAACAGGGAAGGACCAGAAACTAATGATCAATTTGGTGTGGCCTAATCGTGCAGTGTAGTCAGTTCGCGTTTGTATGTATATATATATATATCCGTCACACTTTAAATTAATTGCGTGGGCGTGGTTTCTGTGGTTTTGTCCCCAGACTACTAACCACGTGGTACTGGTCCGACCAAGAGGCGATCGACGTGTGAAAAAGATTGTGCGAGAGCCGAAATGGAGCAGGGGCCACGTGGTACTGGTCCGACTAGGAGGCAATCGACGTGTGAAAAAGATCGTGCGAGAGCTGAAATGGAGCAGGAGCAGTCCAAGCGTGATCGTGCTAGAGAGCGAAAACGGAAAGTAGCTGCAAGACTTGCTTTTCTTCATCGGCGACAATGACTCCACCATAGCATGTTTGTTTGCGTTTGGAGACTCACACGACACTTCACTCACTTCCTGAAACTCTTCAGACGACCACTTTGCCATCTTCACTGCTATACCTCGTCCCCAGCACCTAGCACCTACACCTGTACCCTGACACTGTTTTTTACCCACTCTGCCTATTACACTGGCAGGAAAGGGTGTAGGGGCTCTCCTGCCCATTATAAGGGGAATGATGTCATTAATGGTGTAAAATTGTACACATCCCTTAGTTGGTAAGAAGCCCCAGGTTGAAATCCTGGCTGGGTCTCAAAGTCTTTTTTTACTCTCATGTTAGGCCCACTGAAATTTGTGAGACCTCCCAAAAATTTTCCACTTTGACAGTGGCAAATTGGAGTAACAGCTGTAGTCTATGATCACTACTGTTGCTTTTATACTGCAGCCTGTTCCTAACACTTATGGGTTTGGGTGACTTGTTTGGCTGCTGTAACCATATTCATAGTGCTATAGGCATATTCATGGTGCTAGAAGCCATTTCATGTAGTAATTTGAGCTTCATGTAATTAACATGACTACATGTGCCACAGGTCAGTACTATATATTATTCCACATGAATGATGCACTGAGGCAGTATATAACCAAAGCTGATTAGGAAACTCTGAGTTGCTGTCAGATTTTTGGAAGGCCCAGCCTTGTGCGTGGTATTACACACACACCCTCACACTCACATTACACACACGCACACACACTCACATTACACACACACACACACACACACACACACACACACACACACACACACACACACACACACACACACACACACACATGCACACACACAAACACATCACACACACACACAGCTGTCCTTCGTAAACACCAGCGTATAGTACAGAACTACCATCTGAGATACATGTCAGGATTTGACGCTCAGCTCATGAGAGACGTCGTCATGGTGAGGATCGAGAGAGGGAGAAATACCCACGTCTTTAGTAGGGCTAAAACAATGGATCAATTAGTCAGTTGAAACTAATGTGGTTCACTTCAGTGTCGGCTGGTCACGATGCTACATGTGTATAAGTATCACCATAGTACCAAGCAGAAGTGCATAAGAACTGGCGGCTTGAGTAAGAGCATGTAACTCTGTAAAATTTGAAAGCAGTCGGAATTTACCGGTACTAAGTACTAAAAATATAGCCTCGTTCCCAGGCCCCGCCCAGCTTTCCGTCACTTGCAGTACAGAAAAGCGGTAGAGGGCCTGGAATATTTTATCACGTGAGTGACGTAGGGGTAGAGAGAAGGGTAGAGAGGAACGTAGACGGATCGTCGATGTGCCCATGCACGTAGTTGATCGATAATCGACAGTACCACGTAGCCGTGTTTTACAGTAGCCCGTTCTGGCAGTTTTTTTTGTTTTTTTTGTTTAAATAATAAGGGCGGAGAAGACTTGAGCAAAGCCTAGAAAAGGGCCGCCTTGGCGTTTAATAGCACCTTGAAAGCCATTCTCCGGCGTATAACTCAACTAGCCTCGTACCCAGGCCCCGCCCAGCTTTCCGTCGCTTGCAGTACGGAAAAGCGGTAGAGGGCCTGGAATAATTCATCACGTGAGTGACGTAGGGGTAGAGAGAAGGGTAGAGAGGACTTAATTGAGCGTAGGCAGGTCGTCGATGTGCCCACACACGTAGTTGATCGATAATCGACAGTACACGTAGCTGTTTTTTAGTAGGAGCCCGTTCTGGCAGTTTTTTCGAACAATAAGCGCAGAGAAAACTTGAGCAAAGCCTAGGAAAGGGCCGCCTTGGCGTTTAATAGCGCCTTGAAAGCCATTCTACGGGGTGTACAGCGGTCAGTTTGCCAGGTAAGCGAGTAGGTTAGCGTGATTTTCGAATGTATGGGTCTGTGTACGCTCACCATAGCTTTCCGTACTGCCAGGTAATATAGCATAGTGCCGTCTAGTCCCATTCCGTCGGCCATAAAGCTATCGCAACTGAACGAATGTATTCTGTCCATACAACGTGGGCGAGTTCATTCGTTCGCCCACATGTAATTAAGTTCTCTCTACCTATGACATTTCTCACGTGATAAATTTTACCAGGCTCTCCCCTTTCCTTTCGATTTTTCGTTCGTGCGCGGGGAGAGCCTGGGAACGAGGCTATAACTCAACTACGCTTTATGGATACTCGTTCCGTTGCGAAAGCTTTATGGCCAACAGAACAGCACTAGGTAGCACTACGCTACATTACCTGGCAGTACGGCAAGCTATGGTAAGCGTTTTCAGAGCATATATTCGAAAATCAAGCTAACTTACTTACCTAGGCAAACTGACTGCTGTCATTTGTTCGCCCACTTGTAATTAAGTTCTCTCTACCTATGACGTTTCTCATGTGATAAATTTTACCAGGCTTCCCTTTTCCTTCCGATTTTTCGTTCACGCACGGGGAGAGCCTGGGAACGAGGCTACTTAAAATAGTAGCATGTACTGCGCAGCTGCGTGTAGACATAAGTTGTTGTTGCTAAGCACGTGACCAGGTGTTCTATTTTTAGTACAGTTCAATAATTTTGACCGAACTACGGGCTTCTATATTGTGGAGTTACATACGTTGTTACATTCATACCCGTTTTTATGCGCTCTTGTACCTACCAAGCTATGCTGAAAAATATGACGAGTTTCAGAAACTTGATGTTATTTACTGTAAACAACATCATGAGTTTGTTATAGTCTGTATACATGTAATTGTTATGAGTGCACAGAATGAGTGACAATTAAATGCCAACGGCAACAAACGGGTGATATTCTTTCTGGTATAGCTTGATACTATGATTTTATCATACGAACCTTCAATTTCATTGCATGTTCAGGTATAGCGCATGTAACTTACGGTCTGATACAGTAAAAAAAAGCTTTTTAGCTATGTGTACCTGCAAGGCTTTCCTGTTGACCCTGTATATTCACATGATTTAGACGTATGGCAGTGGTAAATTTTAGTAGTAATAATTTTGTAGTAGCACTATGATGGCCAGCAATACATGTATGTCATCTAGTACTAGTGTCGCAGTCATCTAGTACCTCTCCCCCTCCTCTCCCCCTCCTCTCCCCCTCCTCTCCCCCTCCTCTCTCCCTTCCCTTTCCTCTGGTCTAATATTCTTCCACTGCCTTACTCCCTCCCTCCACTCAGCGTATCATGGTGTGTCCGGAGGATGAGTCTATTCTGATGACATCATTTGTCGACACACTGGCACGCCTCCAGGGAAAAGAAGGTCAGTGCTACAAACACTATCCACACACACACACACACACACACACACACACACACACACACACACACACACACACACACACACACACACACACACACACACACACACACACACATACACTCACACTCACACGTACACGCACATGCACACACACGCACACACTCACACATGTACACACACACATGCACACACATGCACACACACACACGCACATGCACACACACACACTCACACATGCACACGCACATACACACACTCACACATACACATGCACATACACACTCACATGTACACACACACACAGCACATGCACACACATACACACTCACACATGCACATGCACACACACACACACACACCAGTTACACACTTCAGTCCGTCCTACAACTTTCCTATTCCTCCCTCTCACTCTCCCTCCCTCTCCCTCTCCCTCCCCTCTCCCACCCTCCACAGTGGACGAAAAGACAGAGTTTGATTTCCAAGCCCTGAGACTGGACTGGTTCAGACTGCAGGCTCTAGCCAGCAATGGCAAGGCAGAGCTCCGGTAGGTGACCCAACATACATGTACACACCTTCATACAACCTGCATGACATACAGTACTGTGTATTGTGCACAAAGCACGGCCTTTTTGTTTCATACATGTGTACATGTACATGCATTTCTGCTCCTTTTTCACTTCCCATTTCTCCCTCTTTTCCCTTGATCCCTTCTCCTCCCTCCACACCTTCTTCTTCTCCCTCTTCTGCCCTCCCTCCCTCTTTCCATCCCGCTTGTCTCTTCTCGATCTCTCTTCTCCTCCCTTCACTCTCTTATCTCCCACACTCCGTCCTTTCTTCACATATATTCCCCTCCCTCCCCTCTCTCCCCTCCTCTCTCTCCCCTCCCCCCCCCCTCCCCCCATCTCCCTCAGCTTGAAAGACCAAGAGAACAAGGATCTAGCGCCCACCATGAATGCAGTGGTGGTCCACTCACGAATGGTGGACAGTTTCGAGGAGATACTTATTCAACAAGCCGACCTCTCCTTCATGTGGTAAGTGACCCCCACCACCTGCACATTTTAACAGGTAGATACCAACCATTTTGACCCCTCACACACGCCTTCTTATCTTCTATTATTCAATGAACTTACCCGTATTTATTTATTTATTCGAATAAAACGCATGCAAATTAAATAATTTGAGTGGGCATGCGTTAAGTTAGATCCACCCATAAATTCCAGGAATTGAATTTCTTGGGTTAGATTAGATCATGCTTTGCAATGGATTCAAACATGAAAAATTTTTTGGTCACACAAAGATGCAAGAGTTCCTGGCCTTTAGTTCTCCAGAAATGAGGTTCTTGGTAGACAGTAGGTAACAGCTGCAGCAACAAAAAGTCTTACAAGCAGAAAGTAGAACATTTATGGGATAGCTCTTTTTCCTGGAAATTGTTCTTGACTGCCCTTTCTTGCCACTGCTGGGACAACTGAGAGGCTTCATTCCTGGTATTGCGCTAAATTGGATCAACCCAAAATTAATTAGTGCCAGCTTGTGCTAAGTTGGATCCACCCATAAATTCCCGGAATTGAATTTCTTGTGCTAGAGCTAGATTAGATCATGCGTTTTGTTATAAGGTATATGGTGGAACCCCTCTATAGTGAACAGCATTCAGAACCAACGTTCTTGTGCCTTGTAGCGAGGTGTCCCTAACTCAGGGGCTTCCGGTAATTCTGTAGGCGTGGTATTGTGTAATCAGGCTGTTGAGCACAACGTGACCATGTTTTCTCAGAGTTTTCCCTTGCTGTACGCTGGTGGGGAAGGCAAAGCAGAGGCTGGTACTATGAGTAACAGTACTCTATATGTACCGTAATCTCTCGTAAATAGGTGGGCGTACTTTAGAGAGAAAAGCACCCTTTGCAACAACTTTATTTTTTTAAAAATGGGGTGGGTTTATATATTTATGCTGCAGTACATGCTGTTCTGTTAAACAAGACGTGCTGTGCTAGAGGAGGGAATAACAAATGAAGGCAGACACCATTTGCTGTTATTGCATAAGCAAGTGCATGACGAAAGAGGCATTGCAGAATCACTGCATGCATACATATATAGGGCTTGACTAACTGCATGTGAGGTCGGCATATATATCACAACTCTCAAAAATACACCCACCCCCCTCTTTGAAGAGCTACTTAAGTTCATCAACCATGGGCGTATATTCGAGAGAGTTTGTGTAAATGTAACAGTAAAGGATTATTCTGTTACATATTTTGATCAATCACCACATTTAAAGCACCGTATCAGTGAACTAGTCTTGTTCCCAGGCTCTCCCCGCACACGAATGACCGCTTTTCCGTACTGCAAGCGACCGAAAGCTGGGCAGGGCCCTGGGAACGAGGCTATCAGTGAACTGTTGTCAAAGGATGGGGCTCGCATACACCTCATAGATGCATGAATATCTAATGTGCCGCATGTACGCCAAACCCTTAACGAAGGAAGTGTGACGATATCAGTGTTCTTGACTTGACCTAAACTAAATCAGATTTTAGTGTATTTCATGTTATTAATAAAACTACAACTAAACTTGATGCTGTCTTCACCATTAATTAAAACTACAACTAATTAAACTGTTCTGAAAGTGCCCCAAAAATGATACAGTGTAACTAAAATCACTGGTACTAGACGAAGTCCTTTTAGATTTGGTAAAACTAAACTAACAATTTGAATCTGTAGCCTAATTAAACTAAAACTAAACTACAAGTCCGAACATTAAACTAAAACAACACTGGACGATATTCACAAGAAAATTCTTCTCTCCAGTTTCTTTTATCGTCAGTTTGAGGGAGAGTTCAACCGTTGTCTCAAGAATCCAGCACAGTTGCGCCATGTCATTGCGTTCCCCGTGGTGTGTGGAGAGTTTCTTAACTGCTCCAGCC